>CAUYUJ010015640.1:179699-244657 GCA_963575745.1 Prorocentrum cordatum
CGGCGGCAACTCATCGGAGCCTCATGCAAGGGCGCCCTCGAGGTTGCGAAGTTATTCGCGCTCCGCGTTTCGGCTCCGATTCCACCTCGTCCTCCTCTTCTCCCCTGGGGGCGGCGCGAGAGCGCGAAGTTATTCGCGCTTCGCGAAGCGCAAAGTTGGGCATCCTTGTTCGAGTGGCTTCGCAATTCCGTCTTTAGAACGCAGTAGACTGCTCTAGCATCTGGCAGTCGATGACGAAGCGCCGATTTGGCGTCGAGCTGGCGCCGATTAGCCTCGACTAGCGCCGACCCGCAAGAGCAAGCAAGATTGCCTGGGAAGGCTCCCACGACTTACCACAGAAGCAGCAAAATCCAGACCGTGGCCCGTGCACCACGCCGATGGCAGGAGCCCGCCGCCGCGGCGGTGATCCCCCCGCGCACGCTCCGAGGCCCGCGCGCCGCCCGGTCTCCGTGGACCTCGCCCTGGCTTGCTGACGCGGCGCCGCGGGCCGCCACTGCGCCGGACGGCGCCGCCTCAGCCCCGCCGCAGCCGTCGCCGTCGCCGTCGCCGTCGTCGCCGTCGCCGTCGCCGTCGCCGTCGCCGTCGTCGCCGTCGCCGTCGCCGAGGCCGCCGCCGTCGCCGTCGTCGTCGTCGTTGTCGTCCTCGTCGGCTGTCGTCGTCCTCGTCGGCTGTCGTCGGCGGCGGCGTCGTCGTCCTCGTCGGTGTCGTCGTCCTCGTCGTCGTCGTTGGCGTCGTGCGTACTCCGATCCTGGTCCTACCACCCCCTGGATTAAAATCCGGCAGGCCCCCTTGCATCGTCCCTCCCCGAGAGGTAAACATGACTGGCAAGAAGTACCAGGCAGAATCGCAACTTCCAAGCAACATGACTGGGACCGGAAATTCACTCGCGAGGAAGTCCCAAGCGAATCGCCAATTTCCGGTCGCCACTGAGAATTTCCGGTCGCCTGAAAAGCGTCCGGAAATTTGTTTGGAAGAAGTATTAGGCGGAATGCGGATTTCCGGTCGTCAGCCCATTTGGCGACTATAAGAGTAGAGGGGGTGAGGACGGACCGGAAATTTAACCATGGCGGCCCTTGCAACATTGTACCGGGGCCCCGTGGCTTAACGGGAGCCGAACATCAAGGCTTATTCCCCGACCTCTGCGGTCCGGATTTTTTCTTCCAGGGGGGTGACCACCGCGAGAGCACCACCGCTCGCGCATTTGCTAAGTGTCTACCTCAGAAGCGGGCGCCCACGCCGAACAAAGCGCACTCACCATTTAGTGCGCGCGCCGGGTGGGTGTGAGAGCAGGCAGTCTGCCGCCCTCTCTTTCCAGTTGGTGGATAGATACCAAAGCTGTTCCGACCTGCGCGCGTTCGCCCACCGCACAGCGGCCCGCAGACGCCTGACGAACGCGTCTCTGGGTTCAAGCTCGACCGGGCACGTTTCGTCCAATCGCTCACGCAAGATCTTCCATGCATTTTCGATGGCGTCGAAGTCTTGGGATACTTTCGGGTACTCATCGACAAGCTTCAAACCACAGCGGCTCAAGGCGTGCAGAGCCTCTGACGCCCGCAGGCACCCCTCATAATCGCACACAAGAAAATCGCAGTTCAGTTTCCAATCGTCAAACTTGTCCTTTATAAGATCAACATAAACAGCTCGATCCATGACCTCGCCCTCGTCCAAGACATGCACGTGCAGCACGCCAGCCGCCAGCATCCCCCAGACCCGGACTGGCTGGCCCTGAGCTTTGTTGTAGCTAGAAGGCCCCACGCGGTCTTCGTACAGAACGTCGCTGTTGTCAGACTTCCTCCAGACGTGGGACCCCAAAGACCTGCGAACCGCGTGCTCGTGTTCAGCTGCAGTCTTGTCAAGGTAGTACGTTGTGCCATCCACGTACGCCCATCTCTCCAGCGTGGCCTGGTGCTTCCGCTTCACTCTCTGGCAATATGCCACGCGCGCGGCGCGGCGCTGCCCAACTACGATCGACTTATTGCGACGCCTCAGCCAGGCCAAGTCGGCCTCGGCGAGACGTTCTTCAACCAGCGTGTCAGACAGCTTCCGCAGGAATGGGAACTGCTTATTGAGGCTTCTCACCGAGATTTTGGTGCTGCCGCGGATGTCCGGAACCCACTTGACGATTTCCCGGTCCTGTTTCTCCGACGTTTTCCGCGGGGCTCCCGACCCCGCCCTTCTCTCCCCGCGCCACCCAGAGTTCTCCTTCAATTTCCGAATGCAGTTGCTGATGGCCGACTCTTCAAATCACGTCCTGCCATCGGCCTTCTTCACAAGTTTTGCGATGCGGGTGCACCCCATTCCATGCTCCACGTGGGCCTTCACCTGGCCCACGTCGAACGCTGACGCGTGGTAGCCGGCCATCTGGGTTGAAGGCGGCCCGCGGAAGCGGGAAGAGGCAAGAAAGGGGTGCCTGCGCCAAAACGGCTACGGACAGCGAAGACGCGCGGTTGGCGAGCTCGCCCACCGCGACCGAGGGCGCACTTCAAGCCCCATGCAGTTCAAACTAACCAACGCAATACAAACGCATGTCATTGCAATGCCAATGCAATGCCAATGCAATGCCAGCACAAAACCAGCGCAATGCCGAGGAATGCCAACGCCATGCCGGCGCAATGCCAACGCAATGCCAACGCAATGCGACTCCAATGCCAATGACATACCAATGCGATGCCAGTGCAGTGACAGCGCAATGCACATGCAAAGCACGTACAGTCCCAATACAATACCAATGCGATGCCCAAGCTGCACCACGTGCCTCCAAGATACCACAATACCGCTCCAGAGAGGGCCCACGTGGCCGCGGGCGTTTCCTGGGTGATCTCCGAGGACCCGAGGACTGCGCACAAAATTTACATGATTTTCACATGTTTCCGCTTTACCTCATTGCGCAAGCGCGCGCGTGCCACTCGCTCGCGGGCAGGGGCGTGCGAAAGCGCGCAAGCGCGCTTTCTTTGGGGCAGCGACGCCAGCAAGAGCGACGCGGTCGAAACGTGATTCCATGTGACGCGATCTCACAACAACACGATCGCCCCACCCCCACTCCAGTTTTTTCACGAATGATGATCCGCAAGCGCTGACAGGGGAAACGGCCTACTCGAACGACGCATGCTGGCTTGGAAAGGACATTTTTTGCAACCACCCCTTGGATTACAAAGTCTGGATCGGCACTGCAGGCCCCCTTGCATCGTCGCTCCCCGAGAGGTAAACATGACCGGCAAGAAGTACCAGGCAGAATCGCAACTTCCAAGCAACAGAATTGGGACCGGAAATTGATTTGCGAGGAAGTCCCAAGCGAAATCGCCAATTTCCGGTCGCCACTGAGAATCCCCGGTCGCCTGAAAAGCGCCCGGAAATTTTTTTGGGGGGAATATTAAGCGGAATGCGGATTTCCGGTCGTCACCCCATTTGGCGATTATAAGATTAGAGGGGGCGAGGACGGACCGGAAATTTAACCGCGGCGGCCCCTGCAACATTGCACCGGGGCCCCGTGGCTTAACGGGAGCCCAACATCAAGGCTTATTCCCCGACCTCTGCGGTCCGGATTTTCTATTCCAGGGGGGTGACCACCGCGAGAGCACCACCGCTCGCGCATTTGCTAGGCGTCTACCTCAGAAGCGGGCGCCCACGCCGAACAAAGCGCACTCACCATTTAGTGCGCGCGCCGGGTGGGTTTGAGCAGGCAGTCTGCCGCCCTCTCTTTCTGGTTGGTGGATAGATACCAAAGCTGTTCCGACCTGCGCGCGTTCGCCCACCGCGCAGCGGCCCGCAGACGCCTGACGAACGCGTCTCTGGGTTCAAGCTCGACCGGGCACGTTTCGTCCAATCGGTCACGCAAGATCCCCCATGCCTTTTCGATGGCGTTGAGTCTTGGGATACTTCCGGGCACTCATCGACAAGCTTCAAACCACAGCGGCTCAAGGCGCGCAGAGCCTCTGACGCCCGCAGGCACCCCTCATAATCGCACACAAGAAAATCGCAGTGCAGTTTCCAATCGTCAAACTTGTCCTTTATAAGATCAACATAAACAGCTCGATCCATGACCTCGCCCTCGTCCAAGACACGCACGTGCAGCACGCCAGCCGCCAGCAACCCCCAGACCCGCACTGGCTGGCCCTGAGCTTTGCGGTCTTCGCACAGGGCGTCGCTGTTGTCAGACTTCCTCCAGACGTGGGGCCCCAAAGACTTGCGAACCGCGTGCTCATGTTCAGCTGCAGTCTTGTCAAGGTAGTACGTTGTGCCATCCACGTACGCCCATCTCTCCAGCGTGGCCTGGTGCTTCCGCTTCACGCTCTGGCAATATGCCACGCGCGCGGCGCGGTGCTGCCCAACCACGATCGACTTATTGCGACGCCTCAGCCAGGCCAAGTCGGCCTCGGCGAGACGTTCTTCAACCAGCGTGTCAGACAGCTTCCGCAGGAATGGGAACTGCTTCTTGAGGCGGCTGACCGAGATTTTAGCGCTGCCGCGGCTGTCCGGAACCCACTTGACGATTTCCCGGTCCTGTTTCTCCGACGTCTTCCGCGGGCCTCCCGACCCCGCCCTTCTCTCCCCGCGCCACCCAGGGTTCTCCTTCAATTTCCGAATGCAGTTGCTGATGGCCGACTCTTCAAAGCACGTCCTGCCATCGGCCTTCTTCACAAGTTTTGCGATGCGGGCGCACCCCATTCCATGCTCCACGTGGGCCTTCACCTGGCCTACGTCGAACGCTGACGCGTGGTAGCCGGCCATCTGGGTTGAAGGCGGCCCGCGGAAGCGGGAAGAGGCAAGAAAGGGGTGCCTGTGCCAAAACGGCTACGGACAGCGAAGACGCGCGGTTGGCGAGCTCGCCCACCGCGACCGAGGGCGCACTTCAAGCCCCATGCAGCTCAAACTAACCAACGCAATACAAACGCATGTCATTGCAATGCCAATGCAATGCCAGCCAGCACAATACCAGCGCAATGCCGAGGAATGCCAATGCCATGCCGGCGCAATGCCAACGCAATGCCAACGCAAAGCGACTCCAATGCCAATGACATACCAATGCGATGCCAGCGCAGTGGCAGCGCAATGCAAATGCAAAGCACGTACAGTCCCAATACAATACCAATGCGATGCCCAAGCTGAACCACGTGCCTCCAAGATACTAGCCGGCCGCTCTGCGGTTGATCGGGAGTTTCTGAATATAGAAGAAGGTGCGTGCGCTTGTTGGCGAGGGTGAGGATGAGGTTCCTCCTCCTCCTCCTCCTCCTCCTCCTCCTCCTCCGTAGCCATTTTGGCTCAAGATGATGAGTTCCTCAGGGGAACACGCGGATACCGCTAGTCCGCGGCTGGCAAGACTTCCTGAGGTCTGGCATCTTCTTTGGTTCTCCACACCAGCGCTCGGGTCGGTGGGTAAACGGAGGCCTTTCCCGTTCCTGCCGGCCCGAGCGCATCCAGACTCAAAGCCATGGGCCCTGTGCGGGGGGGCATGCAGGGTGGCGACGGCCGTGATGCTGGCGCTGCTGGGCGTACTGGGGGCAGCAACAGATCCTCGAGTCGGAACGATGCATCAGACGGCGGGCGGTCTGCCTCCCGCAGTGGAGAAGGTGCTCGTCGGCGCCGACGAAGACAGCATAGAGAGCGCGATCGCGGGCGTGATCATCCACAAGAGCGGGACCCCTGGCATCATGGTGGTGGACGTGGAGGCAGGAGCTGCACGGAGGGAGCGCACCCGCCTGGAGCAGATGCTGCTGCTCCTGTCGAGGCCGCGCCGTCGGGGGGAGGAGCTTCGGCACTGGCCTCTGCTGCAGGGCTGCCCGCCAGCGTCGCACAGGAGTTGGAGCGGATCCTGGCCGAGGCGACTGCCAATCTCCACGCAACGACGTCGGCGGCCCAGACCAAGATGGCCACGGTCGTTGCCGCCCACGCCCAGGAGTGCTCGGCACGGTTCGCGGTGGTCGATGCGGATGTTGCTCGCATGCGAGACTGGCAGCACAGAATCGAGGCGTCGAACGAGGAGCTGCGCGCAGCGGTCCAGAGCATCTCGGAGGCTCTGGAGCGCGCGGAGGCCCAGGTCCCACTCTTTCAGGCAGCTAAGCAGGAGATGTGGGACAGACCCGCCGCGCCGAACATCTTCCAAATCCAGGTCGAGACGAGTGTCACGAGCGCGGAGATTATCTGCGGCCTCGAGGAATGGTTCAAGGCTGCCACGGTGTCGAGCGGTCAGTACTCGCTGCACTCCCTCCCGTCTGGGAAACACTTCGTGCTGGAGCTCACGGGCGGTGTGGTGGGCTACGAACGCGCCAAGACGTTGGTCACGCACCTCCGCATGCCGGGCGGGTGGAGGAGCTTCACGGCAGGTGGCCGCAAGATGTGCATCAACGCGGACAAGTCCAAGCGGGCGTTGCGGGTGGAGCTCCACACCAAGCGCCTTGGCCAAGCTCTGGAGGAAGTGCGTGGAGGTGCTGGGCGCTGGTGGTCGAACAAAGCGAAGGGGGAGGTCAAGTTTGACAATGTGGAGGTGGCCAGTATCGTGGTCACGGAAGAGGATGCCCCGACGGAGCTGCGCTGGAACAATCCGATGGTGGCGAACCTGGGCATCGACAAAAGCAAGGTGCAGGAGGTGTTCAATCGCATGGTCGGCAGTGGCTCCAGAGAGGTACAGTGGTGTCCCTAACACTCGCTCGGCGCGGTGGCGTCTGTGGCAGTACCATTACAAGGAGGTATTCAATAGCTACCTGAAGGTCATATCGTGGGACGCGCGTGGTTTGCTTCTACGGGATCCTCTTCGTAGGCGATGCAAGCTTGCAACCTTGTGGTCGTATATGGCAAAGAAGTATTTAATCATGATGCAGGAGACGCATGTCGCGGTGGGCAGTTTGGAGGCGTTCGTGCGCTCGCAGACGTACCCCTACAAGTTCCACTTCTCTGCGCTTCGCGAGGGATGTGGCGAAGGTGTGGCCATGCTGATCCCATCATTGGAGCAGTATGACGGGGAGGAGATGCAACCCTCGTGGCACCCAGATTCGACGACCTCGGAGATGGGCCCTGAGCGGGTATTAATGATGAAGGTCTGGATGATGGCGTGGAAGCCCGACTCGGTCACACACATGCCTGCAGAGGCTGAAGAGTCCCGTGTCGGGGCCACTCTCATCAACGTGCACAACCACGACCGCAGCGGGGAGGACAAGTCGAGAGTGGCGACAACCTGGCGGAGGGCAATGAGGGAGGTGCGCAGGTCCCCGCTGCAGGAGCTCTGCGATGTGGGCGGCGACTTCACCCACCCAGTGGAGGATCGACGCTACTATCGCATGCCGACGGATTTGCCTCGTTGGCGGGGAACTGACGGAGACGTTCAAGAGGAGTGGGCCACTGCCAAGCGGCCCCTGGTCTCAGCGGCGAAGGCCACGAGGGACCGCATGATTGCACTCGCGGAACTGCAGAACGTATCGCAGGGCGCGGAGCTCTTCGCCCTGGCGATGCGCTCGGTGGCCAAGACGGTCTGGTCGAACGATGGCACCACGGCGCCTTTACTGATCAAGTTCTTTCCTTTGGCTCGGGGGCACCTGCGCATTCAAGATGGCAAGGTGCTGGCGAACGGCACTCTGGTTTTCGGGGAAGTCGTATGCTCCACCATGGAACGGATGCTGGGTGTGCGGCGTAAGGGCGCTGCGAGACGGGTTCGTTGCGCCTGTGCGACGGTGCAGGCGCTGGAGGGCGAGTACTGGAAGCGGGAGCAGGGCAACATAGTGAAGAAGGCCCAGCTGTGGCTCCGCAAGCTGCCCGCCTGGCAGCTGAGCGGCGTCAAGGTGCGGGGTATGGAAGAGCTCCATGCACCACATGAGCTGGAGAGCGTCTCCGTGCGGCCATTCGATGTCACGATGAAGAACGCTGACGCTATTCTGGCTGCAGTGCGTGAGTACTGGGGCCACATCTTCAGGAAGAAAGATTTCGACGAGGTGGCGGCCAGGGAGCACGTCGTGCGATGGCCAGCGCCCGCCAGCACGCGCGAGGACTTTGCCTACAGCAAGGAGGATCTACTACGGGCAGCTCAGCGAGGTCGCGATGTGGCTCCTGGACATGACAGGCAGAAGCTAAAGTGCCTGAAGCACAACTTGGCCAAGTGCTACCTGGTGCCGCTGTGGGCGCCGATCTCGGAGGCGAACATGATCTTCGTGAAGAGCGCGCTCGGGGTGAGCACTGCTGGCTGGTTGGGCTGCTCGGTCGACTCCATGACGAAGTACCTGGGCTGCTGGCTGGGGCCAGGCGCTGACCTCGCCAGACTGTGGCACGACCCATTGTCCAAGTATGCGGCGAGGATGAGAGCGCTTGGAGCCTACGCCCTGTACAATGACGCAGTGGCGCATGCGTACAAGGGGCTGGAGATCCCGCGCCTGCTAGACGTGGCCATGATCCCCCCGATCCCCGATGTGCGCGGGGGCAAGGAGCGGGACTTGCTGCACGTGCCGCTGTGCGTGCTGACGAAGTCGGACAGGAAGGACTACCTCCTGTCGCTGGGCCCCTCCTCGGGCGTCACGGCGCCGCTCTCCCTCTTCGACTCGGCGGCGACGGCGTGGATGAGGGCGGCGTGCAAGCTGCCGAGAGAGTGGCTCGCCTTCCTCGAGGGCGTTGAGAGCTTAGGCTACGACGTGTGGGGCGAGGCGCCGGGCAGGCAGGCGGACCTGCCGACGGACCTCTTCACCTCGTCGTGGTGGCAGGATCGTCGAGGGCCTGCTCGCCACCTCAGGGACGCGCCGTTGAGCTGCACGCTGACCAGCAGGCCCAGGAACGGGCATCGGACGGTGGCCTGTCTGTGCGCCGCGAAGAGGCGGACGTTGGCAACGGAGGCTGCCTGGCTGGCGCAGCCCCATCGTGAGAGGAAGAAAAGGTCGGCTGCGTGGCACGCCCGTGTGCCCGCCACATGTGTGTTGGCGCAGAGATGGGAGGCGCTTAAGTGCGTCCTTCGCAATAGAGGGATGGGGGTGAGGTGGGTGGTGATCAAAGCAATGCGCGGCGCATGGCCCACAGTGGCCAGAATGCATGTCACTAATAGTCGCTCGGCCCCCTGTAAGCTTGGGTGTGAGAATGAATCTGACAATATGTCACAATATTTGAGGTGGCGGCGCCCGTGGTGGTCCGCCTGTTTTCCTAGGGATTTTTGTTTTTGTTCTAACTCTGTAATACTGAAGCCTTGTTTTGGGTTCCATTGGGACCACGCCTCGACCTCCGATGACTCGCTCGTTTGGTCGGTCTTGAGGCTTTGCCTGACGCACCAGTGGCACGCTATCACCTCAGCGCATCCTGGTTCTGGGCCACAGTACGTACTTTGTTGCCCTGACACTGCACGTGCACGCACGGGTAGGTAGGCGACTCTTCCTCTGGAGCGACGTTCGCTCCTCCTCCTCCTCCTCCTCCTCCTCCTCCTCCTCCATCCTTCTCTTTCTTGCCTCCGTCTGTCCTCCTCCACCCCACAGCTCCATCATCATCTTCTCCTCCTCCTCCTCCTCCTCCTCCTCCTCCTCCTCCTCCTCCTCCTCCTCCTCCTCCTCCTCCTCCTCCTCCTCCTCCTCCTCCTCCTCCTCATTCCTCCTCATTCCTCCTCTGGGCACCTCCCCCCGGGCGCGGACCCACCGGATCTGTCCGGATCTGTCCGGAAACGGTGCCGGAGGCCGCTCTGGGCTCCTCTGGGCACCTCCCCCGGGGCCGGTTTTGTGAGGATGTCTCAAGCGAGGGCGCCGGTTTGGGATTCGTCGGCGGATCCGGATCCAGCGGATCTGTCCGGAAACGGTGCCGGAGGCCGCTCTGGGCTCCATGGGCACCTCCCCCGGGGCCGGTTTGGGATTCGTCGGCGGATCCACCGGATCCAGCGGATCTGTCCGGAAACGGTGCCGGAGGCCGCTCTGGGCTCCTCTGGGCACCTCCCCCGGGGCCGGTTTTGTGAGGATGTCTCAAGCGAGGGCGCCGGTTTGGGATTCGTCACCGGATCCACCGGATCTGTCCGGAAACGGTGCCGGAGGCCGCTCTGGGCTCCTCTGGGCACCTCCCCCGGGGCCGGTTTTGTGAGGATGTCTCAAGCGAGGGCGCCGGTTTGGGATTCGTCACCGGATCCACCGGATCTGTCCGGAAACGGTGCCGGAGGCCGCTCTGGGCTCCTCTGGGCACCTCCCCCGGGGCCGGTTTTGTGAGGATGTCTCAAGCGAGGGCGCCGGTTTGGGATTCGTCACCGGATCCACCGGATCTGTCCGGAAACGGTGCCGGAGGCCGCTCTGGGCTCCTCTGGGCACCTCCCCCGGGGCCGGTTTTGTGAGGATGTCTCAAGCGAGGGCGCCGGTTTGGGATTCGTCACCGGATCCACCGGATCTGTCCGGAAACGGTGCCGGAGGCCGCTCTGGGCTCCTCTGGGCACCTCCCCCGGGGCCGGTTTTGTGAGGATGTCTCAAGCGAGGGCGCCGGTTTGGGATTCGTCACCGGATCCAGCGGATCCACCGGATCTGTCCGGAAACGGTGCCGGAGGCCGCTCTGGGCTCCTCTGGGCACCTCCCCCGGGGCCGGTTTTGTGAGGATGTCTCAAGCGAGGGCGCCGGTTTGGGATTCGTCACCGGATCCAGCGGATCTGTCCGGAAACGGTGCCGGAGGCCGCTCTGGGCTCCTCTGGGCACCTCCCCCGGGGCCGGTTTTGTGAGGATGTCTCAAGCGAGGGCGCCGGTTTGGGATTCGTCACCGGATCCAGCGGATCTGTCCGGAAACGGTGCCGGAGGCCGCTCTGGGCTCCTCTGGGCACCTCCCCCGGGGCCGGTTTTGTGAGGATGTCTCAAGCGAGGGCGCCGGTTTGGGATTCGTCGGCGGATCCACCGGATCTGTCCGGAAACGGTGCCGGAGGCCGCTCTGGGCTCCTCTGGGCACCTCCCCCGGGGCCGGTTTTGTGAGGATGTCTCAAGCGAGGGCGCCGGTTTGGGATTCGTCGGATCCACCGGATCCACCGGATCTGTCCGGAAACGGTGCCGGAGGCCGCTCTGGGCTCCTCTGGGCACCTCCCCCGGGGCCGGTTTTGTGAGGATGTCTCAAGCGAGGGCGCCGGTTTGGGATTCGTCACCGGATCCACCGGATCTGTCCGGAAACGGTGCCGGAGGCCGCTCTGGGCTCCTCTGGGCACCTCCCCCGGGGCCGGTTTTGTGAGGATGTCTCAAGCGAAGGCGCCGGTTTGGGATTCGTCACCGGATCCAGCGGATCTGTCCGGAAACGGCGCCGGAGGCCGCTCTGGGCTCCTCTGGGCACCTCCCCCGGGGGTGAGGATGACGGTAGTTCCACAGAAACTCCCTCAAACCACAATACCGCTCCAGAGAGGGTCCACGTGGCCGCGGGCGTTTCCTGGGTGACAATATTTTTATGATTTTCACACGTTTCCGCTATACCTCATTGCGCAAGCGCGCGCGTGCCACTCGCGCGCGGGCAGGGGTGTGCGAAAGCGCGCAAGCGCGTTTTCTTTGGGGCAGCGACGCCAGCAAGAGCGACGCGGCCGAAACGTGATTCCATTTGACGCGATCTCACAACAACACGATCGCCCCACCCCCACTCCAGTTTTTTCACGAATGATGATCCGCAAGCGTTGACAGGGGAAACGGCCTACTCGAACGACGCATGCTGGCTTGGAAAGGACATTTTTTGCAACCACCCCTTGGATTAAAAAGTCTGGATCGGCACTGCAGGCCCCCTTGCATCGTCGCTCCCCGAGAGGTAAACATGACTGGCAAGAAGTACCAGGCAGAATCGCAACTTCCAAGCAACAGAACTGGGACCAGAAATTGATTTGCGAGGAAGTCCCAAGCGAAATCGCCAATTTCCGGTCGCCACTGAGAATTCCCGGTCGCCTGAAAAGCGTCCGGAAATTTTTTGGGGGAAATATTAAGCGGAATGCGGATTTCCGGTCGTCACCCCATTTGGCGATTATAAGATTAGAAGGGGTGAGGACGGACCGGAAATTTAACCACGGCGGCCCCTGCAACATTGCACCGGGGCCCCGTGGCTTAACGGGAGCCGAACATCAAGGTTTATTCCCCGACCTCTGCGGTCCGGATTTTTTCCAGGGGGGTGACCACCGCGAGAGCACCACCGCTCGCGCATTTGCTAAGTGTCTACCTCAGAAGCGGACGCCCACGCCGAACAAAGCGCACTCACCATTTAGTGCGCGCGCCGGGTGGGTTTGAGAGCAGGCAGTCTGCCGCCCTCTCTTTCTGGTTGGTGAATAGATACCACAGCTGTTCCGACCTGCGCGCGTTCGCCCACCGCACAGCGGCCCGCAGACGCCTGACGAACGCGTCTTTGGGTTCAAGCTCGACCGGGCACGTTTCGTCCAATCGCTCACGCAAGATCTTCCATGCCTTTTCGATGGCGTTGAAGTCTTGGGATACTTTCGGGTACTCATCGACAAGCTTCAAACCACAGCGGCTCAAGGCGTGCAGAGCCTCTGACGCCCGCAGGCACCCCTCATAATCGCACACAAGAAAATCGCAGTTCAGTTTCCAATCGTCAAACTTGTCCTTTATAAGATCAACATAAACAGCTCGATCCATGACCTCGCCCTCGTCCAAGACATGCACATGCAGCACGCCAGCCGCCAGCATCCCCCAGACCCGCACTGGCTGGCCCTGAGCTTAGCAGCTAGAAGGCCCCACGCGGTCTTCGTACAGAGAGTCGCTGTTGTCAGACTTCCTCCAGACGTGGGACCCCAAAGACCTGCGAACCGCGTGCTCGCGTTCAGCTGCAGTCTTGTCAAGGTAGTACGTTGTGCCATCCACGTACGCCCATCTCTCCAGCGTGGCCTGGTGCTTCCGTTTCACGCTCTGGCAATATGCCACGCGCGCGGCGCGGTGCTGCCCAACCACGATCGACTTATTGCGACGCCTCAGCCAGGCCAATTCGGCCTCGGCGAGACGTTCTTCAACCAGCGTGTCAGACAGCTCCCGCAGGAATGGGAACTGCTTCTTGAGGCGGCTCACCGAGATTTTAGTGCTGCCGCGGTTGTCCGGAACCCACTTGACGATTTCCCGGTCCTGTTTCTCCGACGTCTTCCGCGGGCCTCCCGACCCCGCCCTTCTCTCCCCGCGCCACCCAGGGTTCTCCTTCAATTTCCGAATGCAGTTGCTGATGGCCGACTCTTCAAATCACGTCCTGCCATCGGCCTTCTTCACAAGTTTTGCGATGCGGGTGCATCCCCATTCCATGCTCCACGTGGGCTTTCACCTGGCCTACGTCGAAAGATGAGGAGTGGTAGCCGGCCATCTGGGTTGAAGGCGGCCCGCGGAAGCGGGAAGAGGCAAGAAAGGAGTGCCTGCGCCAAAACGGCTACGGACAGCGAAGACGCGCGGCTGGCGAGCTCGCCCACCGCGACCGAGGGCGCACTTCAAGCCCCATGCAGTTCAAACTAACCAACGCAATACAAACGCATGTCATTGCAATGCCAATGCAATGCCAGCATAATACCAGCGCAATGCCGAGGAATGCCAATGCCATGCCGGCGCAATGCCAACGCAATGCCAACGCAAAGCGACTCCAATGCCAATGACATACCAATGCGATGCCAGCGCAGTGACAGCGCAATTCAAATGCAAAGCACGCACAGTCCCAATACAAAACCAATGCGATGCCCAAGCTGCACCGCGTGCCTCCAAGATACCACAATACCGCTCCAGAGCGGGCCCACGTGGCCGCGGGCCTTTCCTGGGTGATCCCCGAGGACCCCAGGACTGCGTACAAAATTTACGTGATTTTCACATGTTTCTGCTATACATAATTGCGCAAGCGCGCGCGTGCCACTCGCGCGCGGGCAGGGGCGTGCGAAAGCGCGCAAGCGCGCTTTCTTTGGGGCAGCGACGCCAGCAAGAGCGATGCGGCCGAAACGCGATTCCATTTGACGCGATCTCACAACAACATGATCGCCCCACCCCCACTCCAGTTTTTTCACGAATGATGATCCGCAAGCGCTGACAGGGGAAACGGCTTACTCGAACGACGCATGCTGGCTTGGAAAGGACATTTTTTGCAACCACCCCCTGGATTAAAAAGTCTGGATCGGCACTGCAGGCCCCCTTGCATCGTCGCCCCCCGAGAGGTAAACATGACTGGCAAGAAGCACCAGGCAGAATCGCAACTTCCAAGCGACAGAACTGGGGCCGGAAATTCTTGCGCGAGGAAGTCCAAAGCGAAATCGCCAATTTCCGGTCGCCACTGAGAATTTCCGGTCGCCTGAAAACCGTCCGGGAATTTTTTTTCCAGGAAATATTTGGCAGAATGCGGATTTCCGGTCGTCACCCCATTTGGCGATTATAAGATTAGAGGGGGCGAGGACGGACTGGAAATTTAACCACGGCGGCCCCTGCAACATTGCACCGGGGCCCCGTGGCTTAACGGGGGCCGAACATCAAGGCTTATTCCCCGACCTCTGCGGTCCGGATTTTTCATTCCAGGGGGGCGACCACCGCGAGAGCACCACCACTCGCGCACGCGCTAAGTGTCTACCTCAGAAGCGGGCGCCCACGCCGAACAAAGCGCACTCACCATTTAGTGCGCGCGCCGGGTGGGTTTGAGAGCAGGCAGTCTGCCGCCCTCTCTTTCTGGTTGGTGGATAGATACCAAAGCTGTTCCGACCTGCGCGCGTTCGCCCACCGCACAGAGGCCCGAAGACGCTTGACGAACGCGTCTCTGGGTTCAAGCTCAGCCGGGCACGTTTCGTCCAATCGCTCACGCAAGATCTTCCATGCCTTTTCGATGGCGTTGAAGTCTTGGGATACTTTCGGGTACTCATCGACAAGCTTCAAACCACAGCGGCTCAAGGCGTGCAGAGCCTCTGACGCCCGCAGGCACCCCTCATAATCGCACACAAGAAAATCGCAGTTCAGTTTCCAATCGTCAAATTTGTCCTTTATAAGATCAGCATAAACAGCTCGATCCATGACCTCGCCCTCGTCCAAGACATGCACGTGCAGCACGCCAGCCGCCAGCATCCCCCAGACCCGCACTGGCTGGCCCTGAGCTTTGTTGCAGCTAGAAGCTAGGCCCCACGCGGTCTTCGTACAGAGCGTCGCTGTTGTCAGACTTCCTCCAGACGTGGGACCCCAAAGACCTGCGAACCGCGTGCTCGTGTTCAGCTGCAGTCTTGTCAAGGTAGAACGTTGTGCCATCCACGTACGCCCATCTCTCCAGCGTGGCCTGGTGCTTCCGCTTCACGCTCTGGCAGTGTGCCACGCGCGCGGCGCGGTGCTGCCCAACCACGACCGACTTATTGCGACGCCGCAGCCAGGCCAAGTTCTTCAACCAGCGTGTCAGACAGCTTCCGCAGGAATGGGAACTACTTCTTGAGGCGGCTCACCGAGATTTTTGGTGCTGCCGCGGTTGTCCGGAACCCATTTGACGATTTCCCGGTCCTGTTTCTCCGACGTCTTCTGCGGGCCTCCCGAGCCCGCCCTTCTCTCCCCGCGCCACCCAGGGTTCTCCTTCAATTTCCGAATGCAGTTGCTGATGGCCGACTCTTCAAATCACGTCCTGCCATCGGCCTTCTTCACAAGTTTTGCGATGCGGGTGCACCCCATTCCATGCTCGACGTGGGCCTTCACTTGGCCTACGTCGAACGGTGACGAGTGGTAGCCGGCCATCTGGGTTGAAGGCGGCCCGCGGAAGCGGGAAGAGGCAAGAAAGGGGTGCCTGCGCGCACCAAAACGGCTACGGACAGCGAAGACGCGCGGTTGGCGAGCTCGCCCACCGCGACCAAGGGCGCACTTCAAGCCCCATGCAGTTCAAGCTAACCAACGCAATACAAACGCATGTCATTGCAATGCCAATGCAATGCCAGCGCAATACCAGCGCAATGCCGAGGAATGCCAATGCCAGTCCGGCGCAATGCCAACGCAATGCCAACGCAACGCGACTCCAATGCCAATGACATACCAATGCGATGCCAGTGCAGTGACAGCGCAATGCACATGCAAAGCACGTACAGTCCCAACACAAGACCAATGCGATGCCCAAGCTGCACCACGTGCCTCCAAGATACCACAATACCGCTCCAGAGAGGGCCCACGTGGCCGCGGGCCTTTCCTGGGTGATCCCCGAGGACCCTAGGACTGGGTACAAAATTTACGTGATTTTCACGTGTTTCCGCTATACCTCATTGCGCAAGCGCGCGTGCCACTCGCGCGCGGGCAGGGGTGCTCCGAAGCACGCCCTCGGCGGGTGTCTACTGGAAAAAAAACGCAAAATTAAGAATTCGCACAGGTGCGAAAGCGCGCAAGCGCGCCTTCTTTTGGGGCAGCGACGCCAGCAAGAGCGACGCGGCCGAAACGTGATTCCATTTGACGCGATCTCACAACAACATGATCGCCCCCCCCACTCCAGTTTTTTCACGAATGATGATCCGCAAGCGCTGACAGGGGAAACGGCCTACTCGAACGACGCATGCTGGCTTGGAAAGGACATTTTTTGCAACCACCCCCTGGATTAAAAAGTCTGGATCGGCACTGCAGGCCCCCTTGCATCGTCGCTCCCCGAGAGGTAAACATGACTGGCAAGAAGCACCAGGCAGAATCGCAACTTCCAAGCAACAGAACTGGGACCGGAAATTGATTTGCGAGGAAGTCCCAAGCGAAATCGCAAATTTCCGGTCGCCACTGAGAATTTCTGGTCGCCTGAAAAGCGTCCGGAAATTTTTTGGAGGAAATATTAGGCGGAATGCGGATTTCCGGTCGTCACCCCATTTGGCGATTATAAGATTAGAGGGGGTGAGGACGGATCGGAAATTTAACCATGGCGGCCCCTGCAACATTGTACCGGGCCCCGTGGCCTAACGGAAGCCGAACATCAAGGCTTATTCCCCGACCTCTGCGGTACGGACTTTTTATTCCAGGGGGTTGTAGGGTGGGCCTAGCCGGGATCGGTGAGGTTGTCAATTGGCGTCGCCCGACTTTCTCCGACATCCCAAGTCGGAACCGAGCAGAGAGTAGATAGTAGAGAGTAGATGGGAACGGAGGGTCACGCCGCATCGCCGATGCATCGGCCATACATCTCGATGCGGAGCCCCACGTTCTCCACGCCGACGGCGGCTTTGCACCGCCGACGTCGCTCGCCGACGTCATCGAGGCATCGGCGATGCGGCGCGACCCTTCGATCCAATCTATTCGAACCCCATCCCCTCCTGACTCTTCCCTCCTCCCTCCCTCCTCCCCCTCCTCCCCCCTCTTCCCTTTTCTTCTTCGAGATATACCCTTCTCCTCGCATCCCTCCTCCTCCTCCTTCTCCTCCTCCTCCTCCTCCTCTGCCTTCTTCTCACTCCTCCCCCCTCCTCCTGAGTCTCCTCACCCATCGCTCCCTCTTTAAACATGTCTAGCCGTGCCTCCCTGCGTGAATCGTCACGTGAGGAAGGCACGACTTGACTTTGCCATTTTTGTCGCCACACTCGTGATTACTCGCGCCCGTGCTCTCGTATCTCATGCCCCCAGTGCTTCCTCCCGTCCTTCAACAACACCCTCTGGCCTGCCTGCCCCGCCCGCTGCCCTCGAGACGTCCTGGAGCCTCTGGAGACCTCCTGTGAGCCTGCGGGGCCCTCCAGGAAAGCGCTCCTCTGCTCCCTGGCGACAACGGGCGTTCCTGGGTCGGGAGCCTTGGACTTGGTATCGCTCGGACGTGTGATTTTTTTCTCGGCGGGGATTCTTAAGGAGCATCCTGGATCATCCTGCGGAAAAAACCACGCACGAAACCGAAAAAAGCACAGAGGATGGACGTCCGAGCGACGGGGAGTGAAACGGGGGCCAATGCGAACGGGGATCAGCCAGAGCGCCGGATCTTGCAGTATCCTGCAGAGCCAGGGGTGCACTGACCTTGGCGTGCTCGCAGGATCCTGCAGGAGCCTGCAGGATCCTGCAAGATTGTGCAACGCCCGACTGACTGGGGTTTGCATCGATCCGGATCCGTAGATCCCCGACTGGGGGGGGAGCGGGGGAGGAGCCGGTAACGTCACGTTTCCCGCTGGCGCCGCGTCGCCCCTTGGGAGCGTCTACCGGACGTCAGCACAAATCGTGACGTTACCTGGGAGGGGGGGGGGGCAGCGGCTGCTGCCGGTAAGGGCCGCTGTCGCGAGAAATAAGAAACGCCCTCCAGACATTTCACATATTAATATTAATTTTTTAATACCTAATACCTCCATTAATACCTCGCGACAGAAATAAAAGAGCACGCTTAGCACATATTAATACATCTGCGACAAGCGGCGGCGAAGTCCGAACCCCACCCTCGCAGATCCACGATTCAGGGTAAGGGAACCCGATGGGCAGCGGGGTTAGGGTACGGGATTCGTCGAACACATGGCGAGATCCGAACCCTACCCCCATCGATTTTCCTGAATCGATCGGGGGCGGGCGCCACCTGGGTAAGCACCGAAACATTTCGGACACGCCTCTAAATCTTCTGGCTCTAGTCTCAAAATCTGCCTCCGAGCCTGTTCCATAGCGCGCACTGACAAGAAGTTCCGTGGCGACGAGGGTTCTCGAGGAGGCATAGAGAAGGGAGAACAGCGCCAAATTTCTGTTTCTGTTTCCTCTCATTACCCCGCTTTCCTCTCGTTATCCTTGGCCTCTCGGGCAGATCGGTTCGTTCAAGAGGGGGGCGATGACTCGGGGGGGATATCATTCGGGTATAGCCAGGACCCCAGGTGAGGGGACCGGGTTAGTGGTAGGGCCCCAGAGCCCTCGAATCGGCCAGAATCACTAAAACAGGTCTGCCGCAGCTGTTGTTTTTTCGGGTGACGGCAGTTCCGGTTAGTGGAACGGGGCGGGGGGGCGTCCCCCAGTACACATCACTAAACCAGGTTCCACTAAACCCAGTTCTGCCAACGCCCGAATCATGGTTGGGGCCATGATATCTCCCCAGTTCTCATGGCCACCTTCTTTCTCAAATAAGTCCCTTGATCTCCGCCTCGTTCGCACACATGCCTCGGGCCATGATTTGCGAACCTCCCTCTTGAACGATCCCCTGATGTCCGCCCCCGAGCATAGGAGGCGAGGAAGAGGAGGAGGACAAGGGGGAGGCAGATGAGATTGGGAAGGAAGACGGAAGAAGGGCAGCAAAAACGAGCCCTTGTTCTGTCCACCCCCCAGATGGCAGCCAGTCTCTCGGAGAGGCCGCCGCCGCCGTCAGCGTCGGTGTCGGCGCTCGGCGTCGTCGTCGCCGCCGCTGGCGTTGTCACCGTCGGCGTCGTCGTCGGCGCCGCCGCCGCGGGCGTCGTCGCTGTCGGCGTCGGCGTGGACGTCGGAGTCGCCGGCGTACGGCGTCTTCGTCGCCGGCGGCCGGCGAAGGCGAGGCCGAGGGCGCGCGGCGAGCAGAGCGAGCGCACGCCCTCGGCGCCGGGGGCGTCGGCCGCTGGCCGCCTGAAGGGCTGCTGGGCGGCCCCGCGTGCCCGCTGCGGCCTCGCTCCCTCCTGGGGCGACGAGATCTATGCATATCCACTGCTCCTGGCCAGGCCAATCCTGGGCCCAGGAGCGGTGTATACGCCCTCCTGGCCTGGCCAGGGAGGCATATACACAGCTCCTGGGCCCAGGATGGGCCTGGCCAGGAGCAGTGGATATGTATAGATCTCGTCGCCCTACCTCCTGGGGCAACGTCAGGGGGGATGTATGGCGGGGGGTTCGGGCTCAGCGTCTCGCGCCGTCGGCTCCGGCCTACCGCGCTCCGTCGCGGCACCCGCGGGCCGGCCCCCTGGCGTCGACGTCTCGAGCCTCCTCCAGCCTCCCGCCCCACGGAGCGGATCGGCGCGCCACCCGCTCGCAGGGTGTATAGCGTGTCGCCGGGGCCGCCGCCGCGGCACGCTCAGCACAGGGTTCTGGCCGTGAGCTCAGGCTTAGGGCGCATCGATGCCCCATCGCCCATGCATCGCCGAGAGGTGCCCGATGGCCCCCAGCCTGCCCGGGGAGAGGCTCCGAGGGGTGGAGCTCCGAGGTGGACTCGCTGCCGATGCCGCTTCTTGGGGTCGGGGGTCGAGGGAAGAAGCGCGCTGGCCATGACCAAGCTCTCGCGGGCTCTCGTCGGCACTGACTTTGGTCTTCGGTACACACGGGCAAGATTTGTATCCATATCCAGTGCGCCTTGCACTATCTTGGAAGGGGCGCCGCAAGGCCGAGGCGCACTGGATATGGATCGAAATCGAGCTTCTAGGGGCCAGCTTTTTATCCATATCCAATGCGCCGCGGGCTTCGGCGAAGAGAGCCAGGAATTCCAAACTGCAATGGATGCAGTCAACCCTCGTCGTAAGGATGAGCGATATCTTGAGGCTGCCCTTGCATCCTTGCCTCTTCGGTCAGCATCGGTCCATCCTCAAACCACTTTCGATGGCCAGCCCCGCTCGAAGAGCCTCGGCATGGGCGCCCCAAGGCCCTTGCATCCCTGCGGCGCATCCTCCTTGCACGGCCTGGCCGCCTGGGCACAAGCTTGGCCCGCGCGTGCCAGCCGTCGCCGACTCGCGCGGGGGCGCCACGAATCGACGCTGGCGAAGGTGCAGGGGCGGCCGTGCTCGGCCGTGGCCGGGGCCGGGGCCGCTGGGCGCCCCAGGAGCGCCCATCGCGCCCGCGGAGTGCCGGCCCAGGGAGGGGCAGAGGCCAGAGGCGTCCGCGTCGACACGCCGCGTGCTGGCTCGGAGCGTTCCTGGGTCCACGCGCGCCCGGCCCACGTGCTCGGCCGGCGCGTCGGGCCCCGATGCGCGCCGCGCGGCGTGGTGCGCACGGGGCGCATCGGGGCCGCCGAGGATCGAAGGGAAGGCCAGCGGGGAGGTCGGGAGGCCCGGGTCGCCAGAGGAGTCGGGACGTGCACGCCCA
The DNA here is from genome assembly GCA_963575745.1 of Prorocentrum cordatum. Lineage (NCBI taxonomy): Eukaryota > Dinophyceae > Prorocentrales > Prorocentraceae > Prorocentrum > Prorocentrum cordatum. Next base: position 200,510 of record CAUYUJ010015640.1, read on the forward strand.
CCCCTTTTCTCCCCCCCGCGGGAAGAGCTCGAGAGGGGGGCAGCGGCCCGCCTCCTGCGCGGCGTGGGCGCGGCGGCCGGCCAGAGCCCGGGCGCCTGGACGGGCGGGCTCGCGGGGCTCGCCACGGGGGGAAGCAAGTCCTGCGGGGAGCGCCTCCCGAGTTGTTTCACCGTCTTGGGGTTCTCGGGGCCCTCCACGGGCCCGGGGCGAAGATCTCGCATTGGGGAGAGGCCCCCGGGTCCAGGGCCCGTTTCCCCCATGCTAACGGGCGGGCTCGCGGGGGGGCTCAAGCTCCCAGAGGGCCTGCGGTCTTGGGCTCGTTCCGTAGCAGGTCACGGGAGCTGTTGAGTATACCCTCGTCACTCGTCTTCAGAGTCCCCTGGCGCCGGCTAGCGTCTGGCAATCGATGAGATAGCGTCGATGAGCAACGATTGGCGTCGATGTAGCGTCGATTTGCGTCGATTCGCAAAAGCCAACAAGACGGTATGGGAGGCTCCCATGACTTGCCATCGAGCCCGAGGTCTAGAGAGCATGTTTGATTCGTTGGCGGCAACGGGCGTGACCGGGGGGGAGGGGGCCGGTCACGTCACGATTCGCGCCAGCGCCGTTGGGGGGCCTCCGAAGGCCGGCTTCGGCCGCCGAACTGTTCGACCACACGGCTCAGGATGACAAGGTTGGCCGGGGGGGAGGGTCGAGAGGTTTGGGGGGCCCGGCCTCGCCTTCGAGTGATCGAGATGTTGGCATCTCTTCCTCGGCAGAGTGCAGGCAGAAGTAAAACGGCGGCGGCTCCGCCAGCAGAAGGCCGGCGGAAGGCTGTGGGAGGAAAAACAGGACGCCAACGTGTTTGAATCCAGGGTTGTCAGAGTCGGCCAGGCCTCGTCCGAAAACATCGAGCCGCCAGATGCCTGGGGAGGGAGCGCGGGAGGAGCTAGACTCGCGCGTGGTTGCGCGGCTTGGCGCAACGGCCGATGATCCTGCGCATCGGCCATCGGCGAGCGCAGCTCTTCTGCCTCGTCCTCCGCCTCCTCCGCAGGAGAACGAGGATAATACTCGAGGTGGGAGCGAGGAGGAAGGACGAGTGATGCAGTGTTGACGGGAGAGGAGACGGAGGAGCCCGGAGGGGCTGGAGGAGGAGGAGGAGGAGGAGGAGGAGGAGGAGGATACAGGACGGAGGGGTGGATGGGAGGATGCAGAATTGGCGGTGAGTTGGTAGGGAGTAGCATGAGCAGGAGCACCATGATGGAGGAGAGGAGGGAGGCGGATGGAGGATCGAGGTGGACGGAGGAGGAGGAGGAGGAGGAGGAGGAGGAGGAGGAGACGCTTGAGGTAGAGGCGGTGGCATGAGCTGTCGTGCGTGAAGCTGCAGCTGCCACCGGGTTTAGAACAACCCTGGGTTTGGAGGGGTACCCTTCTGTTCTTGGTGCTTGGGCTCTCCACCTTCGATCACCAACTGCGTTTCACTACTCTCAAAGTGCCTACTCGCAAACGTCAGAACAAAAAACAACGGTTTGTCTCTTTGTACTAAGTCGTACCCCCCCCCCCCCCCGCGGCGGATCCAGGCCATTTGCGAGCTCGCATTTTACGAGTATGGGGAACGCGCTTGTCTATTCTGGAGCAGGACAAGGAGGGGGAGGAGTAGGGAGAGGAGGAGGGGGAGGAGGGAGGAGGAAGGAGGAATGGGCGGATGAGGAAAAGGAGGAGGAGGAGGAGGAGGAGGAGGAGGAGGAGGAGAGGAGGAGGAGGAGAAGGAGGTGGAGGAGAAGAAGGAGTAGGAGGACGAGCATGAAGGCCAGAAGCCTCTTAAATATCTCTCGGAATCTCTTCGGATGTCTTTTGAAAGCTATTTGGAGAGTCCCCTTGGGGCGTCTGGAGGTGGTCGGGGGGGCCTCGTGGGGCGTCTTGGGTGCCTCTGGGGGGCCTCTTGGGGCCTCTTGGGAGCCTCTTGGGGGTATCTTGGGGACCTCATGGGGCTGTCTTGGGGCACCCTTGGGAGCCTCGGGGGCCATCTTGGAGAGGTGATCGATCAAAGAAAGGGGAAGTTGCAATTTGGGCACATGTGGCCAAAGTCTGAATAAAATTACTGGTGTTGGCTTTCCCGCGGAGGCCTCCTTGGGCGTCTTGGCTGCCTCTGGGGGGCCTCTTGGGAGTCTCTTTGGAGCCTATTGGGGGCATCTGGGGGGCCTCTTGGGGGCCTCTTGAGGCCTCCTGGGCGCCTCTTGGGACCGCCTTGGGGCACCCTTGGGGGCCTCTGGGGCCATCTTGGACGTGATCGATCAAAGAGAGGAGCTCCTTGATCAGAGTCCCTTCCCCCAGAGGCCAACACGTGGCCAACACCTTGTTCAAATCCCTGATACTGGGCCTTCTCGCCGAGGCCTCTTGGGGCATCCTGGGGGCCTCGGGGGGCCTCTTAGGGGTCTCCTCAGAGCCTTTTGGGAGCCTCTTGGGGGCATCTTGGGAGGCCTCTTGGGGGACCTTTTGGGGCCTCCTGGGCGCCTCTTGGGGCTGTCTTGGGGCACCCTTGGGAGCCGCAGAGGGCATCTTGGGCCATCTTGGATGAGATCGATCGAAAGACGGGGAGTTCCTTAATTAGTTCTGCTCCCCCAGGAAGCGAAAATATTGCCCGAACCCTAGTCAAATCAATGATTTGGGCATTCTCGCCGAGAGCATCTTGAACGCCCCAACGCCTCGCGAAAAGCCCCGTCCAGACCCACGGGTAGGGGGTAGGGGAAGGGGTCAAGACGCCCTCCCCGCCCGCAAGCCGTCACCCTCCCTCCCACCCGCCCTCCCAACACATGCGTAGCACCCGAGCCTGGCCCGAGCCGCAGCATGTGCAGCAGCCGTCGTGGATGGCCCGCTACTGGGTGCCAATCCGCCGCCGCCGCCGCCTCCGCCGCCGCCGCCGCCCGGCGCCGCCGCCGGCGCCGCGCCGCCGCCGCCGCCGCTGTCCGCCGCTGCCGCCGCCGCCGCGCTGCCGCCCGCCGCCGCCGCCGCCGCCGCCCCCGCTGCCAAATCGCCGCAGCCGCTGCCGCCGCAGTCGCTGCCGCCACCGAAACCGCCGCCGCCGGCGCCGCCGCCGCCCCCGCCGCCGCCGCCGCCTCCGCCGCCGCCACCGCCGCAGCCGCCGCAGCCGCTGCCCCCGCCGCAGCCGCCGCCGCCGCCAAGTGTACTCTGTTTTGTTCCCAACCAACCTGTGTTGTTGGGTCCTCGTTTGAGACGGTCCCCGCGTCTCCTCCTCCTCCCTCCTCCCCTCCTCCTCCTTCTCATCATCATCATCAGCAGCAGCAGCAGCATCGTCTTCGTCATCGTCATCGTCGTCATCGTGATCATCATCATCATCATCATCATCATCATAACCATCATCATCATCATCATCAACAACAACATCAACATCATCAACATCAACATCAACACCAACATCAACATCAACATCAGCATCATCACCCCCCAGTACAGCGCTTCGTGGCCCCATAGGGAGCTCCACCGAAGGTCCCCGTCGCGCAGTCCGCATGCGTCTCCCCCACCCAGTACAGCGCTTCGTGGCCCCATAGGGGCTCCACCGAAGGTCCCCGTGGCGCAGTCCGCATGCGTCTCCCTCACCCAGTACATCGTTTGGTGGCCTCATAGGGAGCGCCACCGAAGGTCCCCGTGGTGCAGTCCGCATGCGTCTCCCCCGCCCAGTGCAGCGCTTCGTGGCCCCATAGGGGTTCCGCCGAAGGTCCCCGTGGCGCAGTCCGCATGCGCTTCCCTCACCCAGTACAGCGCTTCGTGGGCCCATAGGGAGCCCCACCGAAGGTCCCCGTGGCGCAGTCCGCATGCGTCTCCCTCACCCAGCACAGCGCTTCGTGGCCCCATAGGGAGCTCCACCGAAGGTCCCCGTCGCGCAGTCCGCATGCGGTCCCCCCACCCAGTACAGCGCTTCGTGGCCCCATAGGGAGCTCAACCGAAGTTCCACGTGGCGCAGTCCGCATGCGTCTCCCCCACCCAGTACAGCTCCGTCGGAGGCCGTCGGAGTTTCGCGCCTCGCTCGCCCGTCGTCGCTCTGCCCAGCGGCAAGAGCCTTGCCCGCTATCAGCCAGCCAGCGAGCTCTCTTTGCTCCGCGCAGCGGACGACCCGCGCGCGTCGCTGGGACCCCTCCGGGGCGACCTGCGCGCGTCGCGGGGAGTCCGCGCCGCGCTGCGCCCGCGGCCTTGGACTTTTGAGTGCGCGGGCAAAGGTGGGGTAAAAGAAGGGGAGGAAGCGGGCGCGATCCTCGCGGGGGGGCGCGCCGACATTGGCGTCGCGGCGCCCGGGCGATGCCGTCGGAGAGTACCGGGGAAGCTCTTTGCGGCGGTCATGCCCAGCGCCACGAGTACTCAGAGGCAGTCATTCTCAAACGATTGACATTCATATACAGGCACACCATGCTTTGTCATACTCGCATTCATGCACGCAGCCTCGTTCGCACGCAGATTCATTCACAGTCAGACGCACTCGCGCTCAGATCCACCCGCGCTCAGTCCCCCTACGTACTCAGATCAATCGTTGTCGTTCGCATTGTGTTCCCGCCACTCATTTCGGCACACCCCCAGCACAGTTCGTTGCCCCATACGGGTCACCACCGAAAAAGTGAATCACAATTGCGGTAGTCACACCTGCATATGGTTGGGTCCTTCGTCAGGCCAATTGTTTGACAGGGATGGTGGGGGGAGGCCGCATCGGGTTCGCTGCGCGTGCTCCGAATTTGGAGACAGCGTGCGTTTTGTTTTGTTCCCAAGCATCCTGTGGTGTTGGGTCCTCGTTTTGAAGAGACGGTCCCCGCGTTCCTTTCCTCTTCTCCTCCTCCTCCCCCTCCTCCCCTCCCTCCTCCTTCTTCCCTGCGTTTCACCCACCCAGCACAGCGCTTCGTGGCCCCATAGGGAGCTCCACCGAAGCCCCCAATGGGACCGCCCGCATGCGACCCCCACACCCGATTTGGCATTTTCCAACCCAATACAGCGCTTCGTGGCCCCATAGGGAGCTCCACCGAAGCCCCCAGTGGGACCGCCCGCATGCGCCCCCCACGCCCATTTTAGTATTTTCACCCACCCGGTACACCGCTTCGTGACCCCATAGGGAATTCCACCGATGCACCCAGTGGTACCGCCGGCATGCGCCCCCCCACATCCAATTTGGCATTTTCCAACCCAATACAGCGCTTCGTGGCCCCATAGGGAGCTCCACCGAAGCCCCCAATGGGACCGCCCGCATGCGCCCCCCACACCCAATTTGGCATTTTCACCCACCCAGTACAGCGCTTCGTGGCCCCATAGGGAGCCCCACCGAAGCCCCCAGTGGGACCGTCCGCATGCGTCCCCCGCACCCGATTCGGCGTCACCCACCCAGTACAGCGCTTCGTGGCCCCAGAGGGAGCTCCACCGAATCCTACAGTGGGACCGCCCCCCATGCGCCCCCCACACCAAATTTGGCATCCTCACCGACCCAGTACAACGCTTCGTGGCCCGACGGGGAGCCCCACCGAAGGTCCCCGTCGCGCAGTCCGCATGCGTCTTCCACACCAAATTTGGCATTTTCGCACACCCTTTACAACGCCTCGCGGCCCCATGGGGAGCTCCACCGTAGCCCCCAGTGGGACCCCCCTCATGCGTCCCCCACGCCGAAGGTGGTATTTTCACAAACCCAGTGCAGCGCTTCGTGGCCCCATAGGGAGCTCCACCGAAACCCCCAGTGGGACCGCCCGCATGCGTTCCCCTCCCCGCCCAGCGCAGCGCTTCGTGACCCCATTGGGAGCTTAGCCGAAGAAGAGGTTCACAATTGCGGTGCCCACAACTTCATATGGTTGGGTCCTTCGCCAAGATATTGTTTTACAAGGGATGGTTGGGGGCAGAGTGTGTTTTGCATTGTTTTTGTTTTACCAGGGATGGTGGGGGGGGCCCTCATGGACCTGGGTTGGTTCCCAGTCGCCCGGGGGAGGGGGTGTATACGAATAGGGAACAGTGATAAGCCCGTCCCCGAAGGAGAAGAAGAAGGTTGGAAAAGTACAACCTCTAAACAAATCACGCCCTAAAAAGCTGGTTGGTGTCGAAGCTGTTTCGTCTGCGAAAGTTCATCGGGCCTTCCACGAAGGGGCCCGTGTTCTTGGCCCAGGCTCTTGTGGCCATTTTGCGAGTGTGCGCTTCTGTCCCTTGGGACCCTCTCCCACCCCCTGCTGGTCGTTTTGTCCCCAACCGTCCTGTGGCGTTGGGTCCTCAGTTTGACTCCGCAGCGCCTCGCGTCCTCCCAACTCGACCCCTCCTCCTCCTCCTCATCCTCCTTCTCCTCCTCCTCCGCCTCCTCCTCCTCCTCCTCCTCCTCCTCCTCCTCCTCCTCCTCCCCTTTTGCGCGCTGCAGCGCTCCTCCTGCTCCTCCTCCTCCTCCTCCTCCTCATCCTCATCCTGCTCCTCCTCCTCCTCCTCCTCCTTCTCGGCAGCGCAATCCTCCTCCTCCTCCTCCTCCTCCTCCTCCTCCTCCTCCTCCTCCTCCTCCTCCTCCTTCTCTCCTCCCCGTCGGCACACCCCTCGCACGTATCGTGGTCCCACAGGAAGCCCAAGCGAAGGCCCAAATGCCAATGTTCACATGAGAGCCCGCCTTTCATTTCGGCACATCCATCGCACGTTTCGTGGCCACATACGAGGGCCCCGATTAAGGCCCAAATGCCGAAGGTCACACGAATTTCCCGCTTCTCATTTCGGCGGCATGCCCCTCGCACGTTGGCCTCATGCGGAGGCCTCAACTAAGGTCCAACATGCAAAAGTTCACATGAGTTCCCACTTTCCATTTCAGCACACCCACCCCCCTGTTCGTGGCCCCCAGGGAGCCCCACCGAAGGCCCCAATGCCAAGGTTCACATGAGTAACCGCCTCTCAGTTCGGCACGCCCCGGCACGCCCCTCGCACGTCCCAGGGCCCCATGTGGAGCCCAAGCTAAGGCCCAACTGCAACCGTTCACATGAGCTACCGCCTCTCAGGTCGGCACACCCCTCGCACGCTCCGTGGCCCCATAGAGACCCCAGCTACAGCCGAAATGCCAAAGATCTCATGACTTCCCGCCTCCTTTCATTTCGGCACATCCATCGCGCGATTCATGCCCCGCTTGGGAGCCCCAACTAAGGCCCAAATGCCATTACATGAGTTCCCGCTGCGCATTTCGGCACACCCCTCGCACGTCCCAGGGCCCCATAGAGAGCCCAATTGAGGCCCAAATGCCAATGTTCACACGAGCTCCCGCCCACCATTATCTCACACCGTTCGCGCGCTTCGTGGCCAAATTGAGAGTCCCAACTGAAGCCCAAATGCCACAGCTTGCATGAGGTCCAGCCTCCCATTTCGGCACACCCCTCGCACGTTGTGTCCACAGAGGGAGCCCAAACTAAGGCCCTAAGGCAAGTGTGTTCCCGCCTTTCCTCTTGGCACACCCCTCACACGCTGCGTGACCCCACAGGGAGCCCGGACGAAGGCCTACATTGCAAAGTCCATATGACTTTCCGCTTATCATGCCAGCACACCCCAACTAAGGCCCAAATGCCAACGTATACATAACGGCGCACTGGGCTCGGGGGCCGAGGGCAGGAACCTCGACCACAAATGTGGGGACACGGGGCCGGGCCCGCCTCTGGGAGGCCTAAAATCGCCCGGGGAGCCATCAGACAGCAATCCCGGCGGCCCCAGACGGTCTCGAGACACCCCCAAGACACCGTCCAGGGGTCTCTGGCGACGCACGATTCGTTTTAAATTGCCCCGGAGGCCCCCAAGACGCCCCAAGAGGCCTTTAAGATGCCGCCCAAGAGCGCCCCGAGAGGGCAAAATCGTTGATTCTCATTAGTTTTTTGTTGTTCAATGTTTTTTGCATTCCCGCTGTTTCATGTTTCCAGCGCTAAAGCACGGCCCAAGAGGCTCCCAAAACCGCTCCAAGATGGCCCAAGAGGGCCCCAAGACGGCCCAAGAGAGCCCCGAGACGGCCCCAGAGCCGCCCAAGAGGGCGCAAGAGGGTCTCAAGAAGGCGCAAAGAGGGGCCCAAGAGAGGGAACGTGAACTGAGAAATCGCCCCAAGATGCCCCCAAGAGGCCCCAAGATGCCCCCAGGAAGCCCAGGCCCCAAGAGGCCCCGAAGAAGCCCAAAGGAGGCCCCAAGAAGGCACCCAAGAGGCTTCAAAACTCTTTCTAAGAGGCCCCCGAAGACATGCCACGAAGGTCCCATGACGACTTCAAGAAACAGCCCAGGATGCTCCGAGGAGGCCCCAAGAAGCTAGCTAGAACTTTAGCGCGCGCGAAACGCGCGTGATGGTTCTAGTTCATAGGTTCCCGCTCCGCATTCCAGCATGCCTCTCTCACGCTTCGTGGCACCATGGGGGGCCTCGACTAAGACCCAATAGACCAAGCTCACGCTCTATCATGTCGACAGACACACACACACACACACACACACCACGCGCTTCGTGGCCCAGAGGGAATCTCAAAGGTGGCTCACATTTCAACGGTTCACATAAATCACCGCTTCTCATGTCGGAACGCCCCGTACACGCTTCATGGCCCCATTAGAGCTCTAACTAAAGCCCGAACGCCAGGGCGCGCATGAGCTCTCGTCTGTCAGTTCGGCACACCCCTCGCATGTTTCGCGGCTTTAGATGGGGGCTCCAGCGAAGGCCCACGTGCCAGGGTTCGCATAGTTTCCGCCTCTGCGTTCGACACACCCCGGACACGCTTCGTGGCACCATGGGGGGCCTCGACTAAGACCCAATAGACCAAGCTCACGCTTATCATGTCGACACACACACACACACCACGCGCTTCGTGGCCCCAGAGGGAATCTCAAAGGTGACTCACATTTCAACGGTTCACATAAATCACCGCTTCTAATTTCGGAACGCCCCGTACACGCTTCGTGGTCCCATGAGAGCTCGAACTAAAGCACGAACGCCAGGGTGCGCATGAGCTCTCGTCTGTCAATTCGGCACACCCCTCACATGTCTCGCGGCTCTAGATGGGGGGCTCCAGCGAAGGCCCACGTGCCAGGGTTCGCATAGTTTCCGCCTCTGCCTTCGGCACACCCCTGACACGTTTCGTGGCCCCGTAGGGAGCCCCAACTAAGGCCCACCTGCAAGGGCTCGCATGTATTATTTCGGGGTGACCAGCACGCGTCGCAGAGACTCCCCATGCGCTGTGCCTCCACGAGCTGCTCTTGCGCCTTGGAACAGGGGCGACAGCGCCTGAAAACATACTATCCGAACGTCTGGTCGCTCCCCTCTCCGCGACCCCATCCCGCCGTGCCCCATCCCCCCCGTGCCCCAGTCCTTGTTGCTCGCCCCCCCCTTCGTGCTCGCAGCTACTTGTGGTTGGGTCCTGGATAGCTTCGCCATTCTCCAACCAGTGTCTGCACATCGGGCTTCCTATTTCGCTTGCGCAAGGAAAGCGTGGTGGGTCGGCCGAGGCTTCGTCTTGTGCCCGCCCACAGGCGCCTCGTTGGCGGCTCGTGCGCTGGGGGGGTCGGACAAAGTTTCGCCTGGTGCCCGCCCGCGAGCACCTCGTTGGCGCCTCGTGCGGTGGGTGTGCGTGTGCGCCGAGGTGCCCCACGAGCGCCTCGTGAGCCTGGTGGGTGTGCCAATTTTTCGCCGGTTCTTGTTCTCGAAAGAAGAGTCGGTTTCTACCACCACCCCGCGCCCTCGGCGAACCCATCTTGGAGTAGTGCAGTGTGCATCGGATCCTGCCTGACTGTTCATTTTCAAGCTGAAATCAAGCCATCCCAGCCCAGCCGGTAGCGACACCCACCGCTCACCCAAAGTCATATAACACAACGTGCGCCCCCGTTGACCTGCAGAACGAAAATCCTTCATTAATCCAAGCAGGCATTGCGGTAAGGGCGTTGGTTAAGGAATGTGCCCAGGAGGCTTCAGATCCTGGGGGCTTCCTTATCTAATAAGGGCGGCGGTGATGTCCATGGCCAAGCCTCAATTGGAGTTCCACCAGCCTCCAGACCCTGGATTCCTTACCTATGGGCTCCTTACCCAAAGCCCCCACCGTACTACAAAGTCCACACGCGCGCATGTGCCTAAACCATGCCAAACACATTCGTTCATAACGCAGTCCAGCATACAAAAACATCAGCGCCCAAGCTGGGTTTTCGCAAAACCGATCTTGCAATTTGTCTGCCCGCGCACACTTGCTGAAGTCATCGCCAGAACTCGCATTATAGCGAATAGTGTTGGCAAAATCGTCTAGACGTCAACTTGCGCACATAATGTTAATCAGTAGCCGCGCCCGTGGCCGAATGGGTTTCGCCAAATAAGTTGCCGGTGCGTAGGGGGGGATGTTTGCGCCGCGTAGATTGTACCATGTAGCTTGCACCACATATATGTTACTACCTAAATGTCACTACATGTCTTGCACCACGTATCTTACATCTCGCTGTCCACACCACCTGTATTACACCAGACAGCTCGCACCGCATGGCTTACAGCACATATGTTGCACCGAGTAGCTCGCACCTCGCACCACAGAGTTTAAAACCACATAACTTGCAACGTACAGCGTACGCCCACACGGCAAGACTCACACCACATAGCTTCCACCTCTTTTTGTTATACCAAGTCGTTTATGCAACATCGTTTGCATCATACAGTTTGCACCACATAGATGGCACCGCGTTGTTCCACCACGCAGCTTGCACTGCATATCTTGGGCCGCACAACCCACCTTGACATGGTATGCCTTATTCGACGCTGCTTGCATCACATAGTTTGCACCGCATAGCTGGCACCACACCACATCCCGATCCACAGTGCACGTCATTACCAATTGTGGTCCGTGCTGGCAAACATCCCATATTTTACCGGCCGTCTTCGATCAACGATTGGCGTCGGGTTGCAGCTCAGAGCGTGCGGAAAGCAGCAGGACAAGACCCAGGTCCCGATCGATCCGATTCGATATCCATTTCGGCCAGCCTGATCTGCTTCGTTTCAGGACTTCTGCGAGCCAACGCGGCCCGATGTCTGCATGGCGCTGCTGTGCATCCTGGCGCTGCCGATCCGATTCGATGCCGATGTGGTCTGATCCGGCGCACATGCCGATTCGATCCGATGCCCCAATTCGACGTTGACGGGCCCTGAAGCTTGCAAGGAGAAGAGGGACAGAGGAGGAGAGGAGGAGGGGCTGCACGCTCTCCAGGAATGCGTGACGCAGCTTTTTAGGATCCGCCGCGCGTGGGCGCAGGATGGGATCGTGAAGAATCGGCGGGCGCTGGCGGCATAGGCCAGTACCCACCGACCGGGGCGCACGTATCGGGCTCAGTGCTAACAGGGGTCAGCCAATGCCTTTTGGCTGATCGGGTGTGAGGGCTACGCGGAGCCGATCCCCCCCGTTCGCCCTCCGCTGGCCAGGGTCTGGGATCTACGAAGCGGCCGGATGGGGCTCGCGACGGTGTGCCTTGGCTGACCCAGGCCAGCGCTGAGCCGGCCTAGCGCATCCCCGAACAGAGATTGCTTGTGAATTCCGATTTTTTGGTCGCAGTCGTACTCTTCTCGAGCCGCGCCCCTCAGGGGAACTCAGGGGCGCCGCTCGCTAGGCGTGGAGCTTGCGCGACGCCGGTCGTGGGAAACCACGCGTCCGGTGCTTTAGTTCGTTTGGAATCAGCCTTGGACGGCGCCAATTGTGTACCACCCCCGGCTTGATGCGCGTTGCCGCGAGTGTCGACATGCGCGGGAGCGTGTATCAAATTGGCTTGGTGCACCGTTGGTGTTGTCTAACAGCCCCCGTTTTGCGATGGCTTGTGGCTGGCCTGTCTAGTCAATGACCTTTCCCCCTTCGCAGGGGTCCCGGCACCGGCCCGCGCTACTGTGTATGCGCGAGGCAGTCAGCCCTGGAGCAAGCGAAATTGAAAATTAGCAGTATGCTGGTTCGAATTCGTTTCAATTGTCCCGCCGTAGCGCGGAATGCTATGTCAATTTGCGGGCGGAGCGGGATAGCCGGTGCGACCTTACCGAAAGCGGATTTTGGTCAGGCGGGCGTCATTGCGTCTTGCCCGATGTATGCATACATTTTTATACAGATTCTGCATTTAATTAGAGAGGGCGGCTGGATACACACCGCGACGCCGAATATGACAGCATTGATGCAACATTCGCGCAGCCAATGTTGCAAACAAGGAAGTGCCCCCCTCCCCAGCAGGAGTTCTGCGGGTGGGGGTAAAGTTTTGACCCCCTGGGGCCCGGGAACGGCCCAGAGTCCAGAACAGCATTGATAGATGTTCCCAGACCCAGCCGGCTCTGAACGTTGCGTCACCAGGGGGAGGGACGGGCGGGCCCGGTGACGGCCGCTACACCGAATAGATCGGCGTTCCAGGTACTTTTGATTGGAGACCTCGACGAGCCTCCGCGTCCTGGGAGGTCTTTCCCCTCCGCTCCGGGGAGCCCCTTCACCCACTGGGAGGGCTCCAGAGTTCCCCATATGCCGCCCCCCCCCCCCCTTGGAAATCGGAGGACACGCTGGAGACGGCCGCGGTTACTGCAGAGACTCGAAGCGCCCAATGCTTGGAGCTCGGAGTAGAGGGACGAGGATGACAAGGATGACGAGGACGACGAGGACGACGAGGAGGCGGAGAAGTAGCTCATGGATGAGGAGGAGGAAGAGGAGGACGCCAACGAGGGAGAGGAGAACGACGATGATGCGGAGGAGGAGGAGGAGGAGGAGGAGGACAAGGACGAGGACGAAGACAAGGAGGAGGAGGAGGAGGACGAGGAGGAGAACGAGGAGGATAACGAGTACGAGGAGGACGAGGGCGGAACGAGGAGGACGAGGATGACACGCATCACGAAGCGGGCGATCACGAGGACGACGACGGCGAGGGAGTGAACGAGGAGGACGACGAGGACGCACAGGTAGGACGAGGGGGACGAGGAAGACGAGATCCTCGCGTGGAGGGCGCGGAGGAGGACGATGACGACGAAGAGGTGTCTTCGCAGAGCGGTGCACTCCGACGCAGATGCCGACGCCAAGAGCCTCGGAGGTGTCCCCAGCTGCCCGGAGTGCCCTCCCGGCGGGCCCTGTACAGACACAGATTTTAGACCGCCTCGCTCGGGGGCCACAGCATGTGCACCACCAGTGCCAGCCTCCCCCCTGACCAGTCGGATGACGAGGGAAAAGGAGAAGGGGAAGGAAGAAGAGGATGGTGGATGGATCAGGGACGAGTGAGGGGAGGTGCAGAAAGGAGGAAGAGGAGTGCGAAGAGGAGTTGGAGGGGGAGGAGGAAGAGAGGAACTGATGAGTAGATATGATGGAGCAACTGAGGGAGGAGGGATGGAGGATGTTTGAGGAGGAGGAGGCGGAGGCGGAGGAGGAGGAGGGACCAGAGTAAATCCAAGATGCATCAGCGATGATAGAACGCACCCTTCCTTTCCAAGTCTGGCCCTCATGCGCCCCTACAAGCGTTCCGCTTCACTATACCAAGCACCCCGTGAAAGGCCAGCGCATTCGGGCTTGCCTTCTTGTCGAGGGCCTTGCTTTGAAAAGGAGTTGCCTTGCTGGCGCATAGTCAAGAACGCAACAAACACGTAATCATGCAGTTGATCGGTTCGTCCAGCGAGACCCCTTTTTCGAAGGAGAACCGATCCCCATCCAGGTAGCTGCTGCGCAAGTTTGTCCTTGTCGTTATGGATGTCAACGATGTCTCAAGCGAGAGCTCCATTTTGAAAAAGGAGCCGCCCAGGACCAGTGCCGTGCAGTGCGCTACATGGTTTGAAGTCCCGATTGTGAGCATGCCTCGAGCGGTAACTCTGGTTTGAAAAATCAGTTGTCCATCTTGTTGGACGTTGCACTCTCAAAAAGAATGTGTGCGGCTCCAAGGCGAGACCACCAAATTCAGCACGACCTGTGTTCACTCTTCGCGCATGCTGCACGATGATTAATGTAACGCGTGCGGCGCTAAGGCGAGAGCACAAGTTTGAAAGGGAGCCGCCCCCCATACTTCAAGCTGATGCAACCCTTTAAGACGAATGTGCGCGGTTCTATGGCGAGAGCACAATTGTGAACACAACTATTGGTTCCGTCCTTGAACGTGCTGCAATCGTTTAAGACGATCGTCCACGGCGTTGAGGCGGGAGTCACAGGCCGAACACCAGAAGGCGATAGCCACATGGTGAAAAGGAACCGCTTGCCATGTGTTGAAACAGTTAAAGTTATTAAGACGCATGTGCGCGGTGCCGAGGCCCGAATCACATGTTGATAACCATCCCCTCCATCGTTAAAATCTGTGGAAATGCTCAACACCAATGTGCGCGGCGCTACCTAAGTCGAGCACCACAGTTTGACAACTGCTTGTACTCTAGTAGTGTAACTGGTGCATCTAAGAGTGTATGCCAATTCCAAGGCTCAGGATGAACAGTAGTGAGGCAGTCTGAGGCATCACGCCCCGGGATGCGACAGGGAAGAGTTGTTGATCTGGAGCAGGGATGACGGGAGGGATCGGATGAGGAGGTGCAGGGAGGAGGGGGAAGGAAAGAGGGAGACGGGAGGTGGGATAAGGAAGGACGGGAGGGAGGGAGGGAGGGAGGGGGAGAGGGAGCACGAGAAGCAGCAGCAGCAGCAGCAGCAGAGAGAAGGGGGAGGCACGCACTGGCAGCGAACACGCTTGGGCCCCGCGCTCGGCGAGCCTGCCGCAAAGGGGCGGGACCTGTGTGCCCTCGGCGGAGGGAGGCCTTCGCGCGTTCGATATCGCCCGCGGCCTCTCCGCTGCTGGGGGGACGATGCACGGCGCAAGCATGAGAATCGCAGACGCGTCCCCGCTCCGCCGCCCTCCCTCGCTCTCCTCGTTCGCGCCGTTCCTGCCTCCATCGTCCCGCCTGCGCTCGCGCCCCGCCCCCCTTCCCCGTGTCCGACTCCTTCTCTCCGTCTGCCTCTCTCGCTCTCTCTCTCTCTCTCTCTCGCTTTCTCTCTCTCTCTCTCTCTCTCTCCCTCTGTCTCTCTGTCTCTCTCTCTCTCTCTCTCTCTCTCTCTCTCTCTTCCTGTCACTCTGTGTCTCTCTCTCTCTCTCTCTATCCCTCCATCTGCATCTCTCTCTCTCTCTCTCTCTATCTCTGCATCTCTCTCTCTTTCTATCTCTCTCTCCACCCACCCGTTTTGTCCCATCCGTCTTCCTGTACGTTTTTCTCCACCAGCAGGCTCCTCCGCAACCGAGGAGGCTCGAGGCTCCCGACGTGCCCAGGCCGCGCTCGCAGCACGGACGGGAGGCGGACCCGCAAGCGCGGGCCTCACTGGCCATAAGGAACGAAACTCTCTTCATACCTCGGCTGATCCGGCTTGTGCAACGGTGGCCGCGGGATCAGGTGCCTGGTGTTCGTGCCGGGTGTGCCGTCCATACGCGTGTTCTTCTTGTGGTGAGAGATCTTCTTCATAGGTGTGATCGTGCTCGTAGATTGGCTGTTCGAGTCTTCAGACGGCGTCCCCATTGGATTCGCAGATATGCACCTACAATTTGTTAGGCCGCATCCTCTCGTACGCGGAGGTGGAGCACGTGAAGATGATTGCGAGCAACCTGTGGCGCAACCCAGAGGGCAGCGGCGAGAACTCGCTGGAGAGCGCCCGACAGACTTGGCCGAAACCTCACGGCCACACTGGCCCCGCCCAACTGCGCAGCCAGCGGCAGCTCGATGCACCTACATGTTATTGTCCGATGTCTGCTCTGCTTCGAGGCGTTTGCCGCAGAGCCAGGTCCGCGACCATGTGCTGACGTGGCTCTGGCACCGTCGGGATCACCGGCATGCTGTGGTCCACGCGTGTGCTGCGCTTGCCTTCTTCATCGACTACGTCCTGGTTCCCACTCCAGAAGGCCTCCGTCCGCTTCAAGGTTCCTTTTATGGTCCTTGATTTCGTTCATCTTGATATTCAAAAGTGTCCTGCAGCTCCGGCGACACGTGGTACATGGTGAAGTGCAACACCCGCCACGATGGGTTCGGCGAGTTCTCCCATATCTGGCACAGGAGTGGACAGATGCCCTGCATGACTGGCACCACCCGATGCTCTCCATCGCCTTCGCGGTGGCGCTGGGCATCAACACGGACTATACGGCCACAGTGTATTTGCTTGCGACGGAAGCCCACGACTACGTCGGCAAGGCCATGTTCCGCACTGGGGGGCTCCCTGGAGTGCAAGGCCGTGTCGCGGAGCACGTCCGCGCCCTGCTCTCCCCCCGCACGCGGCTTGGATGCCGCCCGCGGTACCAGCAGCTTCGCCTGTGCCTCGGGTCCCTGTTCTTCTTGCCACTGCTGCTGCTGGACACCGAGAGGGCCGCATTCCACTTTGAGCGGCAGGCGCTGGTGCAGAGGCAGCCTTCCGCAAACGCTGCAGATGCCAGGGAGGCGGAGGCGGTGAGCGTCAGGAAGGGCCTCGGGACCTTGGCCCCGCTGAGCTGCCCACATCGACGGCGCCGCCGCCCCCCCCGCTGGGTGCGGGCCCCGCGCCGACGCGTCGGTGGCAAGCTGTGGCAGCACGTCTTCCAGCGCTACACGGAGGACCCCACCGTCGAGGAAGCGCTCTTTCCAGGGGCCCTCGGTGACTCAGCCCCGTATGCCATGCTGTACCGACGCCAATTGGAGGAGTGGCATCACCGCACTGACCAGGAAGGCCCGCTGTACATCCTGGAGCCGCGCCGTGTGGGGCTGCAACTGGCGCGCATGGCGGCCAAGCCTGCCCCGCTCCCCCGGCCCAAGGGGGACCGTGCCTGCCTGGCGCAGATCCTGATCCGCGCCCTGGCGTCCATCGAGGTCTTGCTGGATTCTCCGCTGCGTCAGCGTGCCGCCAGGCGCCACATC
This sequence comes from Prorocentrum cordatum, assembly GCA_963575745.1. Classification (NCBI taxonomy): domain Eukaryota; class Dinophyceae; order Prorocentrales; family Prorocentraceae; genus Prorocentrum; species Prorocentrum cordatum. Next base: position 217,320 of record CAUYUJ010015640.1, read on the forward strand.
GACCTCGCGGTCCAGGCCATGGGCTACCCAGTGGTGCGGGTCCCCACGGTGCGTGTACCTCATGCGTTCCGCCACCCTGCTCGCTTGCGTTGGTTCCGTGGAGGCCTCGACGCCGTGACGAGCGGGATCAAGTTCAGTCCGACTCGCCGCATCTACCAGGCTGGCGTCCGTGTGCGGTTCGCGGGGCAGCCGCGCTGGAAAGACCACGTGTCGGCGAGCCGCTTCTGCGCCAAACACGTGGTCGGCCACCCACCTGACGCCCCGCCCGAGCCCCCGCGGCCACCCTACCGCCTCGGCAGGCTCGCGGGGACATGGCGACTCCCGGTATGGGGCGACCCGCGCCGGCTGACTAGGGAATCGTGCCAGGCGCTGCAGGCGTGGTGTTCGAAGGCCCACCTCCATCCTGGGGCCCTGCGACGCGGGCTGCGGCATCTGCGGGGCTCGACGGAGGCCCTCGGCCAGGCTTTGCCGAGTCCCCTTGCGGAGTGGGCCCGCCAGGAGGCCGCGATGCGGGACGGCTTGGGCAGTGTCCCCCACTGCATCTACATCGCCGACGATAAGGAGCCCGACCGCATCTGGCGCGCGGATGGTCCAGACACGGTGCGCTCCCTCTTGGAGTCCGCAGCGCGCGACCCGCCATGGCGAGCGCGCGCTGACCTCACGCCTGAGTCCGCCAGCGCCTGGTTGTGGGCACGAGCACGATGTGGCCTGCCCGAGTGGTTGCTACACCGACGTCTTCTTTCTCACCTCTCCTCGCCTACGTCTCCACCCTACGCGTTCCCGACGGCGAAGTCGAAGTGCTTCAACGAGAGTGGCCAGCGGACCTGCGGCAAGCCGATGCACAGCTGCTTCAGGCGCGTGGTCAACTGCGCCAACGCTCCGGGCACGTACGGGCACAGGATCATTGGGCGTGGAGGTCGCGCCCTCCTGCAGCAGGCGGGGCTCACGCAGGAGGTCTTCGACCCCTGCCTGGCTGGCGCGGCTGTGCGGGACATGCGCCAGCATCTCCCCGCCGGGTGCTCGGCGCGCTGCACGCGGTGCGCCGCGCCGATGCGGGAGCTCAGTGTCGCGGCTGCGGATGCGGACCAGGCCAACGAGCAGCGCGCGGCGGATCGCGTCGGCGCTGCTTGGGCTGCGCTCGGACGGGAGGTCGAGCGCCGCTTGGAAGTCGACTCGTGCCTTGTCGAGCGGAGCCGCCAACAGCACACGAAGCGGTGGCAGGGGTCCACTCCTCCGTCCTGGTACCGCGTCTCTTCCGATGACGCGCTGCGGGCCCTGATCAGTTTCTACTTCGTGAGCCTCGTCGTGATCGGAGGCATCGTACGCCAGCTCGACGGCCTTCCGATTGGCGGCGTGCTCTCTGGATTGGCCCTGTCGGCCTTGCTGGGCCACTGCGAGCTCTGCGCAGAGAGGGGGCCCAACAGGTTTGCCGATAAAGGGTATACGACATCATCGTCGGGCTCCGCATCGTTGTGCATCACCATCAGGAGATACGTAGACGACATACTAGCCATGAGCACCAGGTACTGCCGGTCATGTTTGCATGGGTATCTCACGCACGTGTACACAGTTGGTCTCAGCCCAGCCTCGGACATCACAGTATCACCTACACCAGCGACGCCGGCATGCTCGTCAGCATCATCAGCTTCACAGACTACGGGTACGAGTTCGGACAGGTGGCCGTCATCGTGCACGTGGCTGGATCTTGAAATCTACACTGTCGGCGAGTCTTACACGATCATACCTAAGAACGGGAACCGCTTCTGGCTCTGGGGGGAAGAACAGGACAGATGCAAGACACAGATCCTTCCGTGGACGGGAGTGCTACCCCAGGGATTCGGCGCACTGAAATCTCTCTTCGCCAGTCGTCTAGCCAGAGCGCAATTTCTTGAGCTTCCGTCGGTGTTAACAACGATGTGGATGTTGGAGCTGGTTTTTGAATTGCACTTGCTCCGGTACCCCCCCTCCCTCTTCATTTCTGTGGTACGCGCGCTTCCATGGTCTGTTTCGGCCCAGCAGTTACGAGCTGTAACGCGAATCTGGTTCCGCACCATCCACCAGTCCGAAAGGGTGCCGATGGCGAGCCGTGGGAAGCCCTGGCAGCAGCGCGGGCGCTGGATGGGCGGCGACCGTGGTGGACAACAGGATCGACGCGATCGCCGTGGCGACGGGCGCCGATCCGACGACGACGACGACTACAACTTCCGGGGCGACATGCGCGGCCGTGACAGCCGCTACGACCGAGATGATCGGGACCGCCGTGACCGTGACGATCGTTGGGGATACGGCGAGCGTGACCGTGACCGCCGTGGCCGGGGACGGAGTTCGCCGCCGCGCTCGACCTCGCCGCGCCGTGGCGGAGGCGCCCCCGAGCTCAGCAAGATGGAGCTCGAGAAGGCCCGGGAGCAGCACGCGAAGATCGATAGCGAGTACGCCGACGCCGCCTCTCCTCCAGCAGAAGAAGGACAAGGACGAGGAGTTCCGCTTGCGGAGGCAGGGCGAGTGGCTGGCCGCTTCGCTCAAGGGCACGCTGGAGAACCACTTCGCCTCCCACAAGCAGTCGGGCCCGGACGGCCCTGGCGAGCCTCCACCGCCGGGGACGTCGACCCCGACGCCGGAGGCCAAGACTCCCGACCAGCTCAGCCGTTCGGAGCTGGGCTGGCTCCAGTCAGTATTGGGAGCCTCTTGGGGGCCTCTTGGGGGCCTTTTCGGGTGTCCTGGGGGCCTCTCGTGGGCTTCTTGGGGCCTCTTGGGCACATCTTGGGGCCTCCTAGGAGCTTCTCGGGGCCGAGGGCTCGAAATGTCCGTTCGGGTCCCCCGTCAAGGCACGCTCTGGGAACCGTCTTGGGGGCCTCGTGGGTCGTCTTGGGGGCGTTCGTGGCTGTCTTGGGGTTCTTTTGGGATGGTTTGGAGCGCTCTTGGAAGCCTCTTGGGCCGTGTTGGAAGCGGCGGGAAGCGGAAAAGGCGAGAACGCCCAAATCAGTCAAAAACCTTTTTGGGAAATCAATGTTTTTTTGCCTTTGGGGGGCCCTCTTGGGAGTGCCTTTGGAGGCCTCTTGGGGCGTGTTGGAGGTCTCCTAGGCAGCCTGGGAGCGTGACGGCGTTTTGGACCGATCGTTTGGCGTTTGGAGGCCCTCTTGGACGTCTTGGGGGGCCTCATGGGGCACTCTTGGCTTGTTCGGTACTTCTGCAACCCCGAGACCCCCAGGAGGGGGTGCGTATCAGACCCCCCCCCGGGACCCCCAGGGGGCGATGCGCATCTGACCCCCCCCCCCCCCCCTGGGACCCTCCCGGGGACCCGCCTCGGGACCCCCCGCTCGACGGGGGAGGGATCAAAAGGGAAGGGGTTTCCCTTCGATTCGAGAGGTTTTTCCCCCGCTGACAGGCCTGAGGAGCGTGCAGGGAAAGGGACGACGCAGACGACGACTGACGGAGACGACGACCCGAACAGACTAATTAACCCCTCGCACACGCCGACAGGGTCGGCGGATTTGCTTGTTCGGTCTGTTCTACTGTAGCTCTCTCTCTCTCCCTCTATGTCTCTCTTTCTCTCTCTCTCTCTCTCTGTCTCTCTCTCTCTCTCTCTCTCTCTCTCTCTCTCTCTCTATATATATACATATATATGGTAGCCCCCCCCCCCACATGATCATACAGATTCGTCTTTACCGCGGCCGCCGATCGATATCTTCTTTCTCCGTTCCCTTCTCCTGTCTCTTCCTTTCTCTCCTCCTCCTCCTCTTCCTCTTCCTCCTCCTCCTCCTCCCCGTGCTACTCCTTCTCGGAATCATCGAAATCGTCAGAAACTAAAGAAAACCTGCAAAAAAAACCCAAAAAACAAATGATTTCGGGAGAATTTCTGGGGAGTGGGCCGGCCAAAGTTCTCCAGAAATCATAGTTTGTTTTGTTTTGTTTGGTTTTTTTGGTTTTCTGAAGGGTTTTCGCTGGCGTTCGGCCTCCACAGAAGGATTCCTATTGAAATCCTCTGCGAAAGGAGATTCCCATTGAGATCCTCTACGGCTCCTCACCCTCCTCCTTCTGCAACTCACCCTCCTCATCATGCTCGCTTCGAGGCGATACTCACAAATCTAGTTGCGAACGCAGCTTCACAACTAGTTTTGCGAGGAACCTCCCGCTACAAGACACTACTCGCAAAACTAATTGTGAACGGCGCTCCACAACTAGTTTTGTGAATAATGAGTTCCTCCTCGTCATCGTCATGCTGCTCACTCTCCTCTTCTTCCTTATCCTGGTCCTCCTGCTCCTCGTCATTCTGCCCCCTCGTCTCCGCTTCGAGGCGACACGCACAAATCTAGTTGTGAACGCAGCTTCACAACTAATTCTGCGAGGAACCTCCCGCTACAAGACACTACTCGCAAAACTAATTGTGAACGACGCTCCACAACTAGTTTTGTGAGTAATGAGTTCCGCCTCGTCGTCGTCATGCTGCTCACCCTCCTCTTCTTCCTTCTCCTGCTCCTCCTGCTCCTCTGCCCTCCTGCTCCTCCTAGTTGTGCAGCTGCGTTCACAACTAGATTTGTGAGTATCGCCTCGAAGCGGAGAGAAGGGGGCACAATGACGAGGAGGAGGAGGAGGAGCAGGAGGAGGAAGAAGAAGAGGGTGAGGAGCATGACGATGACGAGGAGGAACTCATTACTCACAAAACTAGTTGTGGAACGCCGTTCACAACTAGTTTTGCGAGTAGTGTCTTGTAGCTGGAGGTTCCTCGCACAACTAGTTGTGCAGCTGAGTTCACAACTAGAGCTGTGAGTATCGCCTCGAAGCGGAGAGGAGGGGGCACAATGACGAGGAGCAGGAGGAGCAGGAGGAAGAAGAAGAGAAGGGCGAGGGGCATGACGATGCCCTCCTGCTCCTCCTGCTCCTCGTCAGCAGAACTAGTTGTCAACGGCGTTCCACAACTAGTTTTGTGAGTAATGAGTTCCTCCTCATCATCGTCATGCTCCGCACTCTCCTCTTCTTCCTCCTCCTGCTCCTCCTGCTCTTCTGCCCTCCTGCTCCTCCTGCTCGTCATTCTGCCCCCCCCCTCTGCTCACCTTCCTCTTCTTCCTTCTCCTGCTCCTGCTCCTCCTGCTCCTCGTCATTGTGCCCCCTTCTCTCCGCTTTGAGGCGATACGCACAAATCTAGTTGTGAACGCAAATGCACAAGTACTCTTGCGAGGAACCTCCCGCTACGAATCACTACTCGCAGAACTAATTGTCAACGGCGCTCCACAACTAGTTTTGTGAGTAATGAGTTCCTCCTCGTCATCGTCATGCTGCTCACCCTCCTCTTCTTCCTTCCCCTGCTCCTCCTGCTCCTCCTGCTCCTCGTCATTGTGCCCCCTTCTCTCCGCTTCGAGGCGATACTCACAAATCTAGTTGTGAACGCAGCTGCACAAGTAGTCTTGCGAGGAACCTCCCGCTACAAGACACTACTCGCAAAACTAATTGCGAACGACGCTCCACAACTAGTTTTGTAAGTAATGAGTTCCTCCTCGTCATCGTCGTGCTGCTCACCCTCCTCTTCTTCCTTCTCCTGATCCTCCTGCTCCTCGTCATTGTGCCCCCTCCTCTCCGCTTCGAGGCAATACTCACAACTCTAGCTGTGAACTCAGCTGCACAACTAGTTTTGCGAGGAACCTCCCGCTACAAGACACTACTCGCAAAACTAGTTGTGAACGGCGTTCAACAACTAGTTTTGTGAGTAATGAGTTCCTCCTCGTCATCGTCATGCTCCTCACCCTCCTCTTCTTCCTCCTCCTGCTCTTGCTCCTCCTGCTCCTCGTCATTGTGCCCCCTTCTCTCCGCTTCGAGGCGATACTCACAAATCTAGTTGTGAACGCAGCTGCACAACTAGTTTTGCGAGGAACCTCCCGCTACAACACAATTCGCCCTAGAAGGATTCCTATTGAAATTATCAACAGAAGGATTCGCGTTGAAACCCTTCACAGAAGGAGACTTAGGCGGATGAGAAGGAAGAGAAGGAGGAATATGAGGCGGATGAGGAGGATCAGGAGGAGGAGGAGGGAGAGGGAGAAGAACCTCTATAAAACGATTCTGAATGATCAACTGCAACGCAGCCGATTGGATTGTAATGCGTTGCCAACGATTGAAGCCGCAAGCGCTTGGAATGCAATCGACTGGGTTGCGTCTGACAACGTAGCAATACATAATCAAGAAGAGCAGGAGGAGGAAGGGGGATGAACGACTGGAGGGATCAAGGGAGCATGTGTATGATCATGTGGGGGGGGCGAGCATATATATATATATATATATATATATATATATATATGTGTGTTCCTCGTTATCTTTATTCCCTCCACTCTAGCACAGGCACGCGAGGTTTGGATTGGAAGTTTCAGGGACAACGCTTCTGGGGTAATGCTGGGGGTAATGATGTTTGCTGCTTCTTGCTTCGGAACGCAAGGAGGACATCCCTACGCTCAAGGTGTACACCGAGGAGACATAATGCGTGTGAACGAGAGGCTCTGTTTCAAATCCCCCAGTCTCCCCAAAATCGAAGCAGATCGTAGAACGAAGACCTATCGATCCCAACGCTGACCCAGCAACAAAAGCAACGGCAACGACGACGGTGACGACGGCGTGAACGACAACGGCAATGACGACGGTACCGCCGGCAGCATCAGCAAATGTCATCTCGCAGAGTTTACGTTCTACATGCTAGCTTGACCCCTCACCTTGCGACACGGGGCAGGCTTTCACCTGCAGATGTAAAGCTTGCGAGAGAGAGAGAGAGAGAAAGAAACAAAAAAAAAAAAAAAAAAAAACTGAAAAGGAGAAAGAGAGAGAGAGAGTGAGGGGCGGACGGGGTGGGAGAACGAGCGTGGGATTGGCTTGGAGAGTGAAGTGGCACGGTGCAACAGTATATTCGGTGACACCGGGAGAACAGGACGAACCGCGACAACAGACCGGGGAAGCGAACCAGAAAGGCGCATTCAAAGCCTCACCCCGCAGGGGGCCTACCTAGGCATCATTGAGGCTAATTGCGAGAACGAGTAAGAAGGAACTCACAGCCCAACGCTTGGGGGTTACAATAGTCAGACGCACCAGCTCGAGATGATGTCTGAATAAGGTTGCACTTCTTTCCGTGTCTCCTCCCCTTCTCCTCCCCTTTTCGCACCCTCTCCCCATCCGCCTCCTTCCCATCTCCCTTCCACTTCCCGATGATTTGCCTGACATTATCTTTCTCCCTCAAGACCCTAGCTGGAAATCAACCAACCTGGATGAATGCGAACCTCGTGCAAGCCTTGTGTGCAAGAGTTCCAGTGCCTAGAAGAGCTCAGACAGGAAGAAGTTCGACCAAAGCGTGCATTGGAGACAACGCTTCAACACTGGCCGTGCGTGCCCACCTACGCTGCTAGCTGTTCCAAAGCTTGTGTGCGCTGTACCTTCAGCCGCAGCCTCAGCTACAGCAGCGGGCTCAGGCTGGTGCAGTGGATGTAACGTTGCGGTATAGGATTGGATGTGGCGATGATGCATTTCCCCCCCCCCGTGTTGGGTGGCACACGATCTTGCGCGGGCACTCGGGTATGCGGTGCTTTTGGAATCAAGCTGCCCTTCGGCGTGCTGCGCAACACGCGGCCGTCTGGCGTGGCGTCCTGTTCGCGCGTGCGTGCCGCGCATGCGTGCGACCCCCACCCGCGCGCGCACGAACTCGCCGGAGCAGCGGGCGCGGGAGTGCAGGACGGCCCATACGTGCTCTGGCCCACCAGCGAGCCCGACACCTGCGACGAGGCCGCGGACGAGGCACGCCCTTCACCGGTTCCGCGAAGCTCACTCCACATGCCATATCGGAAAGGAGAGGGTCTGATTTCGGTGGAGAGTTTGTTGAAGCTGTCTTGGAGAGTTCCAGGGGGGTCTGGGCAAGAGGCCGTCCATTCGTGGCTTGTCTGGGGAGACTAAAATTACTCGTCTGGGAAGGCATACCGTCCGAGATGCGGAGTACTGTGGCCACGTTTATCGGCCACGCGCAGAAGGGGGTAGGTGGAGGGGGGAAGGCTTCTTAGAAAGAGGCTGCTTCGCAGAAAGCGCGGGCCTGACATCTACAGATGAGGCCCGCGTCTTCTAAGAAGCAGCCTCCTTCTAAGAAGCCTGCCACCCCTCCCCCTTACCCCCCTCTTGCGCGCCACCAACTCGATCTCTCCTCACAATGAGGCAGAGCGGGTCCTGAGGGAAAGCGGTTTCCGAGAGTTTTCCGTGTTTGTGACCTTCTTGCGCTCTCCACGGGCCCCGGGATTGGCAAAAAAAGGCTCACGACGAAAAGCTGCTCCCAGGCGCGAAGGCCCAGCTCTCCGGGTCAGGGCTCCAGAGACGGGGGCATCGCAAACGGGGGCAGAGGGAACGCCGATTCCCCCGTTTGGTTATGCCAACGTCTAGGTGGCCCCGGGCGCCGTAGACTGGGGCACAGTAAACGGGGACATAAGGAAAGCCGAAGCCCCCGTTCAGCTAAGCCCCCTTTTACGAAGCCCCGACCAGGACCCGTTCCCCTCAGGACCTGCTTGGTTCATGCCAGTTTTCTCCACACCCAAGGGGTCTGCCAAGAAAGAGATGTGTGCATTGAGCTCTGACGTCCAGCATGCCAGCACCTCAGAGAGGCCTGAGGGCGGGATAACACTCGGGGCGGCTGCGGTCATGCCAGTACCAGCGGCGGAAATCCAGGAGGACCAGTAGAGGCAACGTTGAGACTATGGTGCAACCCTTTCCTCTGGCTTTTTTGTGCGCTGTGGCGGGGGACGTGGGCACAGCCGCCGCAAAGCCTGGCCTAGGGACCGCGTGCATGCGCTTCTGGTCTGGTCGGAGTGCCGCGCCACCCCTGAGCCCAATGGTGGCATGGCCAGGGTCACCACGATTTCCGACGATTTCATTCGTTTCAATCACGGTGTTTTGCCGTCATCTCGGCATCTGAGCCCGTTGACGGGCCTCGGGCCATCAAAAACGGATGCAGGGCGAAAAATCTAACCCTGGAGCAGGGGTCGGGATTCCTGAGGCCGCGCATTGAAAAGGCACACTGTCGGATGTGTGGGGTTGGCGTCGGCCGTGCAGTTGTCGCTCATGTTTCGAGAGGGCACAGGATGGGGAGAGAAGTGAGGGAGGGAGGAAGCGAGGGGAGGTCTCCCGAGGGCCCTTCATTGCCCGAAATATCTAAGCATCTCAATCCTCTAACCCCAAGCCTCGATATGGCCGGCCGCCTGGGTTGACCTCCGCAGCTTCGGAGTTGATTATGAGTGTGGGCCTGCTTTTCAAGCTGGGGGGGATGCAGCAGGAGGGGGCAGGTTGATCAGGGCTTGGACAAGAGCTTTGGTCTCCTGAGGTCGCACTTGAATCCATGCCGCGATCATGGGAGCTGTTCATTGTTGCTTAGCTTGGCGTTCCTTCGCCTCCAGTGATCCGCAGCGCGCAGCGGTGTAATGGTGCCACCAATGGTTTTCAGTTGTGAATAACTCGTCCTTCCTTCCCTTTTGCTCGCATCTCTTCCGTTCACTCCTTCATCGTTGATGTCGTTTGCTGGCCAGCGGCGCCGCGGGGGCTCAACGCCCTTCTCGGTTTGGAGGCCACTGGAGCTGCCACTGGAGGCCACTGGGGGCCACTGGAGGCCACTGGATGAGTCACTAGACGCCACTGGAGGAGCCGTTGGAGGCCACTGGAGACTCGTTGGAGCAATTAGGGCCACTGGAGGCCATTAGAGGCCACAGAAGGCCACAGGGAGCCACTAGAGTAGCCACTGGAGGCCGCTGCAGGCTCACGCCACTGGAGGAGCCACTGCGGCCATTCAGGTGATAACATCCCGGTGGACAGGTCCAAGCCTTTGGGGGACCGCTTTACTAGCAACAACACGGCGTCGGAGATCTTGGTCCTGCCCCCTCTCGGAATTGTTCCGCTTCATCCTTTCTCTCTACGCCTCTCCTTCTCATCTCTCTTCTCCTTCTCCTTCCCTCCCCTCCCTCCGCCCCTTCCTCCTTCTCGTTCTCGAGCTCCTTCTCGTGCTCCTCCGCCCTGCTCTGCACACCCCGTCCGCCTCTTCCACCAACTCCTTCCCCCTCCCCCCTCCACTTAGCAGCGCCTGCGCGCTCTGGAGCCGGCGCCTGCGCTGCGGGAACTGGACTCCCCCTTCGGAAATCGGAGGAGGAGGAGGAGGAGGCGGAGGAGGAGGAGGAGGAGGAGGAGGAGGAGTAGGAGGAGGATGGGTCACACCTTCTGCGGCGACGTCAGCACCCGAGGGCTGCGACCTTTCCCCCGCCCTCTGCGGCTTCGGCGCGGTGACGGCGGCTCGTGTTCGTCTGGTCGGCCCCCCTCCTCCCTCCGATTTGACGCTGCGCACAGACTGCAACACCGCAAGAAGTCACCGGCGGTCCCCACCTCTCTGCTCCGTGCCCCGAGCCCGAGCGATCTGCGAGGGCCCCTGGGCCCGGCGCCGGACGAGGACGCTCGCTGCGAAAAGCACGCAGCGCCGAGCTCTCGGGGCTCCTGCAGCTCCTCTCGGCTCCGCGCCCGGGCGGCCGCCGCGGCCGCCGCGGCGCCCGCCATGGGCGGGAAGGGCAAGGGCAAGGGCAAGGGCAAGGGCAAGAAGAGGAAGCAGAGCGGCGGCAAGGGCGAGGGCCCCGAGGACGGGGGCGCGGCCGGCGCGCCGGCCTCGCCCAGGCCGCAGGGTGAGGCTCTTCTGCCTCCGCCACGGGCGGGCGCCGGCGGGAAAGCTCGGCCTCTTGGGGGGGCACCGTCCACCTGCCTCCAGAGTACAACTGGCTGGGGCCCATGCCAAATAGCTTCCTCACCCGCTGGCCACAAGCGTCGACCGACACATTGGATGGCGCTGAATAGATAGGCACATCCGGGGTGGATGGTCACGTCTATCGGCAATGCGGCAAGGGTCGGAGAAAGGGTAGATCGGTCTACGGTATGCTCCTGTTCTAGAGCAGGTCCCACATGGTGCTGCAAGGTCGGCTTTTTGGACGGGGGGGGGTGCGCGCGGATCCTGGCCATGGTAGACGCCTCTGATGGGGCCCCGGGCACTCGTGTCGTGTTCCCCAGCAGCGAGAAGCCATTGGTTAAGGACGTGGTGTTGCTGACTTTGCGCGTTGCGCCTTTTCTGTTGAGTTGGATGTTCGTCGGCTCCGATGTGCAAGACGATGCTTAGCGCAGACACTGCACGCTCACGTTTCGGACAATGCCCGTTAACCGCTTTACGTCACCAGCGTTTCGTTGATGGTCATTCCCGAAGGCATTCCGAGAACCTCTGAAATTGGTAGATTGTTGGCTCGACGTCGAGACCAACGATCGTCAGCGCCAGCCGCGTTCCCTGGCTTGGCGACGTCGGGGTAGCAGGGGGGCTGATCTGCGACCACCTGCGATACCTACTTCTGTTGTCCCAATCGACGCTGAGATATCGGGCGCCGCCGCCAGGGGTTCACTTGGCTGCAGACATCCTTCGGCGTCCATGTCGGTCCAATCGATCCGATCCGATATCGATTCCAGCTGGCCCAAGCCGATTCGATTTAGGAATTCCAACGATCCGATGTGCCCCCGCGTTTGCATGTTGTGCATCCTGGCGCAGCCGATCCGATTCGATTTCGACTCTGTACCGATGCAGCCCGACCCGATGCACACAATGAGATTTGACCCGATCTGCCGATTCGATGCCGATTCAAGTTCTGATCCCTGGCCGGTTTTTCCAGAGGTCTGACATGCAGGGGCAGGTTTCGATGTCCGTTCATGGGCTCTTGGGAGGCGACATCGAAACCAGCTTCCCCCGCATTTGGACCGAATTTGGACCGCCTTTGGCCCTTCGTCCTGATACTCCTCGCCTTTCCTGATCCTCCTCCCCCTCCTCGCTCTTCTGGCTTCCCTGGTGAAGGAGCGAATCATGTCCAAATCAGGTCTCGCATGTGGTTCAAATCTGGTCCGAATCTGGTCCAGGTCGGACAGCGCCAGAGGCTACGCAGGCCCCACGGAACGGGCACCAAACGTGCCGATGCAGCCCGATCCGATGCACACACTCTGATCAGGAGAGGAAACACACAGACACAATTAATCGTCGATTCCCAGGAAAATATGGGAAGTGGTGGGGAAGACAAAAAACCCGAAAATATAGGAAAAAATGGGGGATATTTTTATGTGTGTACATTTATTTGTGTGTCCCAGGGCCCCTTCATCTGATTCGGTCTGATCGATCGATTCGGTGCCCATTCCAATCTTGTGGCCAGTGTTGCCAGAAGCCGACCCTGCAGGGGCAGGGGCCGCACGTGGCCTTAGTTTCAGGAGGGGAAAAAACACACAGACACAATTATTCGTCGATTTTTAAGAAAACATGGGAAAATATGGGAATTGGGCGGGAAGACAAAAACCCAGAAAATATGGGAAAATATGGGGGATATTTTTATTTGTGTGTATTTCTTTGTGTGTCCCAGTTCCCCTTCATAGTTGCCCTGACACGTTCGTTCTGAAACGCAACACGTACCGTGCTCGTTGACACGTAGCGTGTTGGATCGTCACGTGTTGGCCCAAGTTTCGGCGAACGTATCGCGTGAGACCTCTGCTTTTCGTGTGGTCCTGGGAGCCTCCGAGGGTCGCACGCTTCCGTGCGGTTTGGGTGATTTCGTCCGGAGTTCGTCGGATGTGATCGACATTTGGAGGGCATTTGGACGAAGTCTGGACGAAGTCTAGACGAAAGGGTGAAGAGAGGTGGTCGAAATCTGGACGAAGTCGCGCTTTCGAGATGGGGCCGCGGAGGTCCACAGAGGCTCCCATGAAGGCCCACCCAACGTTTTCAATACACTGTTGCGCATCTCAGCCACGCGCAGAGGGGGATATGGGGGAGGGGGAGGCTTCTCAGAAGCACCCCTGCTTCTCAGGAGGCGCGGGCCTCATATGTAGATGCAGGGCCGCGCCTTCTCGGAAACAGCCTCCTTCCAAGCAGCCCTCCCCCTCCCCCTACCCCTTGTGCGCGCCGCCACGTATCGGGGCGGCCGAGCACATGGCCGTCCAAGCAGAGCCGCCGCTGCCCCCCGCTGCCCCTCCGAGGACGGCGCCGGCGCCGGCGACGCGGGGGCGCCCGCGGAGAAGCGGGCGCTCAGCATCGTTTAACCGTCCCCTACAGTCGAAACCGATCGTAAGGACGGGTAGCCTTCCCCAGGGTACCTTTGCATCCGTGCCCCTTTGGTCCATGTTTGACTACTTCCGATGGCCCACCGCGATCGAAAGAGCTTCAACGCTGGCGTCCTAGGGGCTTGCATCTTTGTCGCGCATCCTTGTTACCAGTTTTGACTGTAACCCCATGACCCCCACCATCTCACACCCCCAGTTGGGGATCTGCCCCTCGAGACCCGAAGGAAACTCTATCCACATCTAGGGGGGTAAATCGTCCAGTGGGGCCCAGGCCACCCCGTTCGGGATTGGGGATAGGGGTCGGATAAATGATATTCAGGCGCGCAACGACATCTGGCGGGAGACAGGCCGCGGGGTGCCCCCGATCTGCAACCGCTTGCTCAGTTCCTGTTCGGATACTCAGCTCCTGGGAGGTTCTATTCGTCGTCGAAGGCCGGCCGAGTCCAGCATCATCCCGCCGAATTTCGTTTAATCCCGCTGAATTTGGATTAGAAGTCGGGCTGAATATTTTGCTTAATCTGGCTCCATCTGGCACTGGCTCCTTAATCGGGCTGAATCGCCCTTGGCTTACGAAGACCTCCCAGAAGTAACCTCCAAGTATATGTTTACTTCGGTAGCAAATCATGGGAGCCTCGGTTATCCTCGTAGCTCCGTCTTTGAGCGCGCGCTAGCGTCTGGTAGTCGATGAGAAAGCGCCGATTATCGTTGATCAGTATCCGCTATCGTCGATGCGCAAGAGCCAGCAATATTGAATGTGAGGCCCCCATGCGTTGCCAACGAAGTTCCTCGGAGGAGCACAAGGTACTGATGCCGCTGCTCATCCTCGAGAGCCATCATCGCCACGGCTGGATTCTCCTCGAAATGCTGGTCAGAGCGCACCCCGCCCCGGGAGAGGGCCGGAGAGTAGCAGTATCGGTTCCTTCGTGTTCCCCATTTGCGAACCCTACCGCTGTGGGTCCAATCGACGCTGGGTTGTCGGACAGCCCCCCTGGGGTTCACCTCACTGGAGACATCGGACAACCCCGCTGGGGTTCACCTCGCTGGAGACGCCCTTCGAACTCTGAACACCAGCCGGCCTTTCAGAAGAGGAGTGGTACGGCTTCGGGCTGCGCACAGACACGCCCCCCCCCCACACCCCGAGGTAGTCCCGGTTGGCCTCAACAGGCCCCCCTGCGTAGTCCAGGGCGGTCTCAACACCTCCGCCCAGGGGCGCCGCCGGAGGCGGCGCCAGGCCCTGGACTACTCGGGGGGCTTGTCGAGGCCAGTTGGGACTACTCGGGGGCCTGTTGAGGCCAGCCGGGACCGCCTGGGTTGGGCTGTCTGCGCGCAACCCGAAGCCATACCATTTCGAGGAGATTGTTGTCTATCTTCTGACGCGTCACGGTCGTTACCAGGCACACCCCCCCTGGGCAATGCCACCGATCGTACGCAGGGGGAGGCGGGGCTGGATTCCCGCTCCCCCACATGCTGGAGCTCACGCGCATACTATGGCGATCGCAGCGCACCCCCTCCCCGACTTGCCCCCCACCCCGCGCAAGCGTTACCGGTACCCGCCCCCCACCACCCGGGGAAACGGAAGATCTCGAGGAGGGTTCGAGGTTCGAGGCTTTCGTGCGTGATCGTCGGTTCGCCGTCGGTTTCCAGCCTCGGGATGCTCTCCAGCAGCTGCGCCTCTCAGGATACCACCTCCCTGGCGCCAGAGACGCGGTCATGGGGGATCAGCGCAGATCCCAGAAATCTGACTCCACAAGTTTTTGCTCGGATGCAACTTCCGCGAGGTTGAATTCAGAATCGGCGATAGTGTATTCGTGTTCGAAAACCAGCCGAGTCCAGCATCTTTTATCTTGCTTTGTCCCGTTGGTCCTGGCTGAATCGGGCTGGATCCTGGGCTCAACCTGGCCTCATCCGGCATAGCGGCCTCCGAATCGGGTCCAATCGCGTTCGAATCGGTCTTACGAAGACCTCCCAAAAGTTGACATCCCAATGTCTTCTCATTTCGTTTGCAAATCATGGGAGCCTCTTATACTTTCGCAACGCCGTCTTTAAAGTGCGTTAGCGTCGACCAGCGTCTGGTGATCGATGAGATAGCACCGATTGAGCGTCGTCTGACATCGATCAGAGTCGAGGATCGCCGATTCAGCGTCGATTAGCGTGGAGTCGCGTCGATCTGCCTCGCTTCGCCAGAGCCAACAGGATGGCATGGGAGGCTCCCAAGAGTTGCCACCGAAGCTTGTGTCTAGCATGGGGGAAACGGGCCCTGAGGGAAACGGGTCCTGGACCCCGGGGCCATCCTCCAGGAAGAGAGCTTCATCCTGGGCCGTTTTCTGATAGTCTCGGGGCCCGTGGAGGGCCCCGAAAGCAGGTCATCGGAAAACAACAACAACAACAACAACAACAATCATTTAAGACTGGGGACACTCCGTTCTCACCAGTGCCAGGGTTTTCATAGGAGGCGGGCAATACCCCCACTTTGTGGGGGGGCCGGTTCAAGCTCTACCAAATTTCCAAACGACTCTTCGCCACCACCCACACCCAGCTTCCCGCCCTATGACGTTCGGACACTTCACTTCGTGGCATGCGGACGACCGTGGCTACTATTCAGGGCCCCGCGGCCGACGACGACGGCGTGCGCGCGCGAAGAAAAAACGAATGTGTCCCGCATGGTATTATTTGACAGGGATGATGGCCCTGGCAGGTGCGCAACCGTTGTGCAGAAGTTCGAAAAAGTTGCTCGCAAAAGCCCGTTTGACAGAAATGTTTAAAAAGTGTTGGGTTTCCTACGAATCCGCAAGAGCGCGCGGGATGAATTTTGACATTTTTTTGTTGAAAAACATTGGTTTTTTGATGTTTTTATGTTAAAATCGCTACGAACACTAAGGTTTTGGAAGGATTTCGTCTTGCGCGCGCGAATGTCCACTTTACCTTATTTTTTGCAAGGGATTCTTGAAATTTGATTATATTAGAACAAGAAATGTCATTTTATAGTGTTTTTTGCAAGGGAAAGCGGGCGTCAACAAAACAACCGGATCTGGATGACATCGTTTTACCTGAGGCTTCCTCACGAAAATGATGAAAACGTGGCTGCGGCCTAGGCGCGGCAAGGGGGTCGCGCACCAGGGGCCCCAACAATAATTATTCTTTGGAATAAATAATGTTCAACAACAACAACAACAACTACAACTACAACTACAACTACAAGTACAACAGCAACAGCAACAGCAACAGCAACAACTGCAACAACAGCAACAGCAGCAAGAAAACAAAAACAACAGCAACAACAGCAACAACAACAGCAGCAAGGAACAGAAACCTCAGGACCCGTTTCTCCCATGGCGATTGTGTCCCCGTGCGTCCCCCCGCGGTTCTCGGGCGGTGCCCGCCCGCCGGGGGGGCACCGAGCGGTGCCAGGGGACTGGGAGCTGAAGAACGAGGCCTACGAGGCCTACTACCGGCGGCAGGGCGTCTGCCCCGCGGAGGAGCGGCGGGGCCGGCCGGGGCAGGCCCGGGAGGCACGCGCCGCCCGAGTGCGCACCTCTTCCTCCTCCTCCTCCTCCTCCTCCTCCTCCTTCTCCTCCTCCTCCTCCTCCTCCTCCTCCTCCTCCTCCTCCTCCGCAGGGGGTCGCTCTCAGGGGATCGGTCCTCCTGTGGGACGCTGCGCGGACCTGGCATGGGAGGATGGCGGCGTCTGGCGGCTGGGAAACGAAGGCCAGCTTGCCAATGCGGCAAAAGGCAGAGTAATATCTGGAGGGCGCGGCGGAAGTTGACAGGCGTAATTGAACAGTGCAGAAGAGCGCTTTTTCGGTATGCGCCCGCCGGATGGTATGAATAGCAAGCCTGGAGTACCTTAGTAGCCCCCATCCCCATATATCAGTAAATCAAGTACGCATCCATACCAAGCCCCCCAAGATTTGTCCCAACCATCCTGTGATGTTGTGTCTTCGTTTTGAAGAGACGGGGCCGCGCGTCCCCGTCCTCTCCTCCTCCCCCCCTCCCTCCTCCCATCATCAGTATCATCATCGTCATCGTCATCGTGAGCGTCGTCATCAGTATCATCGGTATCATGGTCGTCATTATCATCAGCAGCAGCAGCATCATCATCGTAATCATCAGCATCATCAGCATCATCAGCAGTAGCAGCAGCATCATCAACATGGCCATCATCATCAGCATCATCGTCATCAGCACAATCATCGTCATCGTCTTCGCCACACCCCTCACACGCTTCGTGGCCCCATAGCTCCACCCAAGGTCCCAGTGGCGCAGTCAGCATGGCGGCGCCGCCCCATTTCGGCACACCCCTCTCACGTTTCGTGTTCCCATAGGGAGCTCCACCTAAGGTCCCAGTGGCGCAGTCTGCATGGCGGCGCCGCCCCATCTTGGCACACCCCTCACACGTGCCCTGTTCCCATCGGGAGTTCCATCTAAGGTCCCAGCGGCACAGTCCGCATGGCGGCGCCGCCCTATTCTGGTATACCCCCCACTCGTTTCGTGGCCCCATAGGGAGCTCCACCTAAGGTCCCAGTGGCGCAATCCGCATGGCGGCGGCGCCCCATGTTGGCACACCCCTCCCACGTTTCGTGGTCACATAGGGAGCTCCACCTAAGGTCCCAGTGGCGCAGCCCACATGGCGGCGCCGCTCCATAGCTCCGCCTAAGGTCCCAGTGGCGCAGCCCACATGGCGGCGCCACCCCACTGTAGCACATCCCTCACACGTTTCGTGGCCCCATAGGGAGCTCCACCTAAGGTCCCAGTGGCGCAGTCCGCATGGCGGCGGCGCCCCATTTTGGCACACCCCTCACACGTTTCGTGGCACATAGGGAGTTTCACCTAAAGTCCCAGTGGCTCAGTATGCATGGCGGCGGCGCCCCGTTTTGGCACACCCCTCACACGTTGTGTGGCCCCGTAAAGGTGGCTCTACATCAGGCCCCAGTAGCAGCGCCCGCATGGCGGCCCCGCCCCATTTCGGCAGTCTTAACGCGCTTCGTAGCCCCATAAGGAGACCCACCGAAGGCGATACTAACAACGGCTGTGTTCACAACTGTACATGGTTGGGTCATTCGCCAGGCTAGTTCGGCCCAGGCTAGTTGCAACAGCATGCAACACAGGCGACAGTAGAAAGTGGAGGAAAACGTGTGAGTGCGCGAAAGAGAAAAGGCGGGCGTGTAAGGCTGGCCTCCCTACAGGGTGAATGTCATGAAAGCGTGCTTAGGGGGCACACCCTGTGAGTCAAGAAGTCCCGAAAGGGAGGGGAGGGAGGACAAGGAGGCAGGAGAATGCCGAGCAATGAAGGAATGAGTGAAGATGATGAACGCTGCGGCGCTGTTAGCAGTACAGAGATGAAGCGGTGGTGACGCACACAACATGTACTGGGCAAAAAGACTCGACATATCTGGGTGCTAACGCTTGCTGAAATACAGCAGCAGGTATCCCCGACGACCTCCCCCACCATGATGACCCGTCCCAACACCAAGTTGGCGCATACGACATGGTTGGCCTAAGTTGGTGGCTGAGCAGAGTTGAAACGTACTTACCTCCAGCCCCTCCCCAGTAAACCGAAGTCACCACCTCCACCCCCACCCCATCAAGCCATTCCCCTTGGCAGAGTCAGGTCAAAGAAAGAGGCGGCAGCTGCAGACTGGAAGGGAGTGGTGGCAGGTATTTGTGGCGAACTACCTCTGCTGGTGAATAGTGGTTGCCAGTACGCTGCTGTGCTCTCATGCTGCAGCTGCGTGCAATGGGCCAGCAGCAGAAAGCTAGAGGGTAGGGAGTAGGGAGTTAGGGAGAGATTGGTGGCTATTGTCACGATGCTGGAGTGCGTAACAACGCAGTGAAAAAAAGACGTGCCGAGGCTGATGCATGCGAAATGGCGGGCTTATGTTGGCCGTGCTGAGTTGAAACTTGCCATGTCCCCGCCGTCACCACCACCCCATACCTGATCCGCAATATCTAGCCCCCAACCTTCCCCTAAAGTGGAGATAACTGCGCTGACAAAGAATCAGACCGGCCTCAAGCTGGCAAGTGGCAAATGTAACCAAAAAAAGAAACGTGTGAGGTTGGCGCTGTACAAGGCTGGCCTGTCCTCAAGCTGGGTATGGAGCATGCGGAGGTCAAGGCGAAGATTAAAAAATGTAAGCAACGATACTGATGTGCGCCGCTACAAAGGGGAGGAGGAGCGAGGAGCTAGGCACGACGGTGCCACTGCTATTCCAGAGGCTAGGACTGTAAAGATAAAAAAGCAAGCGCGAGTGAAGGGAGGTGAGAACTGCAAAGAGGTGAGTATGACTGCAGTGGCATGGTTAGGCCTTCCAAGAACAACTCCCTGGTCCTCCTCCTCCTCCTCGTTCCTCCTCCTCCTCCTCGTCGTCATGATCATCATCAGCAGCAGCACCATCATCAATATCCTCATCATCATCATCATCATCATCATCATCATCACCATCATCACCCTCATCCTCACCCTCATCATCATCATCAGAATCCTCATCCTCATCATCATCATCCTTATCATCAGCATCCTCAGCATCATCATCGTCATCATCACCACCACCATCATCGGTACCCTCCTCGTCATGATAGACATTCCCAACATCTGTATCATCATCAGCAACATCCTTATCATCACCATAATCATCAGCATTGCCATCACAAACATTGACATCATCGTCATCCGCATCAGAAGCATCATCGTCATTATCAACATCAGTCTCGTCATCAACATCAGCATCATTATCGGATCATCACCATTGTCATCATAATCATCAGCATTATCATATGAATCAGCATCCTACTCATCAGCAGTATCAGAATCGTCATCGTCATCGTGATCATAATCATCATCAGCATCAGCATCAACATCTTCACCATCAGTATCATCACGATGTTCATCTGCAGCATCACCAGTATCACCATTATCTCAACCATCCTCAGCATCATCGCTCCCCTCCCATCAGAGAGCGGGTAAATTCGCTGGCCCCAGGACGGCGCGGTTAGCCGTCCTCGCAAGGCTTTGTGCGCAGGCGCTCCGCACCCAGGCCGCCCGGAGTCTCATCCGTGCCACCGCGCCACCGTGCTATTTCTGTCGTTGCCTCATCTGGCGCCCCGTTGCCCTTCTCTTGTTGGGGCACTTGCCTCTTCTGTCCCTTTCTCTTGGTCGTGCTGGTTCCGCCGCGCCCTCCCCTTCCAAACCGGGCAATGCATCCTCGTCCTTCTCCTATTATGATTAGTCCCCCTTAGGTGGCACAGAAGGCACGCGTCGTAACCAGTACAACAAGCCCAGTCATCGCTAAACGACACTGGATCGAAGGCGGCATTGGCGATAGAGATTCGTCGAGCCCCGTCTCCAACACAGAGCCATATTGTTCCTTTGCCTTCGTATCTTGTGCATGTTCTGCCGATGCGCCGTCTAGGCGCGGCTTCTTGCGTGGCGTTGCGTCCTCCGCAGCTGCGGATAAAAGTGTTTAGTTGCTCGACAGGAATGTTAGATGCTCCTTTTGGCGACCTTGCTGGGGTCCACCTAAAGGATCTGTTTGACCCTGGTTCGACTCTAGTACGAACAGTTTTGATTCAGGTTCGATTCAGTTTCGACTCGGCCAGTCGACGCAACTTCGACCCACGAGTGCAGCAAGTGGCCCCAGGAAGGTCTTCGAAATGAGCACCTAAAGAGTGAGGGGGCGGGCGCGAGGTGGGTCGCGGGTGGTCGCGAGTGGGTCGCGGGCCGGGCCGCGTGTGGGACGCCAACAACAGCGAACAACAACGCAGCAACAATCAACACCGCGGAACCCCACTTCAGCCGCGCACCCGGGGGCAGTGCATGACCGTTCGACCCCGTCACTCTCACGCTCTCACGTGTTCGTGTGCTTCTGGACCTGTTTGGGCTTCGGGCGGCGCCTTTGGAGGCCCCCGGAGGCCCCCCGAGCGCTCCGCTCTTCAGCACAGGTCTGCAAGCACGAGCAGGTCTTTGTTCAGGCATTGGTCGTTCCCCGCCGAGGCGCGTGCGCTCGGTGCAGAAACCTCCGCGTGAGCCACGCAGGGTAACGGGGTCGTCTTCACCGGCATAGGGCGCCCTCGCTTCCGATGTGGCGTGCCGCGCAGGCGGCCTGCGTAAGTCTCGGCGTAAGGTCGCTATGCCGTCTCGCGTAAGACCCGTCTCTTTTCATCGCCCAGGTGCGCATGTCATGGTCTCGCTGTTCCCGCTGGGCGCGCTTGATTGTGAGCAGATGTGGCCGCGACCAGGCAAGTGTAATTCCCCGTGGTGGATTCCCCTTGGGGTGGCCAAGTGCTATGATTGCTATATAACGTTGATCCTTTGGTCTCTGCAAGGGAAGGAGTTTGGAATGCCCACCCTAGCGTTTCGTCCGGGACGTCGCCGCAACTGGGTCGCGAACAGGCGAGTGTCCTATCCTATGGCGGCTCTTTTTTTGGTTGTCCAAATCCAGGGCGCCTCGCCCAACACATCCCCACAAGCTGACCTCGAAAGGGCGAGTGCCCTCCTTCCAGGCTTGTTCCAGCTGATGGCGTCCAAGAGTCGAGGGGCGGAGTAGGAGGATGTAGGACACGATGGTGAGCAGTGTGAGATGAGGAAGAGGAGGAACACAACGAGGGGAAACATCGTAGTGGACGAGTGCGATATGGAGCATTATACCAGTGCTGGTGTTGATGCGCGGGCCATCTTGTCCGTCTGGGACGTCTCTTGAGGCCATTTTGAACCGCCGAAGGGGTTCTCTGACGCCGACGCCGTCGTGGGCATCCCTCCGCAGGCCCCCGTGGGCCAGCCTGGGGCTCTCGTGGGGCTGTCCTCGGCGACCGGGAGCCGTTCTCGGATTGCCTTGGGGCCGTCTGGGACGATATGATGGCGCCACTTTGGGGGCCGTCTTGGGGCCATTCTGGAGGCCTTCATGCCGGTCTGGAACTGAAGGAAGCCCGAAAATAAGAAAACGCAAGCATCTTTCCAGCAGTCGAGGCGGTCAGCGGTTTGGGTTTCGTCGGGTCCTGCCGGGGGTCCTCTAATCCGCTCTCTTGGGCCACCTTCGGAGAATCTGGGGCCGTGTTGAGACCAGATTGGGTTGAAGCTCGCTGATGGGCAGCGAACGCGGTCTGTGTTGTCGGGGCGGCGGAGGATGGGCTAATGCTTGTCGGGTGGCTGCTGCTCTGCCCGCGGGCGCGCCCGCGCGCGCCTGGACAATCAGCGCTGGATTTGAAGATGGTGTGATCAGCCACGCGCAGGGGTTTGCATGAGGGAGGGGGGAAGGCTTCTTAGAAGCACCCCTGCTGGAAGTCGCGGGCCTCATCTACAGATGCAAGGCCAGTGTCTTCTGAGAAACGGCCTTCTTCTAAGAAGCCTTCCCCCTCCCCCCACCCCCTTGTGCGCGCCGCCAATGCCAGAAGATCCGAGCTCATTGCGGATGGGGGTCGTAAGGATTCTGATTGACGGATCAAGCGCGCGGGCCGAGCGTATTGGGATTTGGCCCCGGAAACAACATTGCCGACCCCCCAGCGGCCTCTAAAGATTGGGCCGCCTTGGGGCCATCTTGGGCCGCCTTGGAACATCTCGGATCGCCTTGGAGGTTCGGCAGCGCGGATCCATCGACTCGCGGGGGACGTCGGAATCGGGAGCGCGGGCCGTGGCCTCCTGCGTGCGGACCCCCGTCGTGCTTTTTTCTGCGAGGGCTCGTGGCCTCGGGAGCGCGGCCTCGTCCAGGTCCGCGTCCTGGCCCTCGTCCTCATCCTCGTCGCCGTCGTCGACGACGATGACGACTGCGGCCCCCTCGCCGTGCCTCTCTCGGGCGCCGCATCTCCTGGGAGGTGAAAGTCAGCATCCGTGCTGCTACATCCGTGGCCAGAAGCCATCCCAATTCGGCGCAGCCCCGCGCAATTCCGTTCAATCCCACTTAGTCAGTGCCGATCCAGCTTCATCTCCGGCTGAATCTTGCGTAATTTGGCTTAGTCCGGCTTAGATTCTGAGCCGGACTTAGCCGGATTAGGCCAGAATTTCCCGGGAGTTTGGTCGGAGCTTTGGGTCGGAGTTGTTCCGGAGTTTCGGGATTTCCCGTGAGTTTTCCAGGAGTGTCTTGGAAATGTCCCGGAGTTCCCAGAGTTTTTTCCAGAGTTCCCGATCAGAGTTCGAACAGAATTCAAACAGAGTTTGCGCCGTGTTTTTGAATGTTTACGTTTGCCTTCAAAATACGAACTCAAGCTTAGGAGGCTGGATCCTGGGCTTAGTCTGGCTGAACTTTGCGCACCGTCCCCAGGAGTGGGACAGGCTGCTGTCGGCGCTGCGCTCTGGGCTGCCCGTCGCCATCCGCGTGAACCGCACGCGCCTCGGCGCGGCGGGCCTCTGCGAGAGGCTGCGCGAGATGCGCGAGGCGTGCGCCCACGACAAGGAGCTCGGGCTCGCCCCAGGGGGGGCGCGGCAAGAGGAGGAGGAGGAGGAGGAGGAGGAGGAGGAGGAGGAGGAGGCGGAGGAGGCGGAGGAGGCGGAGGAGGCGGAGGCGGAGGCGGAGGCGAATCTCAGACCTTCAGCTTGGAGCCGGCGGGGGGTCGGGGTGGTTCCAGCCCGCAGGGAGGGGGATGGAGGTTCGGGGTTCGAGATGACTGTTTGACCATGTCGGTCTCCTGAGGCAGCTCTCGGACCCCGGGGCCGTCAAAAACGGATCCAGGGTGAAAAACTACATTGCACCAGGTGGACGGATTTGTTTTTTTGATTTAGTTTTCTTGACAGATTATTCCAGGTCGCATCCAGTTCAGACCCGCGGCCGAGAGACCAGTGATAGCACTTTTCTCAGGTGGACCTGCGCCCTGCCTGGCAGAGAGGACTGCTGCCCCGAAGTGTGCTGTACTTTCTCTGAGATTGTCTCTGCACCTCTGGTCTGAGCGTTTGTATCTAGGGTGGGAGGGTGCCCCCATCTGCATTTCAAACGCTCGTTCGCAGTCTCACCATGCCAAGCTCGGCAGGTGTCATCTTGAGGGCCACATGTGGTCCACAACCATGGGAAATTGCCTCTGGGCGAGAAGCCGTGCCGATTCCTGGCCCCCAATCCCCAGTTCTGATAATTCTGCCGCACAAAAAAAGGTAGACGCGGGGATCTACCCCCCTGGGCGGCCAATTGGACGCACTTCTATCCAGGATGGACGCCCTCCCAGCGCACATCCCCCGCTTACAACGAACATGGTGCCCAGTCAAAGAATAAACAGCGAGGTCATGGATGGGGGTCGCGCCCACCGACCCAGGACTGGGCCCGCCTTGCCCCGCGGGGGGACGCAGAGAACTGGCCGCGCTCCTGAGCTTCCCACCGGAAATACCCCGCCGTCTTGGAAGTGAGCACAAACACGCCACATTGTTCATGTCTAATGATTTGAGAGTTCTTTGAGTTTTTGGGGGCCAAGATCCTCTCATTTCTAATTGTTCTGTCCTGGGCCTCCTGGCCACTAGGGGGCCAGGAACAATTAGAAACGAGTACAATTAGAAATGAGCACGATTAGAAATGAACGACGTGTACACCAGGTTCCCTGAGATCCGACGTCGCAAACTCAATGCGGCACCGTAGAAAATCACGACCAGAGCCCTAGACCCGAATCGTTGTGCGTCATTGTCCGAGCCCGACCGATCTGTGACGGTCCTGGGGCCCGACCCGATCTGGGAGCGTGTTTCCGGGCCCCGCAGGGCCGCCAGGCAGCGGGCCGTGTGTTATTCCCAACCATTTTGTGGTGTTGGGTCTTCGTTTTGAAGAGGCGGTCCCCGCGTTCTCCTTCTCTCCTCCTCTTCCCCCTCCTCCTCCACCGTCCGCATGCGTCCCGCACACCCAGTACAGCGTTTCGTGGCCCTCCTCCCCTCCCCACCCAGTACAGCGTTTCGTGGCCCCATAGGGAGCCCCACCGAAGGTCCCAGTGCTACCGTCCGCATGCGTCCCGCACACCCAGTACAGCTCTTCGTGGCCCCATAGGGAGCTCCACCGAAGGTCCCAGCGCTACCGTCCGCATGCGTCCCGCACACCCAGTACAACGTTTCGTGGCCCTCCTCCCCCTCCTCCCTGCTCTTCACCCACCCATTGCAGCGTTTCGTGGCCCCATAGGGAGCCCCACCGAACGTCCCAGTGCTACCGTCCGCATGCGTCCCGCACACCCAGTACACCGCTTCGTGGCCCCATAGGGAGCTCCACCGACGGTCCCAGTGCTACCGTCCGCATGCGTCCCGCACACCCAGTACAGCGTTTCGTGGCCCTCCTCCCCCTCCTCCCTGCGTTTCACCCACCCAGTACAGCGCTTCGTGGCCCCATAAAGAGCCCCACCGAAGGTCCCAGTGCTGACGTCCGCATGCGTCCCGCACGCCCAGTACAGCGCTTCGTGGCCCCATCGGGAGCTCCACCCAAGGTCCCAGTGCTACCGTCCGCATGCGTCCCGCACATCCAGTACAGCGTTTCGTGGCCCTCCCCCCCCTCCTCCCTGCGTTTCACCCACCCAGTACAGCGCTCCGTGGCCCCATAGGGAGCCCCACCGAACGTCCCAGTGCTACCGTCCGCATGCGTCCCGCACACCCAGTACAGCGCTTCGTGGCCCCATAGGGACTCCACCGAAGGTCCCATGCTACCCTTCCGCATGCGCCCGCACACCCAGTACGCGTTTCGTGGCCTTCCTCCCCCTCCTCCCTGCGTTTCACCCCACCCAGTACAGCGCTTCGTGGCCCCACAGGGAGCCCCACCGAACGTCCTAGTGCTACCATCCGCATGCGTCCCGCACGCCCAGTACAGCGCTTCGTGGCCCCATAGGGAGCTCCACCGAAGGTCCCAGTGCTACCGTCCACATGCCTCCCGCACACCCAGTACAACGTTTCGTGGCCCTCCTCCCCCTCCTCCCTACGTTTCACCCATCCAGTACAGCGTTCCGTGGCCCCATAGGGAGCCCCACCGAACGTCCCAGTGCTACCGTCCGCATGCGTCCCGCACGCCCAATACACCGTTTCGTGGCCCCATAAAGAGCCCCACCGAAGGTCCCAGCGCAACCGTCCGCATGCGTCCCGCACACCCAGTACAGCGCTTCGTGGCCCCATAGGGAGCTCCACCGAAGGCCACAGTGCCCCCGTCCGCATGCGTCCCGGAAGCCCAATCTGGCATTTTCGCCCACCCAGTTCAGCGTTACGTGGCCCCATAGGGGGGCTCCACCCAAGGCCCCAGTGCCACCGTCCGCATGCGTCCGGGAAATGTAATTTGGCATTTTCACCCGCGCAGTAGAGCGCTTCGTGGCCCCATAGGGGGCTCCACCGAAGCCCCCAGTGGGACCGTCCGCATGCGTCCCGGAAACCCAATTTGGCATTTTCACTCACTCAGTACAGCGTTTCATGGCCCCATAGGAGCGCCACCGAAGCCCTCAGTGGGACCGTCCGCATGCGTCCCGGAAACCCAAGTCGGCACACCACCCACACAGAACAGCTTTCCCCCCCGCCCAGTGCAGCGCGTCGTGGCCCCATAGGGAGCTTCACCGAAGCAGATATTCACAATCACGGTACCCATAACTGCATACGGTTGGGACCTTCGCCAGGATCACGGTACCCATAACTGCATACGGTTGGGACCTTCGCCAGGATCATTTGGGGGGCCGCGAGCGTGCGGCAGACCCGCGGCATAGGCGGCGACATCCGAACCCCAACAACTATCGATTCTGAATCGATGGCAGGCGGGGGTCAGGGTTCGGACTTTGCCACGTCTTCGCCGAATGCTGAGCTCGACCCCCGCCGCCCCTCGAGTTGCCTGAATCGTGGATCGGCGAGGGTAGGGCCCCAGACATGCGATGTCCTCAGTTTCTCAGTGCGCGGTCCCTGGAACTCCCGACCCGTTCCCATGGGCCGCCTCTTCACCCCGAGTTGTTTGTGGGCGCTCCTGCGGCCGGGCGCAGAGGGCCACCCGAGAATGCAGAAGCAGACTGCAGACAAAGATGCCCGCCGTGCTTGCCTGTCACGGCGCGAGGGAGCCCGTGAGATAGCCCAGACACCCACGTAGAGCACAGGCGATTCCGTTCGATGCTTCCCGCCCTTTCCCCTCGACTTCGCGCGTGGGCAAGACGCGTGCCCATTTCCACTGCAGCTTGGAGTTTCCGGCTCCCTCCCTTCACCAGAAACCCTGGGTGATCTGGATATGGATGTTTGAAAGAGCGTGTTCTACCGCTGCTGGCGGAAAACCGGGCGGGGTCACTACCGGTTCGAACCCCTCCCCCCCCCCCCCCGAAAACCGGGG
>CAUYUJ010015640.1:244757-265143 GCA_963575745.1 Prorocentrum cordatum
GAGAGAGAGAGAAAGAGAGAGAGAGAGAGAGAGAGAGAGAGAGAGAGAGAGAGAGAGAGAGAGAGAGAGAGCGAGAGACGAGAGAGAGAGAGAGAGAGAGAGAGAGCAGAGAGAGAGAGAGAGAGAGAGAGCGGGAGAGAGCGAGGGAGAGCGAGAGAGAGCGAGAGAGAGCGAGTGAGAGCGAGAGAGAGAGAGAGAGAGAGCGAGAGAGAGCGACAGAGAGCGAGAGAGAGCAAGAGAGAGCGAGAGAGCGAAAGAGAGAGAGAGAGAGAAGAGAGAGAGAGAGAGAGAGAGCGAGGGAAGAGAGAGAGAGAGAGAGAGAGATAGAGAGAGAGAGAGAGAGAGAGAGAATAGAGAGAGAGAGAGAGAAGAGAAGAGAAGAGAAGAGAAGAGAGAGAGCGAGAGAGAGAGAGAGGGAGAGTGAGAGAGAGAGGAGAGAGCAGAGAGAGAATAGAGAGAAGAGAGAGAGAGAGAGAGAGAGAGAGAGAGAGAGAGAGAGGCAGAGATAGAGGCAGAGAGAGAGAGGCACAGAGAGAGAGGCAGAGAGAGAGAGAGAGGCAGAGAGAGAGAGGCAGAGAGAGAGGCAGAGAGAGAGAGAGAGAGGCAGGGAAAGAGAGGCAGAGACAGAGAGAGGGCAGAGAGAGAGAGAGAGACAGAGAGAGCAGAGAGAGCAGAGAGAGAGGCAGCTCAGTCACACTTAAATCCAGATTCGTCCTCACCGAGTCCCACCACCAAGGGAGCGCCAGCAAGGAGATGCACATATGGGGATCCCCACGCAGTGAATAATCCTTACTCTATGCTTATTTTTCTTCATTCTCGCCATACCCTGGGCATTCTCCCCATCCTCCTCAGCTCTTTTTGCGGAGGCTCCTCCTTGGCGAGCCTCTGGGGGCCTCACAAAAGTTCTCAGGCTTTTTTCAAGCCTTTTGGAGGCCTCCTGGGTGTGTTCTGGGGGCCTCTGGGGGTTCCTAAAGCCAACCTGCCTCTAATCGCGGTCTCCCTGAACGCCCCAGTCACGATTTGGAATGCTTCGGAGGGTGTCTTGGGGCCATCTTGGGCCGCCATGGGGCCATTTTGGACTCCTGTTGTGCCGTTTTGGGGCTCTCTTGGACTGCCTGTAAGCCCTTTCGGATGGTTGTGGGGCGATTCTGGAGCCTCCCAGGCGGCTTCGGACGCCTAGGAGACCGCCGTCTTGAAGCGTCGGGAAGCCGAAAAGAGGAGAACCCCAAATGCACCAAAAACCTATATAGAATCAATGATTTGTCCCTCTTGGGGCCTTCTTGGGGGTGATCTTGGAGGCCTCTTGGTACGTTTTGGAGCGATCTTTCGGGGTATGACGGCTTCTTGGAGCGCTCTTGTGCTGTCTTGGGGGTCTTTGGGACGTCTCTCGTGACCCCCCTGATCGCCCTGGGTGTGCTGCGAAGGCTTGGCAAAACGCCCTGCGAGGCCCAGGGGCTGCTTCGAGGCCCGTCCGGAGGGTCCCAAAGCTCCAGATCCCGGGGGTCCGGTTTTAGGGGGGGGGGGGTGATGGGTTTTCCCCCCGCCCGGGTTTATAAAGATATAGGAAGAGGAATATGTATGTAAATGTCTATGTTGGGTGGCAAGAGCGTGGGCAAGCAGGCGAGGCGGCCTGGTTGACGAGGCTGGGGCGAGGACGCTCCTGAACTTTCGGCCTCAGTGCGGCGGTCGTATGGGGACGCCGCCCGTCAGAAAGGCTTGGCAATAATGACTGGCGACTGGTCCGCTTACTGCGGCTTCTGGTGCATGTAGGAAACGGGCAGGTTCGGTTACAGACATTGCTTGGTGCGACGTGGTCTTCGGGGAGGTATGAGGAGGATTCCAAGCCAAGTGTTGTCCAGGAGCACATTCACAGCCGCCTAAGGGCTATTCTGGGTTCATCACCTCGCTGCCACCTCGCAGCTACTTCATATCCGACCACCGCCGCAAGTCTGCCACGACCCCTTGCAATTATCCACATGGGTTCTTCGCGGAACTCCGACTGCAATACCGCAGTTACTTCTGGAGTGTGTCACGCCACATTTCGATTTAGAATTCGGTCCGCTCGCAGGTCACCTCGCAGCTACCCAGAGCAATATGCTAGCCGTTGCCTGACTGCTCATGGACACTTCTTCTCTGTGTTTCTGTCTCCTCCTTTCTTTTCCACCCTTCCACGGTCGCAGTGGCATATTCATGGCCGCCACATATCCTTTCGCAACACATGCCGCGCTCCAACTGCCTAGTGCCTGCTTCATGTTCGCACCATGTCTACATGTAGACTCCCCCATGGTAAAGTCCATGGCCAGCTTCTGGCTGCCTATAATATTTCAGCAGACCCCTCACACCTGCACCGCGGTGCTGCTATGGGCATCGTGCAACTACCCCGTCGGTGCACAGGCGCTCATCGTTGAGTCATGTCGCGGCTGCCTTCTTTACCCGTAGCGCCCCACAACATGGCCCCCTCCCACCTCGCAGCGAGTTTGCCGCCGCATAAGTGCCAGCTTACAGCGACCTCCGCCCTCACTCCTTGCTTTCAGGGCGGCCGGTCGTGGCTGCTCCACGGGAGCCAGCAAATGCCTCACAGCTGTTCCTCTCATCCCGTCATCTCTTCCGCGTGCTCTGCACGTGTGCAGCGCACATACGGGGGGGGGTGCGTTCGTCAAGGAATGTGCCCAGGCGGCCTCAGACCCTGGAGGATTCCTTATATTTTGTGAGGGCGGCGGTGATACCCATGGCAAATCCACGATTGGAGATCCACGGGCTTCCAGACCCTGGATTCCTTATCCGATGGTTCCTTATCCAATGCCTTCGCCGTATCAGAGGAACAAGAAGTTGTGCTAATGATACATGCGTTCCAGTATTCCCCGGATTCCAATGGCCCCTATTGTTTCGCATGGGCTCTAGGAGCGCGGGCCTCCAGATGCTACACTGAGCTGTTCCTATCACGACATCGTTCTCGTCCTACAGTCATGCACCTGTGTAAAACGCCTCCTCCCAAAAAAGCTAGGCCAGCGTTCCTTCGCCAGCTTGCGGGAAAGCAGGCCCAGTTTCTTGAGCGCGCTCGCCCCTCCAGCGTCAGCACGGACATCTGGCCCAGGCCTGTCTTGAGAATCTTCCAGGAAGCTGGCCCAGGCTTCTGAACTGATGATCGAGCGCGTTTCGTGGTCCCGTCAGAGACAGGTGCAAGGTGCAGTTCATGATGAAGAGGGCCTGGCTTAGATGATGGGCATACTGTCCACCACCGCTACCATCTGTAGGACGGGGGAGAAGGGAGGATGAGGAGGTCCTCCTTCTCCTCCTCCTCCTCCTTTTCCTCCTCCTCCTCCTCCTCCTTCTCCTCCTCCCCCTCCCCCTCCTCCTCCTCCTCCTCCTCCTCCTCCTCCTCCCCCTCCTCCTCCTCCTTGCCCTCCTCCTCCTACTTGTGGTAGCGGTGGTGGAGAATGGGTCAATCCATTAGACTGTGCTGCGGTGCCGTGGCTACCGGCCTCCGGCGCTCGAGGACCCAGGCCAGGCCTCCGGACGGGTCGGCTCCTGGGGCTCAGGTGATCCGTCCGTTGTATCTCTTGGAGTTTTGGGGGGGAGCACTACAGGGCTCGTTTCGATTCTTCCGATTCGATTCGATTCGCCTTCGATGGCTTCCGATATCGATTGGATTCGACTTGGGATTTCGATTTGGGATCTGATTTCTCATTGGAGGCACACTTGCCTGCCCATGTCCGCCGATTCGACTTTTCCCGACTTGGCTGTCGATTTCAGCCGATCCGATTCATTTCGATTGCCGATCCAACTTATCGATTCGATTCTGGGCTCTTCTGGCATTGAGTTCACAGCGACCCTCAAGGAAGAAAAAACGGCATACATCTAGGCTCTTGGCGCTTTTTCTTCCTCTGGTCAAGCGTGCAGCGGTGCTTGGGAAAGGGTGGAGTGTCAACTTCATAGCGGTGCTGAAGCTTCGAAGGAAGCAAGCTGTTTTCACGGCGGTGGTGCCAGTTGATCGAAGCTTAAGTTGCTCGGCAACGTGGCGTAGGGCGCACTTCATCCTCCTTGATGTGCTCTGTACTTGCTCCCTGAGTGCTGCCAGGGGGATTATCCCATCAGTCACATCTCGCCTCTTGCTCCACATGTGCTCGCACTTTCCGGGTCACGTAGTCTGCGTCCACCTCTTTGTCGTTCTCCTTTGCCATCTCCTTGTCTTTCTCCTCAACTGCTTTCTTATCCTCCTCTACATGCTTCCATTCGGATGCAATTCCTGGGAGGTCAAATTCTGACTTTGCTCTGGTCCAGAGTCCGTCGTAATCCGGCTTAATCCCGCTCAATCCGGCTCAATCCCGCTTTTTCCGCGGCCCAATCCGGCTCAACAGCCCCCCAAAGGCGCTTAATCCTTTTAAATTCTTCCGACGAAGACTTCCCAGTAGTCACATCCTACTTGTGTATCTCCCAACATCTCCGATTCCTACGCCACGCTAGCTCAAGGCTTATCGAGGATACAAGAACCCCGAACCAGAATAACACGATGATGATGTAGCCTCACTGAGGTCCTCGTGCTTGCATTCGGGATAATGAGACTGGACGGTTGGGTTCGATACATCTGCAGGAAGACCCTTTATCCCTAGTTTTTTGCCCTCCTAACTTAGATCCACTCCCAAAGAGTTAGGGGTCCTTTATTGCTAATCAGAGATCACGGCTGGGTCATGGGAGGCATTGTTGCCTCGTTTGGCCCTCGCGTCCGATGTTATGTCTCTGTGAGGCCACTGTTTTGCTTGCTTGCTTGCTTGTTGATTTGATTGTGTGTGTGGGCGTTTGTGTGTTTGTCTTGCTGTCCATGCTGTTTTCATGTTTGTGTTTGTCTTTTTGCAGATGCCATCTTTTTGCCTGTTTGTGTGTTTGTCTTTGTCTTGCTTTTGATGCTGCTTGTCGGTGGCGAGCGAGGGGGTGGGGGGTGAAGTGAGAAGGCGAAGGCCTTATCAGAAGGCGGCGGGGCTTCAGAGAAGCCCTGGCGCCTTCTGAGTTTCTTTTCTCTTCCCTTTGCCTGATGGAAGTCAGACCGGCGGGGGGCTTGGGGCTGCCCTCTGAGAGGGCGACGGGCCTCCGCCCCTCGGCTCGCTGCTCGGCGCGATCGGAAGCCCCCGGCGCCGCGCGCACCTCAGCGCTCACCTCCCTGCCGGTGCCCCTCCGCCTTCCCGCCGTGGTCGGCCCACGAAGGGCCTTCGGCTCGAGAGCCGCCCCGACCTCCGCGGGGCGCCAGCTATCGGGGGGGGGGGGGGCAGGCGGGGAGGCCTCGCGCGAGGGGGGCGCCCAGGCTCCGTGGTGGGCTCCGCCCCAGCTTCTCTGCTCGCGGTCCGAGAGCGCCACGGTCCACGTGCACAGCGGTCCCCAAGAGGCCTCGCGAGCTCCGTGCTGGCGGGAGGGGCGGCGCGAAGCGCGCCGCTGCTCGGCGTGAGCGGCTGCCAATGCCGCCACGAGGCGCGCGGCTGCGGGCTGCCCGTGCTCCAGCACAGGTTGGGTTCAGCTGCGGCCCGGTCGGCAGACGCTCCCCCCCCCCCCCCACACACGTTCGCTGGCGTGAGTCGTCGCGGAGTTCTGGTTGCCTTGGCGTGCTACGGGGCGTCGGGAACGCGGATCCATCGTTCCCTAACTTGCTCGTCTGTCAATGTCCGAGCTAGCGTGTCTAAGGAGCCGAGTATGGGGATGGTCGGACCTGGAATCGATGGGGCGCCATTCTTTTCCGTTGTCTCCTGTTGTCTCTGGTTGTCCCTCTGCCTCACTCTGGGAGCCTCCGTCTATGCCCCTCTCTCCGCCGCAGCGTGAACCTGTTCAGGGTCTTCTGCCGCAAGGGTGTGGTATCTTTACATGCCTCCAGGCAACCAACGATGATAGTGAAGCGGCTCAGGGAAGGACGCTGGCGATATCTGGGGCCACGGGGTCTCACGCGTCAACAGAGCCAGAGCCTCACTGCGAGCCTCACTGCGCAACGGGGTACGTACTTCTGCGCCCTGGGCCAGGTCGGTCCCCGCCGGCGGGGCTCCCCCCCTGGTATATACCAGGACTTCTGAGAGTGTTGCGCTGGACTTTGCGTGGAAGTGTTGCCCACTTCAGTAGCAAGCACGTCGATTTCGGCACCGCCTGATCCCGAGGCTTTGCCTCCTCCCGGCCTCGCCCTGAGGCTGCGCTCTCCCCCCCTTCCTTCCCCTCCATGTTTAATTCAAGCTTCGCGCGGCCCGCTTAGCTTCGACCGGAAGAGGTGCGCTCTCGACCCGCGAATCAAAAAAGTGTTGCCCATTTCAGTGGCAGTGCACTATGCTTTTCGGCGGCGCGCCGAGGAGGGAAGTGAGAGGGGGCGGGGCTTCTCAGAAGCCCGCTGGCCTTCCGAGAAGCCGTCCGTGTCTCCGGGGAAGGCTTCGACAGCTTCTCAGAGGGCCGGATGCCTCCTGAGCATTCCAAGAAGGCCCACTCCCTTGCCTTCCCCCACTTGGTCGCGCCGCCGACGTCTGTGGTCAGGTCAGGTCAGGCGGTTGTTTGCCTGTCATCGGCCGAAGCTCCCATTACGTTTCAGTCCAGTTCAGCGTCTCCCCCGTGGCTCCCCGTTCCCTCATCCCACCTTCCCCTCCCCCGCCTTCTTCTCTCTTCCCTTGCTCGTTTCCCCTTCCTTCTTCCACCTCTCTCCTCCATTTTTCTTCATTACCCTTCCTATTTGCATCCTCCGCCTCCGATGATGTATTCGTCCGTCCTCGTCCTCGTCGTCGTCCTCCTCCTACTCCCCGTCTTCCTCTGGTTATTCCTTCTCTTTCTTCTCTCCTTTTTCTCTCGCTTTGCCGTGGGATTCCAGTGGACCTTTTTGTGGGGGCAGATTTCAAGGGAAACCCTCCAGATTTGAAGAATGTGATTTCCATTCGGCTTTGACTCTTTTCCCTCTGTCTCCTCATCATCCCCCTCATCCTCCTCATCCTCATCCTCATCCTCATCCTCATCCTCTTCCATCATCCTCATCCTTTTCTGTTGCGACGGATGGCCCCCATTTGTCAACATCCTCCTTTCTTTCCTCCTGTTCATTTCCCCCTCCTCTTAATCGGGCTCTCTCCCTTCCTTCCTCCTCCACTTCGTCTTCCTCCCCATCCTGCTCCTCCTCCTCCTGCCCCTCCTTCTCTGGGAGGTTACTCATATATTCACTGCTTGGAGGGTTTGCAAACACCTTCCCTTTGTGGAGAGCATTCTCCATCCCTTCCACCCCTCTTCCTCCCTCCCTCCCCCTTCTTCTTCCAGATATCCTTCCTGTTATTCCCCTTCTGGTTACTTTCTTCTTCTCAAACACTTGTGTTTCATATGCGTCGTCTTCATATGGTCCCTCTTCCCACTCTGTGGAGTATTCGTCTGCTTGTGCCTCTTCTTCTTCTTCTTCTTCTTCTTATTCTTCTTCTTCGTCTTCTTCGTCTTCTTCGTCTTCTTCTTCGTCTTCTTCGTCCTCTTCCTCGTCTTCTTCGTCTTCTTCCTCCAACTCGCCGTTTTCTTTTTCCGACGCTGGGGGCCGACGACGGCGACGCGGCTCCGCTCTGCGTCTCCTCCACGCGCGTCTCCTCCTCCTCCTCCTCCTCCTCCTCCTCCTCCTCCTCCTCCTCCTCCTCCTCCTCCTCCTCCTCCTCCTCCTCCTCCCCCTCGTAGCCTCCTCCCGCCCTCGCGATCCCTCGGGTCCTTCGACCCTGCCCTCGGGTCGCGAAGCGGTCCTGGTTCCTGCGGCGCGTTCCGCGCCGCCGGCGTGGAGGGCCGAGAGGCAGAGACGGACAGACGGACAGACTTGAGGGGCCCCTGCTGCCCCGTTCCCTCCTCCTCTTCCTCGGCTCCCCCCCCCTGCCTCCCTCCCCCCCTCTCCCAGCGTGGCTGCGCTGGCGTGTTCGGCCCGGGCGATCCACACATGCCGCTGTTGTGATGTTTTGCGAAGTTTTCTAGTGACATTCCAAAGGTATTGTATCGGGACCCAGGACGGGCGCTGGGCCGATCGGGCGTTGCGTGTCCTGGACGTCCGTTTTTTTTTTTTTTTTTTTTTTTTTTTTTTTTTTTTTTTTTTTTTTTTTTTTTTTTTTTTTTTTTTTTTTTTTTTTCTCATTTTTTTGTAATATTAAATGTTATAAAAGAGGCTTCAATATGGGACCCCAGACCGCAGACGCGCTAACGGTGTGCTAGCCAACGGCGAAGTGGGGCATCCGATTGTAGGAAAGCGTGGTTCGTGGCCAAACCAGTTGTAGGAACGCGTGGCTCCTGTTTTCCTACAACTTGCTGTGTCGTTTTTTCGAGACATTCGCATATTTGAAGTGTAGGAAACGGTGTTTCGTGATTTTCTACCATTTGTTCTGCGCGAGCTCGGTGTCACAAGCATCGGATTCCCAACATCGCCGTTAACTAATATCGCCGTTAGTAGCGCGTCCTTGGCCAGAGGTCCAGACCCCTTCCTTCCATGGGGGCGCTTCTTCGTCCGGGATCCATTTTTGATGGCTTCGGGGCCCGAAAACGGCCCCCGAGGGCCCGATATCGGGGAAAAAAACACCCGGATTGAAAAAATCGTCTCGTCGGAGATCTCGGCTCTCTTCCGCTCATGGCCTACTCCGCCGGGCCCAGGCTCCACCACCCCAGCCAGGGCCCCGTCGGAGCCATGGACCCGAGCAGGTCATCATTATTCTCAACATCGGCAGTAACACCATCATCATCACCATCACCATCACCATCACCATCACCATCACCATCATCATCATCACCATCATCATCACCATCGTCATCATCATCATCATCATCATTATCATCATCATCTACATCTTCATCACCATCACCATCATCTTCATCACCATCACCATCACCATCACCATCACCATCACCATCACCATCATCATCATCATCATCATCACCATCGTCATCATCATCATCGTCGTCGTCGTCGTCATCATCATCCGTATCCATTTTGGCTTAAGCTTTTTGGCTCAAGCCATTCGGGCTAAAGTTCAATGCCAAGTTTTGCCTCAGACCACGTCTCTTACCAATAGCGCTGTATGCCGAACGCGCGCGACATCCATATCTAAATCACCACCATGCCTGCAAGGCGGGAGTACGCGTCCGAGATGTTAGCTAAGTTGAAAGCTGCATCTCGGAATATCGTGATACCGAACGCTTGGGGCACACGTGGCCTCAGCGACGAGCAGTTCTGTGCTCTGAACTCCGAGGGGGTTGTGTCAGAAGAGATCTTGTCGCGCTCATGCTTCGCGACCGCACACGTGGTATGGGCTTGACACAGGCCTCAGAACAAAAATTAGCGAACACTGCTGCCACATTCGTCCGTGAACGCCTCCCGCTCCCCCCAGTGTTCAGAGTTGGCGGTGGGTCTGATGCGTTGCGCCTCGACCGCAGTCTCCCCCGCGCGTGCCAACCTTGGGTTTGGGGGGCAGGGGGGGTGTTCACTAATTGTTTCCCTCTACCAGAAAACTACATGGGGAACCTATTCGCTACACGCCCACTTGGGCATGCAGAAAGGCGACACCGAAGGAACGGGAAGGAGGGAGACGGAAGGGCGACGACGAGTAGCAGGAGGAAGAGGGAAAGGAAGAGAAGGAGGAGGAGGGAGAGGAGGAGAAGGAGGAGGGGGAGGGAGAGGAGGAGAAGGAGGAGGAGGCAGGGGGGCAGGGGGGGTGCTCACTAATTGCTTCCCTCTACCGTGGGATGTGTGCTATCGCGCCCGCATGCGTGGCAGAAGCTCGTGCGCACGACAGCATGGCACCGCGCAGTTCTGGACGACGATGCTGATGTTGTTGACCCCCAAACCGTGTGCGCTGAGATGGAGGAGCAGGCTGCAGGTCATGATCTCGTGGCATCAGGGTGCCATCACGTGTCTGATCACGCTGGCAGGGCTCGTTTCGATTCCTCCGATTCGATTCGGTTCGATTTCGATGGTTTCCGATTCCGATTCGATTCGATCTGGGATTCCGATTTGAGTTCCGATTTCTTATTGGAGGCATACTAGCCTGCCGATTTCTGCCGATCCGACTTTTCCCGACTCAGCTGCCGATTTCCGACGATCCGATTCATGCCGATCGCCGATCCGACTTGTCGATCCGATCCTGGGCCCTCCTGCGCTGGGACGAAAAGGATGTTCTCGGATCCTTTGGAGCCAATGCGCTCGTCAATGGTACAACGCTGTGGTGGAGTACTTCGATGGGATGGAGCGCAGGGTTCTACGGTCTCCCCTTTCAGTGCGCAGAAGTTGGTGAAATACGCGTGGGGCGCTTGCCCGGTCCCTTGTAACGGCAGTCATTTCTTGCTGGGAGGCCTGGGATTCCATATCGATTACGTCATCTCCATCTCCAGCCGTACAGGTGTTCTTGCAGTAGTAGCAAGTTAAGCATGTGTCTGAAAAATTCTAGCGTACCTCCCACTTCAACTCGTAAGAGCAATGGCCATCCATTAGAAGCCACAGCCGACATTGAAGTTTGTTGTCGAGTTGCGCGATGAAGCTTGGCGCGGCTCTCATAATCAAACTACCGATCGCGATCGGGCGGTGGTCATGGCGAGAAACATGTTTGAAGCCAGCGTGACTCAGGATGCGATCAAGAGCTTGAGTATGTTTGACGTCAAATCACAAGTTGAGCAGTTCGAACGCGCATCCGCCATTCGTGCAGAAGCCTTGGAAATGTTCGAAGAACTGGCGCAGAGTTGCGTCAATTCTGCTGCAACTGCGACTTGCGCTGCGATTTTCCTTCTGGTTGGACTTCGCAAGAAGTGGATGTTCGGAAATCGGCGTAAACAGTCTTTGGAGGAATGTGTGGCGAAGTGTGGGGTGCCCAATTCGTGTGAAGTGAATCATTGATGGTGGGGGGCCGAATCATCCTTGTCGCCCTAGCTGGTTGGAAGTTAAGGTAAAATGGACGTGGTAACGTAGTCCTGCGAGCTTCCTTCGTGCCGTCCACATGTCAGGAATAGAGAAGCTGGTGCAGGGATGCAACATGGATGTGGTGACCGTAGTCGTTAAGCACGCGATGCGCGGAAGTTGTGTGCCGGGGACACCATGGGCGCGCTGTGTGTCCAGCCCAAATTCCAGCTGACCGAACAAAAAAATCATCACCATCATCATCACCACCATCACCATCATCATCATCATCATCATCATCATCATGACCAGCATCGTAATCATCACCATCGCCGTCGCCATCACCATCACCATCACCACCACCATCGTCACCATCATCATCATCATCAGCATCATCACCATCACCCTATCAATATATCATCATCACCATCACTATCACCATCATCAACACCAGCACCGTCACCATCACCGTCACAATCACCATCACCATCACCATCGCCATCACCACCATCACCACCAACACCAACATCGGCATCAGCATCAACATCCGCATCATCACCAATTTCAGCATCACCACGTCAGCATCAACATCAAGGCGCAACTCCTGGGAGCTCCACTTCAGCCTCGGCGCTGATCTGTCCGTGGTCGAAGCCCGGCCTCATCCAGGTCAGCCCCGCTTCATATCCCACCAGTCCGCCCTCCTCCAGCCTTGTGGCCCCTCAACTGGGCCCCGCAGCCTTTGGACCACTCCTGCGGAGCGCTCCCCGGAGCTGCTTCCTCCTGCCCAGACCCCCGACGTCGTGATTTTTTCACCACGTCGACACACCCAGCGGCCTGGACCCCCTCCCGGGGACCGGTTTCTCATCCCGAGTTGTCTCTTGACGGCCCCGAGGCCCAGGAAGGGCCTCCGGGGGCCGAAAATAGCGAATAAATCCATAGTTTTTTTTTGTTGTTTCTTCGTTTATTATTATTATTATTCTTATGATTGTTATTATTACAATTCGTATTATTATTATTCTTATTATTGTTATTGTTACAATTATTATCATTAGTATTATTATTAGTATTACTTGTATTACTATTATTACTGTTATTATTATGTATATTATTATTATTAGTATTCGTATTAGTATTATTATTAGTACTATATTAATATTAATAATTATTATTATGACTATTGTTATTATTATTATTATTATTATTATTATTATTTTCATTTATTTATTATTATTATTGTTATTATTATTATTATTATTATTATTATTATTATTATTATTATTATTATTATATTATTATTATTATATTATTATTGTTATTATATATATATATATGTTTTGTGTGTGTGTGTTTGTGTATATATATATATATATATAAACTTACACAGCGCGAGGAGGTCTGGGTATAGCACCACGCCCTGGGCCCCGGCTCCAGAGAGCCCGGCCGAGGCCCGCCCGCCACCGGGCCGCCATGGACCCCGCTGGCAGGGCCCCCTCGTCCGAGCCGCTCGGCCGCGCCGCCTCGCCCGAGCCGCCCGGCGGCGCCGCGGCCGCGGGGCCGG
Organism: Prorocentrum cordatum; assembly: GCA_963575745.1. NCBI lineage: Eukaryota > Dinophyceae > Prorocentrales > Prorocentraceae > Prorocentrum > Prorocentrum cordatum. The sequence continues at coordinate 257,153 of CAUYUJ010015640.1, forward strand.
CCAGCGCCGCCTCGCCGCTGGCGGCGGCGGGGCCCGACGTGGGCCGACGTGGGCCGACGGGGCGGCTGCAACTCCTGGGCTTCCCGGGCCTACGACAGGAGGTGTTCCGCCACTGTCGGCCTCTGGGGGCCCTTCCCGGGCCTCGGGGCCGTCGAAGAACGACCCGGGATGAAACGCAGGTCCCCGGGACAGGGTCCAGACCTCTGGGGGTCAACGCCGTGAAGGAATCATGACGTCGGGGGTCTGGGATAGGGGGGGATGGGCACAGGGAGGGACGCATCGACCCCCAATCGCCTATGGATCGCCGAGAGGGGCCCGGGAGAGCACCAACCTGCCCAGGAGTGTGCGGATTCATTATCGGGGGCTCATCGCCGATCTATCGGCGATGTATCGCCGATTCCAAGTCGATATCCCCCCCTATCCCTATCCCCCCTATCGTTGCCCATCGTTCGCCTCCTTTATCTTTCCGACGAAGACCTCCCAGTAGTTTTAAGTCGGGCTTGTCCCTCTACAGGAGGAACATTAAAAAATAGTTGAAAATAGTAGTTTGACGACTTTGTTTTTTTTGTTTGTTGTTTTTTGTTCGGCATGTTTGGTAGATTCCATATTTCCTCCAACATCCGCCTGTAGGGGGACATGCCCGACCTAACAGTAGTTGCCTCCTGAGGTCCGTGGGCTCCGCGGGGGCGCCCTCCCCGGCCGCCTCGGCGCCCCAGCAGCCGGAGCTGCGGCGGCCGTGCCGCGGGTGCGGAGAGCCGCTGGAGGAGGGGGCGCGCTTCTGCCCCGCGTGCGGCAGGCCCGCGTCCCCGGCGGAGCACGGCAGGGCTCTGGGCGAGAAGGAGGCCGCCAGGCCTCGGACGCGAATTAATGGGGGGGCGATAACTGGGGGGGGAGACAGGTGCCCTTTCGGGGCCCTCAAGGCCCCATGTGGGCCCTACAGAAGCATTTTTTTGTTTTTCTTTCGTCTCCTGGGGTGATGACGGCCGTCGCCAGGGGGGGGGGGAGAGAGGGCCAGTGACGTCGCGTTTGGCGCCGGCGGCTTCTGGGAATGCTTGACCGAGGACGGGTAGCAGCATTATGCAGGTGGCGATCTGCAGCACATCGCCTGTACACCACAGTGCCTGCATGCACCACAGCGTCTATGCACACCACAGCGCCTATGACCGCACAGTGCCTGCGTGCAACACAGCGCCAGTGTACACCACAGTGTCCGCACCACGCACCACAGCGCTTGTGTACACCACAGCGCTTGCATACACCACAACAGCCGTGTGCAACACCAGTGTGCACCGCAGTGCCTGCACGCACCACAGCGCGTGTGTACACCACGGCCCCTGTGTATATAGGATTCTAAAATGAAGCCTCATGATAAAATGGAGCGCCCGTGGATTCCACATATACAAGTGCTTTATAAAGAAATTGGAAGGGGTTCTTCATGGAACTATGTTCTAGATTGTGTTTGCTGGGGTCGACCCCCCCCGTTGCAGAAGATAACATGGCACGGCAGTGAAGCAGTAGCATGGGCAACTCCTTTCGGCTTTGAAGATGATAAGCGTATCAGTCGACCTCGCTACATGGTAGCGGAACCCGGTTCCCCAGCCCACAGGTGGTGAGCTCGGGCACCACACTTCCGCCGCCCTTCCGCAGCTCTTCCGCGGGCAGCGATGGTGGCGATCGACGTGGTCGATGTGCGGACCGACATGCGTCTGCAGCGGTTCGACCGCACAGACGAGAGATGGGGAGACTGGAGTCTCCGCTTCGAGGCATACACGGCGCTGCTCGGGTTCGAGGACCTCATGACGGAGGTGGCGCTGAGGCGCGACCCTGTGCTGGCTGACGCTTTGGGCGACCGAGCGAAGGCAGTCAGCCAGCGGCTGTGGCACCTACCGATCACGTGGTGCGCGGTGAAGCTCTCACGCAATAACGGCCTCGAAGCGTGGCGCCAGCTCAAGATTGAGTGCGAGAGTAGGACAGGCGACAGATGGACGGCAATGCTACGGTTCACCCTCAGCCCACAGGACAAGTTGGCAAGGGATCGCGAGTCGGGGATCAACTTCTTCCAGTCGCTCACGGCCTGGGAGGCTATTGTGGCATAGTATGTGGGCCAGAGCGGTGAGGGCGTCTCTGACAGCGTCCGCGTGAGCGTGCTGCTGGAGCACGCGCCCGAGCCCTATCGAGAGGCGTTGAGACAGGCCCCTGAGGACGTGAAGCTCACATTCGGCGCGGCTCGCAGTCACATCAGGGGCTACTACAATCAAGGGCGGACGTTCACGCGCGTGCCCGACACGGGCGGAGTTGTACCGATGCAGGTGGATGCAGCGCGAGGAGGCCCTCCCATGGGCAAGGCTGGCGGCACGACCAGCAAGGCAGGCAAGATGGACAGGTCTGGTGGCAAAGCGGGCAAGGCCCAGGAGGGCAAGGACTCCAAGATGAAGTCTAAGAACCGAGACGGCGGCAAACGCGCGCGCGCGGCAAAGGCCAGCAGCCCGAGTATTTTTGACGGCGAGTGCGGCTACCGCGGCAAGTGGAGCCACAAGCGACAGGACTGCAGGAATAAGAAGGCAGACGACGCGAAGAAGCAGCAGGACACAGGCAACGCCAGAGCGGTCCAAGGCGAGTCGGCGGCGCCGATGTGCCCGCAGCAGGGCGGTGTAGTGTGCTCGGCGCCGGGCTACTAGGACGGCCAGCCTGGCGGCTGGGCGCTCGCGGTCTCGACGGAGTCGGATGGCCAGGTGGCGAAGATAGGCGGCTCCATCCTGATCAACAGCGGCAGTGGCGACCACATGTGCAGGCGCAAGTTCGTCCCAGAGGCGCCTGTCAAGGGCGCGGAGAAGGCGCCCAGGCGCTCTGACGTTCAGAAGAGGCCGCTGCCTGCGGCAGGCCCACGTGGAGCCCAGATGGTCACGCAGGAAGGCATCGCGGCGACGCGGACTTCCTCGCCGCCGACGTGAACGACGACCTGAGCAGGCAAGCTGCTCAGGCAGGGCTTCAGATTCAATCTCCGCTTGGAGGAGGGGCTCTACATGGCGGAGGGCCACCGCGGCGTGCAGCTGGAGCTGGCGCGGATAAGCCTCAGGCTCCCGATCGCGTCCGCGGGGCCTGCCGAGGTTCGCCGCTGCCGTGGCGCAGCAGAGCAGCAGGCTGCGGCGACGGCCCCAGTTCTCAATGCGGACAGCTCGGTCGGCACGCTCAGGACTCGACTGCGAGAGCTGTTCGTGCCCATCAATGGGGCCATGGCAGAGCTGTGGTGGTGGTGGTGGCGTGCGTGGGGGGGCTCGTCGCGGCAGAAGCCGCGCGCCGACGCGCAGCCGCAGGGAAGGCGCGCAAACGGGCAGTCAAGGAGCAGCTCGGGACCCAGCATGACCACGTCGAGGCGAAGTAGCTGCCAGCGCCGTTGGCCCCGAGCGCGGAGGAGAGGCAGCGTCGCCTCGCACGTTCGCCAGCTGCGCCGCGGTGCGGGGGGCGCGTCAGGGGCAAGGCTCCAGATGCCCCGCGCTCGCTGGTCATGCTCGGGGGCGCTGAGCAGAAGGCCCCTCTCATCAGCAATGACTTCGGCTTCTGCGAGACGGCGGGCGGGGATGGGGGGCCCGGCTCAAGTGGGGGGCGCGCGCGCGACGATGCTTGCATATTTCAGTTCGAACGCTGGAGTGGTGAAGGTCATGCTGCGCCCTTCGAAGGCGGCCTCTCCACGCGCGATTGCAAGCATCAAGTCCTTCGTGCAGCGGCTCGAGACTGGCGGGTGCAGGGTCAGGGCCGACGCAGAGCAGGCGACCGAGGCCATCCTGGGCGGAGTGGTCAACGAGCTGGCGGGCAAGGTCGCGCCAGAGCTGACCCCTAAACGCAGCAGCCAGTCGAACTCAGCGGAGGCAGCGGTGAAGATAGTCGAGGGCCAGACGCGAGTCCTCAAGCTGGACCTCGAGAAGCGCTACGGCACCAGGATCGCAGTGGCGATGCCGATCTGGGCCTGGGCGACGCGGCACGCTGGGTGGCTGCGCGAGAGGTTTTCACGACGGGCTGGGGGACAGATAGCGACAGGGGCGCCTTGCAATGGCGACGTCTGCGACTTCGGCGAGACGGCGCTGCGTCGGATAGCGCGGCCAGCGCATCGCGGGCTCACTGGAGGACGACGCTTGCGCCGTGGAGAGGCGCGGTGGGGCCGCGGGATCTGGGTCGGCAGGTCTGACGAGTCCTGGGGGCACCTGCTGACGACGCCTCGGGGGGTCGATCGCGCTCGGATTTCGCGACGGCTATTGAGGGCAGGTAGCCGAACAATGGGCTCCAGCTGACGGTGACTGGCCTGCCCTGGGCCACCAGGACGGCTCCGGAGAGGTCGAGGCGACGACGGGCGCCGCGGTAGGTGGCGACGGAGCGCCCGAAGGCAGACGCGCAGCAGCAGCAGCAGGCACAGCCCGCGCCTCCGGAGGGCGGAGCGGCATCAGCTCGGCCCCATGCGGAGCCGCAGGCGCCTCCCGCGGCAGCGGCGGCCCCGCCGCAGCCGCAGCCCCCGCCGGTGCCGTCGGCGCCGAGTGATGTGACCAGGGGGGGGCGCCCTCGCAGGAAGAGAGGCGCGGGGCGCCGATGGCGGCAGAGGTATCAGAGTGCAAGCGTGCCCGGGTTGCGGCAGTCCGCGCGCTCGACGTCGGCAACGTGGGCGACTCGCCCGACGTGTTGGGGGGAGGTCTCGGATGAGGTCGAGGACCCGACCGAGGGCGCGTTCGATGTGGACATGCAGGGCGAGCCCGACAAGAAGCTCACGCAAGAGCACCTGCAGAGCCTCCTGGACCACGGCGCCGGGGAGGACATTCTCAAGTCGGAGGCGAATGGGATGAAGCACATCGCCGCGCGCTGGGAGAAGCAGTGGAGATGGAGGCCGGCGCAGCGGGAGTGGCAGCGCAAGGTCCGATTCGTCTGCCGCGAGTTCCGCTGGCAGAGTGGCGCGACGACCTGTTTGCGCCAGGGTCGGCTCCGATCTACAACAGGCTCGTCGACTTCGTGGCCCTCGAGCGCGGCTTCGAGGTCATGGCGCTGGACGCGACGGGCGCCTGCTACCGAGCGCCCCAGTGCGAGGGCGCGGTGGTGGCCTCCCCGCAGGAGTCTTTGGACGTGCTCGGGGCGGAGGGCAAGGGCGCGGACATCTACTGGAAGCTGAAGAAGCAGCTGCCTGGCAGGCGCACGGCGGCGCCGGGCTGGGCTGAGCATAGGGCGGGCATCCTCGCGGGCGAGATGCACGTGGCGAGGTGTGAGGTGGCACCGCAGTTCTTCTACAACCCCAATAGCGAGATGCGCATGGGCGACCTGCGCATGGCTGGGCAGCGGGGCGCGCTGGGGCGCTTCCGCGAGGAGCTCGAGCTATGCGTGGCCCTCAGTGGCGGCGAGATTCACGAGCGCGGCGCCACCTACGAGCACCTGAAGAGGCTGGGGGCGAGGTTCGAGCGCGGGGCCGTGCTGCGGGCGAACCCCAAGTGCCCGGACTGCGCGCTTGACACCCTCGGTTTGGGCAGCTCGAACACCGCATATTCGCCGAGAGTGCCCGTTCAAAAGGCGCTCGTGGGGAGCGCGCCAGCCCTGCCTCAGCAGCAGGCTGGAGTCTACCGCTCATGCGCGGGGGCGCTGCTGGTCTGCGCCCAGGACAGGGCGGATTGCCATTGCGAGGTCAGCCTCCTTGGCAGGATGCTGTCAGGTCCCGCCGTCGGTGCCTTCGCCGTTCTGAAGAGGCTTGTCAGGTACCTCCTAGGGGCCAGGGGGGCGGTGAACTGGCTTCCGAAGCCGTCGGTGGGCACCCATGTGGAGCTGGTGGTTTGCGGCGATAGCGACTGGGCAGGCGATCTGCACGCGGGGGGGTAACGGTCGAGTGGCAAGATTGCGACCGATGCGCTCTTTCAGAAGACGCCGGGCGATAGTGGCTGCCAGCTCAGGCGTTGCGGAGTACTACGCGGCGACGGCGGTCGCCGAGGACATTCTCAATTTCAAGTCACTGCTGGAGTTCATGGGCTTCGCGGTGGCGACTGCGCCACACGCGGATGCGTCGGCGGCCCGAGGGGTGGCCAGGCGCGAAGGAGTTGGCAAGGTCAGGAGTCTGGGGGCGCGAGTGCTGTGGCCCAAGCAGGCGATCAAGCGCAGGCTGATCGACGCCAGGGCCGTCGGCGCGGACGACAACAACGCAGACTTGGGCACGAATATTCTCGGACACGATCGTTTCGTGAAGCTCAGGGCTCTGAGCGGCATCAACGCGGACATGGGCCAGGTCGTGGCGAGCGACGAGCAGTCGGATGAGGTGGACTTCGACGTGGGGGCGGTTGCTCGGGCGCGGCGCTCGCGGAGCGCGGCTAGCCCTCTCAGCTGCAACCGCTCGGCGGCCCTGCAATGATCACGGCAGCGGCGGCGCTCTTGCAGGGCTGCGAGGGCCCCCCTGCCGAACACAACGGCTACTACTACGACGCGGAGGTCTGCGCCTCTGTGGACGGCCTAGTCGCGAGCGACCATTCGAGCTACTTGCTGATGCTCGTCCTGTGGGCGCCGGTCGCGGCTGCCGTCGGCGGCTACGCGGGCTTCCGCTACGCCGAGAGCAGGGGCGCAGAATGGCTTCTGGCCCCGCCAGAGCCCAATGACGAGAAGGATGCGACACCCACGGACATGACCATGATTCTCAACGTACCAGCCTCATCGGTCATGCAGCGACCTGACCAGGTACGACGCCCCATAGGCACGCACTCACAGACGTCATACAAGTGGAAGTGGGGGACTCCGCGTTTTCAGTCAGTACCAGACTACGCGCACGGAGCCGTCCCTGACGTTCGCATGGGCAATGTCAAAGGCCCCATGTTTTGACTGAGCAGGAGGCTCGAGGCAAAGGACCTTGAGCGGCTGCGCGTTTCGCTGGAGAAAAAACCAGCGTGAGATTTCACTGAGTTTCCGCTCGTTTCCGCCGTGCATAGTAGTTGAGTTTTCGCCCCGTGGGCGAGTGGAGGGGAGCTGGCCAGCTAGAGCAGTTTATATTTAGCCTGGGGGACGCCCCAGCCTTTTGACGTTGCGAGTTTTCCTTTTCGGAGAGTGGGTTGAAATTTCGACTCGGGCCCCCCGCGCCGAAATTCCAAGGGGGCGTGTTGTAGATTGTATTTGCTGGGGTCGGAGACCCCCCTTGCAAGAGATAGCATGGCACGGCACCGACGCAGTAACATGGGCAGGTCTCTTTGGCTTCGAAGATGATAAGCGTATCAGTCGATATCGCTACAAGAAAGGAGCGCCTCTGGAATCTACGAATCTTCCCGGTGATGTTGTTGATGAGCAGGAGGACGAGGAGGAGGAGGAGGAGGAGGAGGTGGAAGAGGATGAGGAGGAAGAGGAGGAGGAGGAAGAGGAGGAGTAATACAATCACTATCGCATATAGCAAACATAGTATGGGTAAGGCTAAGGATAATGAGACATACGAGTACGAATGTGGCTATGACTGCTAATCAGATTAATACTAATCGTAACGCCAAGAACAACCATTATGCCCAAATTACGATTGATCACAATCGTAATATGAATCGTCGTAAGACTAATCTTAATACGCATACGTGTATTCACGAAAATCTGAGTCATGCTAGTGCAAGCGGAAGACGAACAATATTAATAGTAATGCTAGTGGTAGTAATAATAATGGTAACCATGCCGACAATATTTTGATAATCGTATTATTAAGCGTACCCATACTAATACGAACAATAATGATAATAGTAGTAGTAGTCGTAGTAGTAGTAGTAGTAGTAGTAGTAGTAGTAGTAGTAGTAGTAGTAGTAGTAGTAGTAGTAGTAGTAGTAGTAGTAGTAGTAGTAGTAGTAGTAGTAGTAGTAGTAGTAGTAGTAGTAGTAGTAGTAGTAGTAGTAGTAGTAGTAGTAGTAGTAGTAGTAGTAGGTAGTAGTATTAGTAGTAGTAGTAGTAGTAGTAGTAGTAGTAGTAGTAGTAGTAGTAGTAGTAGTAGTAGTAGTAGTAGTAGTAGTAGTAGTAGT
>CAUYUJ010015640.1:265243-270243 GCA_963575745.1 Prorocentrum cordatum
TGAGGGATGTTTTTCTGGCTCCGGTCCGACTGTACTCTCCAGACCCCTCCTGGGGTGCGTTCTGATTCGGATGTCCGGGCGAACCCAGCCGTGGCGACGAGGCTTCCCGAGGGGACCCCAAAGGGCGCAACGAGGGAAGGGAGAAGGGAAGCGGCACCGGTGCCTCTCCTCCCTCGTCGAACGAGCCCGGGGAGACTGGGGCGCCCCCGCAGGGCGGGGAAAGCCTGGGGAGCCCGAGGGCTCCCGAAGAGCAAGGCGCCAGAGACCGGGGAGAGCCCGAGGAGCTCCGGCCAGGAGCGAGAGGCCGGGGAGCCCGAGGAGCAGGCAATCGGCTCCTCCTCCTCCTTCTCCTCCTCCTCCTCCTCCTGCTCCCTCTCCTCCTCCTGCTCCTCCTCTTCCTGCTCCTCTTCCTCCTCCTCCTCCTCCTCCCCGAGCGACGCAGGCCACCGGGCTCCTGTCCACCGACGTCGGCGCGCGCGCGCGAGCGCGTCCCGCGCAAGGTCGCGCGCGCGGTGGGCGCCCTCGCTTGCTTCGTGTGGCGTGCCGCGCTGGCGGCCCGTGGGAGCCGCCGCGCAAGGTCGCGAGCTATGCCATCTCGCGTGAGGCCCGTGTCTTTCTCAGGAGGGGGAGCAGAAACGGCACACAGAGACAAAATGCATCATCGATCCCCGAGAAAAGAAGATATGGGAAGCTATGCGACGTGGGAGGAAGAGGAGCATCAACACACACGCACACGCACACGCACACGCACACGCACACACACACACGCACACGCACACGCACACGCACACGCACCCGCACACGCACACGCACACAACACACACACAACACACACAACACACACAACACACAACACACAACACACACACAAGACACACAACACACACAACACACAACACACACAACACACAATACACACAACACACAACACACACAACACACACACCACACACAACACACACAACACACAACACACAACACACAACACACACAACACACAACACGCACCCACAACACACAACACACACACACAACACACAACACACACCACACACATACACATATACATATGTATATATATATATATACATATATATATGGATATCTGGGTAGGCTGGGGTGGGGGCCAAAATCGGTGCCGTCATCCCCCATGGGGCCCCCCCCGAACCTTTGGGGGGTCACAGACCCCCTGGGACTGCCCCGGGCCGCTTCCAAATTGCCCACGATTTGCCACGCGGGCCGTACAGATGGTCACGAAAGTCAAGAGGCCCCGAAGACGCCCAAGAGCGCCCCAAGAGGGCCCGTGAGGGCTCCAAGAGGGCCTTCAAGAGGAACAAATAAAACCATTTCCTTCGTAAAAGTACATTTTCGGCATACTCGCTGGCTTCGTCTTCACAGTGCCCCAGACGCCCCCGCGGCGCCCCAACACAGCCCGAGAGAGACCCAAGAGGGTCCCAGAAAGGGTCGGCCTGTGCGGCTCACGGAACCCCCCAAGACGGCCCAAGAGGCCCCAAAGCAGGCCCAGGAGGCCCCCAAGACGGCCTCAGGGAGGCACAAGAGGGCCCCGTTCGAAATCAGGTTCCCGGAAGCCTCTCCGGGAACATGACTTCCGGGCTCCCAGGGCCCCCCACTGAGCCGCAGGACAGCCTCAGCGAGGCCCCAGAGGGCCCGAGATGGCTTGAAGATGGCCGAAGAGGGCCCCAAGAGGGCCTTCAAGAGGCACACATCGGCCCATTTCCCTCGTAAAACGTACATTTTCAGCATACTCGCTGGCTTCGTCTTCACAGTGCTCCAGACGCTCCCGCGGAGCCCCAAGACAGCCCAAGAGAGATCCAAGAGGGCCCACCACGGCCCAAAAGGGTCGTCCTGTGGGGCTCAGGGAACCCCCGACGGCCCAAGAGGCCCCGAAGCCGACCCAGGAGGCCCACAAGACGGCCTCAGGGAGGCCCAAGAGGGCCCCGTTCGAAATCAGGTTCCCGGAAGCCTCTCCGGGAACATGACTTCCGGGCTCCCAGGGCCCCTTCGACCCCTAGAGGGCCCCAGGACAGCCTCAGCGAGGCCCAAGAGGGCCCAAGATGGCTTGAAGATGGCCGAAGAGGGCCCCTAGAGGGCCTTCAACATCGGCCCGTCCCCGTAGTAAAACGGACATATTCAGCAGACTCCCTTGCTTCGTTGGTAGTGCCCCAGACGCCCCCGCGGAGCCCCAACACAGCCCAAGAGAGACCCGAGAGGGCCCAAGACGGCCCCAAAGGGTCGGCCTGTGGGGCTCACGGAACCCCCCGAGACGGCCCAAGAGGCCCCAAAGCCAGCCCAGGAGGCCCCCAAGACGGCCTCAGGGAGGCCAAGAGGGTCCCGTTCGAAATCATGTTGCCGGAAGCCTCTCCAGGAACATGATTCCTGGGTTCCCAAGACGCGCAAAGACAGCCCCCAGAGGCCCCGGACACGCCGAAGGTGGCCTCAGGACAGCCGACGACGCCGCCAAAACGCCCCAGGAGCGCCTCCAGAGGCCCCTCCAAAGGGCCCCAGAAGCCGAAAATCATAATTTTTCCAATGGTTTTTGAAGCATTCTTGCGCTCTCCCATGTTCCGCCTCCCCACGGTCCCGGACCGCGTCAGAGGCCCTTCAGATCGCTCCAAGACGGCCGAAGAGGCTCCCAAGAAAGCCCAGAGACGGCCCAGGAGGCTCCCCAGATAAGTCAAGAGGGCCTCGAGAGCGCCCCGATAGAGCCCCAAGAGCGACCCAAGAGGGCCCGAAGAGCGCGACATTTCGAGGTCTCCGGCCTGAGAGGCTCTTAGGACGCCCCCGGAGGCCATCAAGAGGCTCCCAAGAAGCTCCGTGAGGCTCCCAAGATGCCCCCGGGAAGCCCCAATAAGCCCCCAAGGGACCCCCAGGGAAGCCCCCTGCGGGACCCCAAGACACTTCGGTGAATCGTATTTCCTAGATAGCTTTCCGGGAACATGATTCCTTGGGCTTCCGCCCACCGCCCCAACCATGTTTCCAATAGGCTTGCCGACAAGGCCAAAAGGCGCCCCTGGGTAAGCCCCCAGAGGCCCCCCTCTTAGAGAGCCGAACAAATAATGCTCCCAGAAAGCTTCCTGGGAATATGATTCTCTATCTCGGAGTAGGCCCGGAGGGGGGGTGCGGGCCGCTGCCTGTTCCCCCCATCGGTGCCCACCAGGGGTTGCGGGGGGTGTTCAGAGCTCCCGAGGCGGCCCGAGCCCGCCCCGAAGGAGGCCACGACAGGCTAAGGAGGTCCGGAGAGGACCCAAGACGGTCCCACGAGGCCCCGAAGACGCCCACCATGCCCTCAAGACAGACGACGAGGACTCCAACACGCTCCAGGACGGACTCAAGAGGCTCCCCAAAAGGGCCCTGGAAGGCAAGATTCACTCGTTTTCCGAGTGTTTGGGATTTTGGCGTTCTCGCTTTTTCCGCTTTCCAGCGCTCCCTCACGGCCTCGGAGGACTTTCAGATCGCTCCAAGAAGGCTTACGAGGCCCCGACAAGGGCCCCAAGACGGCCCAGGATGCTCCCCAGACAACAACCCAAGTGTGCCCCAAGAGCGCTCCAAGAGAAGGCCCAGAGGGGTCCCGAGGCGGCCCCGGGCCCGCCCCGAAGCAGGCCACGACAGGCTAATGGAGGTCCCGAGAGGGCCCTAGACAGTCCCAAGAGGCCCCGAAGACGCCCAAGCTGCCCTCAAGACGGCCGACGAGGACTCGAACACTCTCCAGGACGGACTCAAGAGGCTCCCCAAGAGGGCCTTGGGAGGCAAGATTCACTAATTTTCCCATGGTTTTTGAAGGATTCAGGCGTTCTCGCTTTCCCCGCTTCCCAGCGCTCCCTCACGGCCTCGCTCGGAGGCCCTTCAGACCGCTCCAAGACGGGCCAGGAGGCCCCGAAGAGGTCCCCAAGACGGCCCAGGAGGCTCCCCAGACAACCCAACTGTGCCCCAAGAGCTCCCCAAGAGAGGGCCCAGAGGGGGACCGCCAACCGATGTTTCGAGGTCTCTGGCCCTCGAGGCGGCCTGTAGGCCCCCGGAGGCCACCAAGAGGCTCCCACGAAGCCCCGTGAGGCGCTCAAGAGGCCCCCAGGAAGAACCAAGAGACCCCCAAGGGGCTCCCAGGGAACGCCCAAGAGGCCCCCCAACACACCCCCAGAAATCATGTCCCCAGAAAACCTTCCAAGGACATGGTTCATCATGGGCCCGAGAGTTACCGAAGGCCCCCAAGGGGCCCCCAGGGAACGCCCAAGAGACCCCCCAACACACCCCAACAAACCATGTACCCAGAAAGCCTTCCGGGGACATGGTTCATCATGGGCCCGCGAGTCTCCGGAGGCTTCGAAGTACCATCATGCTACAGGAGAGCTGTCTGGGAAGTTGATTGGGAACATGACTGATCGCCTTCTCGCGGCCCTCCGCAGATCGTTTCGCACGAAGTTGCCCCAAGTGCCCTCTTGAATCGACGACGACGGCGAAATGACGAAGACGACGACGACGACGAAATGACGAAGACGACGACGACGACGACGACGACGACGACGACGACGACGACGACGACGACGACGACGACGACGACGACATGACGACATGACGACGACGACGACGACGACGACGACGACGACGACGACGACGACGACGACGACGACGACGACGACGACGACGACGACGACGACGACGACGACGACGACGACGACGACGGCGCGCCCCAATAGGCGACGACGACATGACGACGACGACGACAACGACGACGACGACGACGGCACGCCCCAACAGGCTCCCCAAGACGCCCCAAACCCATGCTCCCAGAAGGCCTTCTGGGAAGCCGATTCACACGGCCTCCGTCCCCCTGCACAACCATTTTCCTCGAAGGCTTTGCGGAATGCAGATTGGCCTGGGTGGACTGTGGTCCACTACTTCAGTGGAGCAGCAGTGAATTCGTCAAGGCCTGGGGCCTGCTAGAACCTGAGCGCGCGCGAAGCGCGCGCGATGGTTCTAGTACA
>CAUYUJ010015640.1:275243-305243 GCA_963575745.1 Prorocentrum cordatum
GGGGCGGCCTCTTGGCGCGGGCTCGCCCCGCTCGGAGCGTGCATCCGCGGGGCCGCGCACATCCACGGGCGCGCGCCCCGACGCCCAGGCTGCGAGGACGTGGGTGTGTCGGGGGCGGCAGAGAGGGGGGTGATGACTACAACCCTCGTCAAAATTAACCTCAAAAGTTGCTGGCACGTCACTTCGATTTCGGCGCGCCCCTCGATGCCGACACGCCGGCCTTCCATGTCGGTGCGAGGGCAAAGGTAGTCTGACCGAAGCTGACTCGAAAGTTTGACGTCGACCGACATTGGAGGGGCGGCGCATGCAAGTACCCCGCACTCATCGATACTCGGCCCCAGATCTCCCGACAAGCAGTTCAACCACGTCAGACATTTTTGAGCTTAATTTTGACGAGGGTTGTAGGGGGGGTGGATATCATGGCGTGGGCCATGATATCTCCCCAGATGTCGTGGCGCCTATTCTTATCTCATGACGTCCCTGGCCCCCCCGCCGGGCCGCGCACATGCCGCCGGTCATGATTTGCACCCCCCCCCTCTTGGACACCCCCCTCTTTGCCGCTCCCGAGTGTGGATCGGTTCGTCGCTCGTGCAGGTGCTCGTGCGGAGGAGGAGGAGGAGGAGGAGGAGGAGGAGGAGGAGGAGGAGGAGGAGGAGGAGGAGGAGGTGCAGGTCTACGTCCTCTGGTTCGAGGCCGCGGCGTGCTGGGCCTGCCTGCTCCTGCTGTCGGCGCAGGTGGCCGCCGCGATCGCCGCAGGCACGGCCGGGGGGGGGGGCGGATCGCCTGCAGCCCCCAGACCCCCTCGAGTAATGAAAAAATCACGACGCGAGGTTTTTCGCTATTTTCGGCCTTAGGGGACCCTTACCGGCCTTCAGGACCGTCAAAAAACGACTCAGGATGAAAAGCCGGTCCTGGGGAACGGGTCCGGACCTCTGGGGGTCGCGTCATGAAAAAATCATGACGTCGGGGGTCTGCGACGACGGCGACGACGAGCAGACGAGGGGTAAGATGAGGAGGAGGATGAAAGGGGCGGTAGAAGGAGGATGAGGAGGAGCGGGAAGAGGAATCAGAGGACGATGAGCAGGAGGAAAGGACGAACAAAGGCGTTGCAGGAGTGGGATTCGAGGCGACATAGGCGGCCCCCTCTCGGGGCGATCGGTCTTTGTGCCCTTCTGGGCGCAAAGACCGCCAGCACTCCCGGTTCATTTGGAACAGGGCTCGCTGTCGGTGTCTCCGCGGACGTTGTCCATTCGGTGCGGCATGGGTCGGCCCCTTCTCGGGGCGATCGGTCTTTGTGCCCTTCTGGGCACAAAGACCGCCAGCACTCCCGGTCCATTTGGAGCAGGGCTCGCTGTCGGTGTCTCCGCGGACGTCGTCCATTTGGTGCGGCATGCCTCCTGCCCGACAGCGGCCGCCGTCGGCTCTGGACAACCTCTGTTGCTGGGTACCGCACCCATTCGTTCCGTACCCATTCCGGGCGTCCACCAGATCTTGCCCCTCCCTTGGCTTTTTCGCGTCCTGCACAGGTAGAGTCCGGTGTTAAAGATTTGCGACGACGCCTGTGACCAGCCACGCCCCCCCCCCCTCCCCCCCTCCCCTGGTCACCTCATGATTCGCGCTGGCGCCGCCTGAGAACTCGCCACCCTTAGGCCTTCCCAGACGGCTCCGGCGCGAATCGTGACGTGACCGTCCCCCTCCCCCCGGTCACGCTCGTTATCGCCAGGGGATAAAAACGTTTCGCAGCGGCGGCGTGGGAATCGAGGGAGGAAAACAGCGTCGACAAATTCCCGCGGCACCTTGGTGCTGGCCATCGTGCTTCTCCCCTGGAGGAGGAGACAGCTGTGTAAGCGTAAACTTTTTGGAGCTCGTCGCGGGTTTCTCGAACCGGCGCCTGACCCCTCTGGCGGCGCCTCCGGCGCCGCCCCTGACGGGCTCCTCGCGCCAAGAGGGGAATCCCACGCCGATCCAAGAAATCCGCGCAAAGCTCCAACACTTTAGGTGCTTCCCAGTAGAGCTGGGTGAAGTTCTGTGCCCTCTGCTGGTTGCCCGACTGAGCTGAGCTGCACTGAATTGCGCTGAACTGCCCTGAGCTGGTTGAACTGGAGGGGCATCTTTTGACAACACCTTTCAAACCGCCTGGGTGCACTAGCAACCGCAACCGGGCGACACATTTCGACCCGCCCGCCCGAGCAACCGCAACCGCAACCAGGCGACACGTTTCAACCCGCCCGCGGGCGCAACCGCAACCGCAGCCAGGCGACACATTTCAACGCGCCCGCGGGCGCAACCGCAACCGCAACCGCAACCGCAATCAGGCGACACATTTCAACCCGCCCGCGGGCGCAACCGCCCGAGGAGCAGGAGGTGCAAGAGCACGATGAAGAGGAGGAGGAGGAGGAGGAGGAGGAGGAGGAGGAGGAGGAGGAGGAGGAGGAGGAGGAGGGTGAGGAGGGTGAGGAGGGTGAGGAGGAGGAGGAGGGAGAGGAAGAGGAGGAAGAGAGGGAGCGGGAAGAGGAGGATGGGCAGGACGGCCAGGAGAAGGAGGATGATGAGGAGGAGGCGGAGGAGGAGGGGGAGGAGGGGGACGACGACGATGGGGAGGGGGATGCAGGGGTGGTCGTGTTTTAGGGGATTGCAGGAGCAGGTGCCAGTAGAGGAGGAAGCACAATGGCACGATAGGAAGATGGGGGGCCTGGAGGATGAGAGGGAGGAGGAAGCCGATGAGGAGGACGAGGAGACTGACTGACTGACTGACACACGGCTGTTGAACAATGATGTGCTAAATAAGCTCTGCCACTGCATTTCTATGTACACGTTCTCTCGCATGATTACTTTATAACGTGCTGATATGTCCTACGCAAAGCGTGCTAGGCGCAGGGACCGATGCGGACCCCGCCAGCGAGGGGACCAAACGAGGCCCGACAGAACCATCGACGAGGGCTGAGGGCCACGAGCGAAGAGCGAGGAGAGATGCGAGGGGAGGAGCGAGACGGGCCATACACCGTCTGCAGCTGCCATCTGCACATGTTCGCCGTCCCCACCCGAGTAGGGGCCCACGTTCTGCCAGTTGCGCAGGGCTGCGCAGCCCGAAGCTCGATGGCCTCGAGCGCAGTGCGAGCACGCACGTCCCGAGGCATCATTCACGACGGCTTTCAGCGGCCAGTCCACCAACGCATCAACTTTCACCCTCCGTGGCAGGGGAGAGAACCACGTACAAGTCACCGTGGGAGCTGAGGCCGTCACTATCTTCTCCTCTTGTTGTTTGCGATGCGTCTTGCTCACTTCCAGCTTGGTTCGCTGCTCCAGTTCTGATCCTGAGGCAGGATCTGCGGCGCTTGCCCGTCGGAACGTTGCTTGTATAGACATGCCATTGAGCCGTCCCGTCCGGTCGACGACATTTCAAGCCGTCGCATCCACGACAAACGATTTATGTGCAAAGAAGTCCGCGGGGAAAAAACAACTTCTCACATGTCCCAGTGCTAGCAGGGTCCTCGGGATTGAGAGCCTCGAGCTCCACCACTAGCCCTTGAGGCCGTTGATCCAGGCCGAGATCTCCTCCTCCATGCAGCCCGGCGGGGCCACACCCTCGGTCACCACGCGGAATGCCTTCAGGATGCGCAGCTCCTTCGGCTTGTCGTCCAGGGCGAACGCAGTCTTGATCCTGCCCTCCTGGCTGCAGCTCTCCCAGCGGCAGAGGCGAACGTTCTTCGGCGGCTCGTCCACCAGCGCCTCCGCGAGGCTCTCCAGGTAGTTCCTCCCGGTTCACTTTTCCGATCTTCCGCTGCGCAGGCGCCTCGATCATCGTGGCGGAGGCCGCTGGCGCTGGAGGCCCCAGCGTCCGCAGGGTCGTGGCCGGCTTCTTGGCCAGGGACCTCCCCACTCGCTCGGCCCTCGCGCCCCCCCCGCCTCCTTACCAGTTTGAAACATATCCCTATCCCTATGTTCGACATCACCTCACCTCGATGCCGATCTTAAGGATTCCCTCAGTTTCTGAGGGCCTATCCCTAAGATTGACCTCGCTTTTTGCTCGCCCATCTTAGGGATAGGGATAAGTTCGAGGCTGGTTACGCAGGAGCGCCGGCTTTCCTTACGTGCAGCCCCCGTGGCCCGCTGGGCTCCCGCTCCAGAGGGCCCGCGCGAGCCCGCAGGGCGTGCATGCTCCAAATCCTTTCTTAATCTACCAGCCTTGAACTTACCCCTACCCCTAAGATTGACACACCAAAAGGCGATGACAATCTTAGGGATGCGCCCTCAAAAAATAAGGGAATCCCTAAGATTGGCATCGTGATGAGGAGATGCCCAGCATAGGGATAGGGATATGTTCCAGGCTGGTCATGAATCGACCCCCGCCTAAAAAACCCGACCCCCCTCCAAATGCGACCTGATTTTCCGGACCCCTCTCTCCGACGGGGCGCCTTACTAGACGGGACCCCCTGAATTCCAATCCAAAGAAGGCGCCCTACTCAACTGGCCCCCCCAGTTACAGAAAAGGCGTCTTAGAAACCGGACCCGGGGGACGATGAATAAGGGATTTGGAGTGCAGTGGGGGCCCATGCCAAGAAACACTGCCCTGCCTGCCTCCAGGGTGCACTTGCTTTTTTTGGGGTGCTCCGATGGCTCTGCGGTGGGAGGCGCGGCGCGCCCACACCGGGAATCGGTGGACGACCTGGGGCCTCAGGGCTGGGTGTCTCCTGGAAGTGGCCTCTTGTGGACTGGCCTCCTCTCTGCAAGTTTTTTTGTTATATATATATATATATATATATATATATATATATATGTATGTGTGTATAGATATGTATGTTTGTTTCCTCTTGGTTTCCTAGGGGCGGGTCTGCAGGGGAGCGGCCGCCACCCAGACGACCTGAGCACAGGCCTTCAGTCGGGCCCCGTCCCTCTACGGGAGGGGTATCCAAGAGTGGTCCAAAAAATACTCAGGGGACGATCAGTCGATCATTTGTTGTACTATTTTTCAAGATTTGTGGGATATTTTCTGATTTTTCCCAACCATCCTGTGGTGTTGGGTCCTCGTTTTGAAGAGCCCCCTCCCTCGTCACCGCACCCATTTCAGCACACACCTCACACGTTTCGTGGCCCCTGACCGAGGGCCCCAGTGGCTGCGTTCGCATGGCGGCACCGCACCCAATTCGGCACACCCCTCACACGCTTCGTGGCCCCATAGGGAGCTCCACCGAAGGCCCCAGTGGCTGCGTTCGCATGGCGGCACCGCACCCATTTCGGCACACCCCTCACACGCTTCGTGGCCCCATAGGGAGCTCCACCGAAGGCCCCATGGCTGCGTTCGCATTCACCCATTTCGGCACACCCCTCACACGTTTCGTGGCCCCATAGGGAGCTCCACCGAGGGCCCCAGTGGCTGCGTTCGCATGGCGGCACCGCACCCATTTCGGCACACCCCTCACACGTTTCGTGGCCCCATAGGGAGCTCCACCGAGGGCCCCAGTGGCTGCGTTCGCATGGCGGCAGCGCATCCATTTCGGCACACCCCCTACACGTTTCGTGACCCCATAGGAAGCTCTACCGAAGGCCCCCAGTGGCTGCGTTCGCATGGCTGCACCGCACCCATTTCGGCACACCCCTCACACGTTTCGTGGCCCCTGAGGGAGCTCCACCGGGGGCCCCCGTGGCTGCGTTCGCATGGCGGCACCGCACCCATTTCGGCACACCCCTCACACGCTTCGTGGCCCCATAGGGAGCCCCACCGAGGGCTCCAGCGGCTGCGTTCGCATGGCGGCACCGCGCCCATTTCGGGACACCCCTCACACGGTTCGTGGCCCCATAGGGAGCTCCACCGAGGGCCCCAGTGACTGCATTGGCATTGCGGCACCGCACTTATTTCCGCACACCCCTCACACGTTTCGTGGCCTTATAGGGAGCTCCACCGAGGGCTCCAATGGCTGCGTTCGCTGCGTTCGCATGGCGGCACCGCGCCCATTTTTCGGACACCCCTCACACGCTTCTTGGCCCCATAGGGAGCTCCACCGAAGGCCCCAGTGGCTGCGTTGGCATGGCGGCGCCGCACACATTCCGGCACACTCCTCACACGTTTCGTGGCCCCTGAGGGAGCTCCACTGAAGGCCCCAGTGGCTGCGTTCGCATGGCGGCGCCGCACCCATTTCGGCACACCCCTCACACGTTTCGTGGCCCCATAGGGAGCTCCACAGTGGCTGCGTTCGCATGGCGGCGCCGCACCCATTTCGGCACACCCCTCACACGTTTCGTGGCCCCATAGGGAGCTCCACCGAAGGCCCCCGTGGCTGCGTTCGCATGGCGGCGCCGCACCCATTTCGGCACACCCCTTACACGTTTCGTGGCTCCATAGGGAGCTCCACCGAAGCTCCCAGTGGCTGCGTCGGCATGGCGGCGCCGCACCGAAGAAGATGTTCACTATTGCGGTACTCACAGCTGCATATGGTTGGGTCCTTCGCCAGGGGGCATGCCCGACCTAACACAAGCCTTTTTCTGTCAGGCTTGGAGAGTTGGCCACGCGCAGAGGAGGGGGGGGGGCGGGAGGGGGGAGGGCCTCTTAGAAGCACCCCTGCTTCTTTCAGGTGATCGCAAACATGGATAAAGGGGGCGTGGATTAGCGACGGGTCCCGTTTCCATGGGAAATCGCGGATTTCCACCGCCGAGCGAGGCGGCATCAGCTTCATTTTGGGGAGGGCACCTCCCCCGATCCACGGATCCGGCGACCGCGCGCCAAATCCATGGACCGCTGATGAATGTCTGCGCGCCCCAGATTCTTAGAAGGCGCGGGCCTTCTGTATAGATGTGAGGCCGGCGCCTTCTCAGAAGCAGCCTCCTTCCAAGAAGCCCCCCCCCCCTCCACCCCCCTGTGCGCGCCGCCAAGAAAGAGAGCACGGCTGGCTCGCGTACGCCGGCCCTCATGGCATGGCACCGCCTGAGCCGGTACCGTTGAGTCGGGCGTGTCCCTCTACAGGAGGAGTACTCAAGAATGGTAAAAAAAAGTGCGGGGACGATTTTTCTACCATGTTTGGATCATGTTTGAATATTGTCTGGGGTATTTTTCATTTGTCGTTGAACATCGGCCTGTAGAGGGACATGCCCGACCTAACACAAGCATTTTTCTCAGGCTTCGAGAGCACGGCTGGCTCGCGCACACCGGCCCTCATGGCTTGGCACCGCCTGGGCCGTGCTGTTAAGTCGGGCGTGCCCCTCTGCAGGAGGAATAGTCAAGAATGGTCAGAAAATATTAGGGGGACGATTTTCTGACCTTTTTTTTTTTTTGCCATTTTCGAATATTTTCTCTCGTCCAAGATCCCCTTGTAGGAGGGCGCGCCCGACCTAACCGTAGTGTCAGCATGAGACTCTGTATGCATGAGCCTGGATCTAGCTGATGCGGCTCGGGCCGCATGCTTTCTCAGCCTTCGGTCCCCGCGCGGCTGGCTACTGGGCACGCTGGCCCTCCGCATCTGTTTGCATGGGCCTTCTCCACTTCGCCCTCTCGGCCGTCGCCTTCACCTGGCTGACCTTCTCACGGAGGCCCCTGCTGCGTTCTTGGCGAAGTCCTTCGACTACCCCTGCGTCGCCTTGACGACGGCGTGCCTCTCCTCGAGGAGAACCGTTCGAGTGGCCATCCCCCACAGCTCTCGACCGCTGGGTCAGTTGGGCGACCCGCACTGACAGAAGCAGCAGCAACTCCTTGATGCTGCTGTCGTTGGTTTGAAGCTTCCGCTCCTTGGCGGCCGCCTTGCGGCGTCCGCCTCGACGGACTCGAGGTATCAAGCCCGTCCCCTCCGATCCGTCGCGGCCATGCTCGTACTGCTCGCCGTCCTGACCCTTGCTCATCTTGCGGTCCTCCGTCTCCTCCACGCCGCCTGTGGACCCGACTCCACCAGTCTGCGATGGAGCTGGGGATCCAACCCGAGGGCGCCACTGTCCCTTCTTCTCGACCTCCATCACGCGGAAGAGCAGGTTGTCGGGGTACAAGTAGGGTGGCAGCAGAACGCATATCATTACGTCGGAGCCGAAGACCAGGAGGAAGGGGAGCTGCGCACCGTGGGGCTCTCGGTCTCGGATGTGCAGGTATTGGTCTGGAAGTCACGATTGATGAGAAGCGGCTTTCTGCGCGGGCGGCAGGTGGGAGCACAAATGGCGGTGGAGCATCTCGTGTGTGGTGAAGTGAGCCCCGCACAATGCGCACACGTTCGACGATACCTCTAGTAACCTGTACGGGTACGCCGTGCAGTGCATCATACATCTCCTGGCGTGCCGTGACCTTGCTAAGTGCCTCACCGCATCCGTACGCGTTTGAAGTACTGTGCCACAGTTGATACATCCATTGTTCGATGCTATCGTGTGTCGTGTGAAACATCTGTGCTACCAATGTTGCCCGCGTGCCGAATGTTTGCCCACAAATCGTTGCATTGGGTTCAGCTTGAATCGAACACGTGAAAAGGCCTCTGTTTCTGGTTGTGTCCCACGACTGCTCCTCACCCTGAGCTGCAGGCACACAATCTGCGAGGCACTCGGGTGGGCGCCACTGTGCGGCGGCAGGGGGCGCTGCCAGGCACCTCGGGTCAAACGAGATGCAGGGAGAGTGGACCTTCTCATCCCACAACAGGTCCTTCATGGCACCGCGTCTCGGCGAAGGACTCGGCCTCGGGGCAGGTACACTTGGCCTCCAGCTCTCGTCGCAGTTGACGGGCCCGCTGACGCGCCACAGCATCTTCGTTCAGGACTCCAGCGTCGAGCAACGTAGGAGGACTGCAACACTCAAGCGTCGTTTCCCGCCTCACCTCGCCGAGAGCGGCGGACACGACGTGAGCATGGCCGTGAGGCAGCACGAGCCGGCCGCCTGCGGAGCACGACGTCGCTGTACGGTCGCCTCCAGAGCCAGGGGGGCGATCCTCCAGTACCGGCACACCTCACGCGCCATCATCACTTTTAGCATTGTTCGGGGGTCCCCATGCGGGGTGGTGGCCGCCACCGTCGCTGGCATCTGGGCGACGGCGGCAGCGCTGGCGTGGGCGGCTGGGTGCGCTGCGACCTCGACGCGCCGCCCTGGCCATAAGCAGCGAGCCATGCCGCTGCTCATCGGAATGCTGGGTCCCTTGCTGGAACCAGACGCCCGGCCACGCCGTGCGGTGGGTCGGTGGGGATTCGGGATGATGGCACGGTTCGGGGACCTGGGTCGTTCTTCGAGCATGTCTCGGGCGATGGGTGGCCCCGAGGTCCCAAACCCGAGTGGTGACGGACCCTGCGGTGAGGTCTTTGTGGATTCCGAGGTCACCGCCCGGTCTGTCACCACGCGGTTGTTGGGACCCCCAAGCTGTCGTTCTGAACGCTGGCCGTGCCACCCACCATAGAACGCAGCTTCTTGGCCAGCGAGCCACGCAGCTGCCTGACCTCGGAATCCGCTCAGCAGCATTCGATCGTCCTCGAGGGGCCGCCCCACGGACCAACGATCTGATGAACCTCAGTCGCTTGGCACGAAAGGGCGACGCCGCATACCAAAAGCCTTGCACCATCATCCAACACTTGTTGATCGCCAGTAGCCTGGCCTTGAGCTCACTGCTATTGTTGTCCACCGCGTTGAGCCAGGCCCCGAGGCGCTTGAACTCGTATCCACAACGGCGACCACAATCATTGAGGGCTCGGATGGTGCGATGAACCAGCTGACGCGTACCATGGGCTCGGACCACGTCTTGCTTGGCTCTGTTCTGAGAGTAGCCCCTCCCCGCCAGCGCCTGGTGAAGGCCTAAGTCGCTTCGCTCAGTGACGATCTCGGAAGCAGCCTGCAGCTCCTGCGCCAAGAGCTGCGTCTTGAAGATGTCATCAATGAAGGCGCCCATGCTCCCATCGATCTGCGGGTGCTTGCCAAGTTTGATCAGCATGGCGCCTCCGGTGGCCGTCTGCTCGAGCGCGGACCATTTCTGGACGGCGGAATGGTAGCTGAACAGGAGCGCCTCGGGCTCGGACGTGTCGCCCATGAATCCGCCTGTACCGCTCTTCGCTGCTGCTTCACGGTCCGCACCTTGGACAATCTCCGTCAGGTCGCGACGACGCTGAGGCGAGATGCCGGCGAGGTGGTCGAGGTCCGTGTCATCCACATTCTCCGACGACTCGAGGCGCACACGAGCACCCTGCTCCAGCCGAGCTTTGGTGACCGCTGCCCAAGGCCTCCGTGGCGTCGCAGCTCCTGTGCAACATCGGCTGGCCAGCTTGCACGCCCCTCCACGCCACGACCCTCGTCGTCGTCGTCGTCGTCGTCGTCGTCGTCGTCGTCGTCGGACGTCTGCGCCTGCGCCCCGCGGGCAGCCGAGGCCCGGGCTGGAGACGGGCGGGCCCTCTCCGCGCAAGAGGGGCCGCCCCCTGCAGGGGCCGCTCGCCACCGGCGGCCCACATTCACGTGGACGAGGCGCCCCCCCCTTCGGCATCGAGGACAAGACAACCCCTGACCTTAACGTTCGGTCGGGCTTGTCCCTCTTCCGAGCGAGTGTTCAAGAATGACACAACACAGTACGGGGGCGATTTCTGGACCATTTTTTGGGGATTCTTTTTGGGATATTTTAGGGCTATCTTTTATTTTTCGGCTAAAATCCGCCTGTAGGGGGGCACTCCCGACCGAACCCTAACTCCATAGTGAAGATGTGACCTCACTGAGGTCCCCGCCTCTCCATGAGGGATCATCAATATGGGGGGTTTGGTTCGATACATCTGCAGTAAAGCCCCCCTATCCCCAATGTGTTTGGCCTCCTAACCTATCCTAACCTATGTCGCCTCCCAAAGGATTAGAGTGTGGTCGTTTTTTCATTGTTTTGCCGATCGGCGCGGGCCCTTGCACCCCTCCCCCTCCCCCCGCCCCGTGGAGTAGATATGCCTGTTTTTGGCGCCTGCTTCAAGCAGGTGAAGTCTCCCCCAGAGCACGCATGGTTCCAAACAGCCGCAGTAAGCAGAGGTCCGGAGCCAGACCCCCCCCTCCTCCCCCCCCTTCCGCCCAATGTCGAAACGCCGAATAAGAAAACGTTCACAGGATAAAAGAAACCCTAAGCCTGATAACGTAGTGAAGACGTGGTCTCACTGAGGTCCCCGTCTTTCCATCAGGGATACTCAATGACTATAGAGGGTTTGGTTTGGTACGTCTGCAGAAACGACCCCCTATCCCCAATGTTTTTTGGGCCTCCTCACCTAGGTCACCTCCCAAAGGATGGGGGGTCCTATTATTGCTGCTCACCTCGGGCCCCGCCATTCACTCTTCTTGTCCAGAGCGACGAGCACGCGGCAGGGAGGCCTGGGCTGGGAGTTGGCGAGCTCTGCGAGCGCGGAGACGGAGTCGGAGGAGTCGACGCCGAGGTTTGCCGCCATGCTGCTCAAGATGCTGGAGCTGACGCCTCTCGAGGGGGATTGGGTCGTGAGGCTCATGGCTCACGGGTGATGGCGGGCGGGCGCCCAATCCCCACCGTTGCTGAGCATACTGATCGGGTCGACTCACCCACGCAGGATCTACAAGCATGTTGAATATCTCCGATGAAGCGGGCCATGATGGCGCAAATTTACCAATCTTCGTACGTCGTCTTGCCTTCAGCGCCATCGCGAATTCCTTCGAGGCTCTCTCTCCGGAGCCAGGTCATAGTTGTCAGCACGAGCCTTGCCATCCGCGTTCCGAAACGCCTTGTAATAATCCTCGGACATGTTGCCAGGGTCACCCCAACATACCAGTACTATGTGTGCGTCGCCCACCCCCCAGGGGCGACGCGCGCACCGAGAAATGTTAACGCATATGCTTCGTGGCGGGCGCTTTGTGGCCGTACCGCTCGGGAGACGATAGCGCGCCTCCAAGGAGGACATCCAGCACTAGTATGTCTCTGTGCATCCCATGTTATGGCAGGAAGGCGCGATCTTCCGAGCCCATCCCCAGTTGGGAGATTTCCATGGAGGACGCGCTCGAAGTCGGAACCGCCACCAGCTCGCAGCTCATAGGAGGAGGAGGAGGAGGAGGAGGAGGAGGAGGAGGAGGAGGAGGAGGAGGAGGAGGAGGAGGAGGAGGAGGAGACTGAGACAGATCAGGAGGCCGAGGAGCAGGAGGAGGAGGAAGAGGAGGAGGAGGAGGAGGGGGAGGAGGAGGAGGACGGAGACAGAGCCCCCCGCGCTCACGCAGAGGCTGCAAGCAGACGCCCGGAGCTTGCGAGAGAATGGTGTGATCACCCTCTGCCCTGGTGGTGAGAAGCCATACGCCCGGAGGTGCGTAGGATACTGGACTGGAAAAATGCTGCTGACTCGAGACTCAGATTCGGACCGCGCGGCGCTATACGGTCAGCTTTGCTGAGCGTGCGAAGTGCCGCCAGGAAACTTCATTAGCCACGAGTGGGTTGAACTTTGACATGCCGCCTGCCGCCGCGCAAGCGACTCGTAGCACCTGGGTTGTCCCGTCTGCGCGTGGCCGGCCTACCTTTCTCACGTATCGGTCTGCTGCCGGCCTGAAACTTCCAGGACAGAAGGTGGCGTTCCTGAGGAGGCTCCCTTCTGGTGTCCTGGCGATGTTGCCAAGCAGGAGAAACTGCTGTCGTGCCAGTGTGTCCGTCAGAGGGTGTTGTTCCGTTTTGTCTAAGACTATCATGTTGGTTCGAGTCCCCATATTACGCGAAGACACCGGCAATGGAAGCCATCCAGCCGCCTTCTCTCCGCAGCATTCAGCCACAAAGTCGATAAACCATACGTGAGCTTGCTAAGAACGACGGCGCTGTAGACCTCAATTTTTCAGCGCCTGCTCAAGCCTGAATGTCGCCATATCTTGGACAGCTTGTCAAAGTCGGCGCGCGCCGCGCCGAGGCGGCGACTGAGCTCCTTGCCCGCGGCGCCTGTTCCAGAAATCAAAGCACCCAAATAATTCATGTCTTCTTGCGCCCGTATGATGTGTCCATTCGAATCCTGAATACTGCTTGCGCATCTGATTTGAAGCAGTTGGAACTTGTCCGGGTGCAGCTCCATGCCATAGGATTTCCCAGAACTCTGAATCGCAGCTAATATGTCTTCCACTGCCTGCTTCGTCCTTCCTAGAATCAGCGTGTCGTCCACGTACAGCAAAACGGAAAGGGATCCACTGTCCCAGAGTGCTCTGTGTTCTGCTGCAAGTTGTGAGACTGCGTCTTCGATGATTACTGTCATGGTCATCGCGAACAAGAAGGGTGATAGAGGGCATCCTTGCGATATCCCGGAGGACTGCGGCCTCGAGGAAGAAGTCGCCCCGCAATCCCCCACCTCGAAGATTCTGTCGCTGTAAACCGCACTTATGACCTCCAACATGTGCTCGGGCAAGCCGAAACGTCGCAGACCGCGTAGCATGGCCGAAGGGTTGATGGAATCGAGAGATTTTTGCCAATCCAAGGCCAATGCATACGTATTACCTGATGATGTACCAAGCTCCAGATCTATACGCCGACGGAGCGCAAAAATCGCCTGTGTCCCATGCTTCGATCGAAAACCAAATTGCGATCCCGTCAGCCTGGATTCAGCTCCTGCCTCCACCGAATGTCGGTGCAACAAAGACGCGAATACTTTGTACCCAATCGCGAGAAGACTGATTGGTCGATAGTTCGCGCAATCATCTGTTTTTCCTTTCTTGTGTATTGCTGTTACCCTTGCTTTGTGCCATCCTTGCGGAGCCCTTCGCCCTTGCCAACAATGATTCACGAAAGTCGTGATGCGTTGTAATGCCCTGGAGTTGTCTGCAAGTGCCTTCCAATATTCTGGTGTGTTGCCGTCTGGCCGGGGTGTTTTGCCATCGCGCAGCTTGCGCAAACAAGTTCTGACCTCGTCATCCGTGAAATTGGCCAAGTTGACCGGCAAAGGGCGGGTGCGTCGACAGCGTCGGCTGGACGCACGCCCCATTGCACTGTCTCGAGGTATGTTGCCATGGTATCTGCTTGGTCTTCGCTGCTGACTAATTCTCCTTGCAAGTTCCTGAGCCGCCCCTGCTTGGCGGGACGGGGTTTTCGGAACTTCCGGATATCGTTCCAGGAACCAGTCGCCACCAAATCTTCCAGCCATTTTGATTTATCTTCTTGTGCAGATTTTCGTACAGCTTTGTGCTTCTCTTTCTCCAAAACGGCGTTCCCGTCCACTCGAGCCTGCGCTCTTTCTTGGATGAGCTGCACTGTCCGGCCACTGATCCACGGTCGTCTGGGTTGGAGCGGCTCGTCAGGCAAGACCTCGGATGCAGCCCCGATCGCGGCCGAGATGTTTTGCCAGGCGCCTTCGACCACGTCAGCGGCGCCCACGTCCTCCGAGCAATTCTCCAAACACGCAGTAACAAATTGCTGTCGTATACCAGATTCGTGTAAACTCCCTCTCTATGTTCGACTGTGGTGTCGACGTGGTTGAGAAGTCTGAATGTCGAGGTCGATCTGACAACATACTAGGAAGTGCCGCGTGGCCAATGCTACTCCTTGGTGGTTTTCAACGGACACCACTCGGTCAAAACTTACGCCCGGCACGAGAAACAAATCGAGCAGAGCAAATCTGTCCGGCAGGATGGCGTCGTTGGGTTTTGTGCCGCTTTCCATGTACGTAGTCCGTTTGTGCCGCTCTGCCCCCTGCCCCCTTTCGGGCGTTCTACGTCCCCGTTGGCCCGCATGTGCTGCGGGCTGTGGGCTCTGACTCCGCTGGCCACCACCCCCTCCCGGTGCCTCGTGGGACGCAGGCCTCTCAGGCCCATTGCTTGCATGGAGCCTATCTCGATCGTCCTCAGGCTGCGAGAGCGAATGGGGCGGAGGAGCAGGAGGGAGGACAAGACCGATGGGCGCGGGCGGGTTCTCCCAGGCACTGCGGCCGCCGCGAGGCTGAAGCACCGCCTGCTCCTGCTGGCGGGCGCGGCGCTGGCCCTCGCAGGCTTCGGCGGCGCGCTGTCGGTGCTCGTCGGACGCCCTTTCGCGTCCACGGACGGCTCTGGCGGCGGCGAGCGGCGGCGAGCGGCGGCGACGGCGACGGCGGCGGCGACGGGGACGGCGAACAGCGGTGACGGCAGCGGTCGCGGCGACAGCGGCGGCGCGGCGGCGATGGCGGCGGTGGCGACGACAACGGCGGCGATGGCGACGGCGGCGGTGACGACGACGTCGACGCCGACTACGACGACGACGACGGTGGCGGCGGCGGCGGCGACGGTACCGGTAACGGCGGCGGCGACTGCGGCGGCGGCGCGAGTGGCGCGCTGCCCGCGCCCTGCAGGTCCGCGGAGGGCTTCGCAGAGGCGCGCCTCGTGGGCGGGTCCATCGCCGTGCGGTCCGCAGGAGGCGGCTGCGCACCCCCCCCCCCCCCTTCGGTCCAGACTCGTCGTGCTTCCCCGTCGAGGGCGGGAGGGCCCAACGCCAGCCCCGGGCCCAGGTTGGCCCCGGCAGCGGTGGTGCAGAGCTGCCTCCTGCGGATGCAGGGGGCTGGATGGCGTGCGTGCCGATGCGCCCCGATCCGACGCTTGCTCCGATTCGAGTCGGCTCCTGGGTTCGATGACGACTGGCTCCTGGGCTTTCGACGAGGGGCTCAGGGTCCCCAGGCCCCGCATGCGTCGACTGCCTTGGGGCTTCGGGCTCTGGGCTGGTTGTTCTTTGTGGAGGTCTCGTGCGACCAGGGTCCCACCGTCTGACCCGGCTGGAGTACAGCAGGCACGTCAAGGAAGAACTCGGCCTGCCAGCAGCTGGCCCGCAGACGCTTCTTGTCCCCTAAACGGCCCCAGGGACCCGCGGGAGTCCTGGGGGCCCCCTTGGACCTTCAAAATCAGATCGACGAATCACGGGCCCCAGTTTCTCTCCAGCAGGATTTCTTGTCGTATGCGTCTGCTGCATCCTCGTCGATCCCCCTGGCGTGGCCCAGCTTCCTCGTCGGCCAGAGGCTGGCCGCATCGGCACCGCCCGCCGGCCCCCTGAGCCTTCGCGGGCCTCCTCGCGGCGCCCGTTGCCTGCTGCCTCGGGGTGGAGCTGTGAGCCGCTGCGGGAGGCCCCCGGCGCTGCGGGTCCGCAGAGGAGAAAAGAGCATGGGCGGATGAGGGAGGGGCTCCTCCTCCTCCTCCTCCTCCTCCTCCGCCTCCTCCTCCTCCTGCGAAAGAGGACGAAAGAGGCGAAGGAAGAGGAAATGGGAGGGTGAGAGAGAAGAGGAAAAAGGGGGGGGGTGAGGATGAAGGGGGGGGGAGGACAGCAGCAGGAGAAGCTGCAGGAGTAGAGGTTGGAGGAGTCTGGAAGCGGAGGGAGGAGCAGGGAGGAGCAGGGCAGAGGAGGAGGTGCACGAGGAGGAGGAGGATAAGGATGAATATAGGGATAATGCAAAGGATGCTATAATGAGAAGGATAAAGATGAGGATACGGATGCTGATAGTGATAACGATACGGGAACTGATCCTGGTGAGGATGATGCTGATGCAGTCGATGGTGATGTTGATGCTGATGCTGATGGTGATGATGATGAGGACGATGCTGATGATGCTGATGATGATGCTGATGAGGGTGCTGATGAGGACGTTGTTGATCATGATGCTGATAATGATCATAATTCTCATGATCATGTTGATAATGCAAATAATGCTGCTGATGATGGGGATGGTGATGATGCTGATGATGATGTTGATGATGTTGATGGTGGTGATGCTGATGCTGCTGTTGCTGGTGATGATGACGATTCTGATGACAATGGTGATGCCGACGATGTTGCTGCTGCTGATAATGAGGACTATGGTAATACCGATCACGATGAGGACAACGATGATGATGGTGATACCGAACTAGATGATGATTAGGAGGATGATGAGGCGGAGGAGAAGGATGACTCGGATGATGGCGATGATAATGATGCTGAGGATGCTGGTGCTGCTGCTGATGATGATGGTGGTGATGATGATGCAGCTGATACTACTGATGTCAATGATGATGCTGACGCTGATGATGCTGCTGCTGATGATGATGATGATGATGATGATGAGGATGAGGATGATGATGATGATGCTGGTGCTGGTGCTGATGCTGATGCTGATGCTGATGATGATGATGCTGATTATGATGATGATGACGTTGATGATGATGATGATGATGATGATGATGATGATGATGATGATGATGATGATGATGATGATGATGATGATGATGATGATGATGACGTTGATGATGATGATGATGATGATGATGATGATGATGATGATGATGATGATGATGATGATGCTGATGCTGATGCTGATGCTACTGCTGCTGCTGCTGCTGCTGCTGCTGCTGCTGATGATGATGATGATGATGATGATGATGATGATGATGATGATGATGATGATGATGAGGCTGGCGAGGCTCCAGGCTCGTGCAGATAATGTTCGGCGCTGGGGTCGAGGAGCTGTACAAAGGCCTGGAAACCTGGGGCCCTGGGCAGCGGGCGGCAGCAGCTGCGTTCTCGGCGCGCCTGGGGTACCAGGACGATCAGTACGTCTTGCCTGAGGCCTCTGGCGACGACGTGCACTGGCCGGCGGTGCGCGAGGCGCTTCGCGACGGCGGCACCGAGATCAACGAAGGGAAGTCCCGGGTGTGGCTCATCACGGCCGACGCTCTTCCCGACGGCGACGCTGCTCAGACCCCCGCGGAGAGGCAGACAGATGGTGGCTGCGTTCCCACGCGCGCGGGGCGGAATTCGGTTGCTCGGCGCCGCCGCCTTCAGCGACGCGGAGACATGGGTCACTGTCGGCGAGTCGAGGGCGGCGCAGACAGAGGCGAGGGTGGAGCGCGCGCGGCACTTGCTCCAGCGCGCGCTGGACTTCGCGCGCAAGGCAGCGGACAGCAAGGCGCGGCACATGGCCTCCCTGATTCTCCGCAAGAGCGCGGCGCACGCCGTCGACTACGACCTCCGCATGATGCCCTACGAGTGCATCGAGCGCGTCGCTGGCGAGCACCAGGCTGCTGTGGAGGCCGCTGCCGCTGCCCTGCTCGGCGGCTGGGACGACTGGGCCAGGCGCGTCGCCGCGCTGCCGAGGGAGTACGGCGGGCTGGGAATCTTCGCGGACTGCAGCGGAAGGCAGGCAGCGGCGGCGTCGTGGGCCCGGTGGTGCAGCGTTCGTACGCGACTGTCGGCTCTCGCGGAGCAGCTTGGCTTCGCCCTGCGGCTCGACGAGATGCGCGAGCGTGCCCAGCGCGCGAAGCAGTGCCTGCAACGGCATGGGCTGGTCGAGGAACACGGCATCTTCCGCTTTGGCGCGGCGCAGCACGCAGAGTACAGCGCGGGGCCGTGGGTGGCGGACGCGAGCCCAGAGCAGCTCGCGCGGGCGCCCGCTTGCCCTGTGCACCCCTCGCTTGACGAGCTCGATATGCGCGGCCAGAAAGTGTTAAGCCAGGTCCAGAGACATTGGCATGCACTCCTGGCGACGCGCCTCTGGCACGTGGCTGACGCGCACCGCAAGCTGGTCATGCTCAGCGCAGGGGGCCACGGCATGAGTTGCGTCTGGCGCGACATCTCAAGAGACAGGGCAGATCTGTTCCCAGATGCTCACTTCGTCGTCGCCATACGTGGGCGCCTGGCGGCGGTGCGCTCCTGTGCTGCCGCTGCGATGGCACCACCAGGGAGACGTGCGGGAAACACTTGGGTGCCGCGCGGCTCTGTGCCAAGCAGGGTGGCCGCCAGCGCCCACACTGGAGCGTAATCAAGGCGTTGAAGCAGGCCATGGTGCGTGCAGACTACGCCGTGGACGAAGAGCGCTTCGTCCCCGAGCTGTACCAGTGGCGGCAGCCGGAGCGTGCAGATGGCGAGAGGCGGCCGCCGACGTGCAAGGAGGCGATCTTGGACATCGTCGCCAGCTACCCGGGCGAGCTCCACCAGCGGCGGCTGGATGTCACGATCCGGTCGCCGCTCGCGCTCCGTTCGGCGCCAGCCGACCAGCAGACGGCGGACCTCGCCGGCGCCGCCGCGCGAGCCGGAGCAGGTGACAAGGCACGACGGTACGGCCCGTCGGTGGTTGCCCTGTCCTGGGAGACGTTCGGCCGGCTGCACGCGGCGAGCGCGGATGCCCTGGAGGAGCTGGCCCGGCGCGCGGCCTCCGGCGGCGGCAGGGAGCCCATGCGCCTGGCGCGGGCGTGGAAGGCGGCAGCGGAGCGAACGATGCTGTACGCGGAGGCGGACGGCGTGATGCTGTCGCATGGGTCGGAGGCCGGGGCGCGCGCAGCTGCGATGCAGGCTCCCGGGCTGGCAGCCGGGGCCGGCAATGCCGAGGAGGCGGGCAGCGCGGAGGCGGACAGCGCGGCTGCGGACCGCCGGCTGGACGGGCTCGTCGTGGAGCTCGCCGCCGCGGAGGCGGAGGGCGATGCGAGGGAGCCAGCGGGGGCAGGGCGTGGCAGCACGTGAGAGCCGGCGCATGTCATTCGTTTCGGATTGGGTTCTTCGCAGGATGTGTCATGAACACGATGATGACGCTCATGATGATTGATGATGATGGAGAGGCTGATGCTGATGACGAATATGATGATGATGATGATGATGATGATGATGATGATGATGATGATGGTGATGAAGATGCTGTTGATGATGATGACGACGAAGGCGATGCTGATTGATGATGATGGTGATGATGATGATGATGATGATGATGATGAGGGGAGAAAGGAGAAGCTGGAGCAGTAGGAGTAGGACCAGGCTGCAGGGGGATGATTGAGGAGCAGAAAGGAGCAGGGAGGAGAAATGGTGCAGGAGGAGGATATAGGGATGATAATGATGATGATGATGATGATGATGATGATGATGATGATGATGATGATGATGTTGTTGTTGGTGATGGTGATGGTGATGATGCTGCTGATGATGATGACGCTGGTGGAGATAATAGTGATAATGATGACAGTCAGGATGATGATTATGATGATGCTGATGCTGCTGATGATGTTGATGATGAGGATGAGGATGATGAGAATGAGGATGAGGACGTGGATGTGGATAGTGAGGAAGGTGATGATAATTACTGATGATGATGCTGATGATGAGCTGATGCTCATACTGCTGATGATGGTGATGATGATGGTTCTGACGACCGTGCTGATGATGCTGCCGTTGATGATGCTGCTGCCTTTGCTGATGATGACGGCTGATGCTGATGAAACTACGACGGCGATGGTGATATTGTTGATGATGGTGGTGATGGCGACGCTGACGATGCCGCTGACGATGTCAATGACAATGCCGACGGTAATGAGGATGCCGAGGATGGTATTGCTGACCATGCTGATGGTGTTGATGATGCTGATGTTGATTATGCGGATGATGCTGCTGATGATGATGATGATGATGATGTTGGTTACGATGATGATACGTGTGCTGATGATGTTGATGATGCTGATGATGAGGATGTTGCTGATGATGCTGATGATCATGGTCATGCTCATGATGCTGATGCGAGAGATGATGACGCCGTGGACGATTACGGTTCTGGTGTTGCTCATGGCGGTGATGATGGTGATGGTGCCGTTGATGCTGATTTTGACGATGACGAAGATGATGATAACGACGAGGAGGAAGAGGTGGATGATGATCCTGGTGTTGATACTGATGATGCAGATGATGATGCTGATTATGATGATTGTGATTTTGATGGCGACGATGATGCTGATGCTGATGATCATGACGACAACGATGATGCTGATGATGACGATGATGATGCTGACAAGTATGACGATGTTGACGACGCCGGCTCTGGTGATGATGCTGGTGATAGTTATGACGGGTGAGTCGGTGATGGCGACATTGACGATCGGATGATGCTGCTCCTGATGATGCTGGTGGTTATACGGGGGATTATATGATGATAATGCAGATGGTACTGCTGAAGCTGCTGCTGCTGCTGCGGGCGATGATAATGCTGATGATGCTGATGACGATGATGGTGAGGGCGGTGACGATGACGATGACGATGAGGATGTAGATGGTGCTGACGATGACGATGACGCTGGTGGTGATGATGGTGATGATGCTGATGCTGCCAATTATGACGATACTGACGACGACGCCTCTGGTTATGATGACGATGATTCTGATGGGTGAGGCGATGATGACGACACTGGCGATCTGATAATGCTGCTCATGATGATGTTGATGGTTATACGGTGGATGCTATACTGATGCTGCTGATGATACTGCTGATGCTGCTGCTGCTGGTAATGATGGTGATTCTGCTGATGCTGATGACGACGATGCTGATGGTGGTGACGACGACGATGACAATGAGGATGTCGATGGTGATGACGATGACGATGACGCTGACGATGATGCTGATGATGATGATGCTAATGGTGATTCCGATGCTGAGTATGATGAGAACCCCGATGATGATGCTGATGCTGATACTGATGATGATGGTGATGATTATGGTTCTGACGACCGTGCTGATGATGTTGCCGTTGATGATGCTGCTGCTTTTGCTGATGATGACGGCTGATGCTGATGAAACTACGACGGCGATGGTGATATTGTTGATGATGGTGGTGATGGCGACGCTGACGATGCCGCTGGCGATGTCAATGACAATGCCGACGGTGATGATGATGCCGAGGATGGTATTGCTGACCATGCTGATGGTGTTGATGATGCTGATGTTGATAATACGGATGATGCGGATGATGATGATGATGTTGGTTACGATAATGATACGTGTGCTGATGATGTTGATGATGCTGATGATGAGGATGTTGCTGATGATGCTGATGATCATGGTCATGCTCATGATGCTGATGCGAGAGATGATGACGCCGTGGACGATTACGGTTCTGGTGTTGCTCATGGCGGTGATGATGGTGATGGTGCCGTTGATGCTGATTTTAACGATGACGAAGATGATGATAACGACGAGGAGGAAGAGGTGGATGATGATCCTGGTGTTGATACTGATGATGCAGATGATGATGCTGATTATGATGATTGTGATTTTGATGGCGACGATGACGCTGATGCGGATGATCATGACGACAATGATGATGCTGATGATGACCATGATGATGCTGACAATTATGACGATGTTGACGACGCCGGCTCTGGTGATGATGCTGGTGATAGTTATGACGGGTGAGTCGGTGATGGCGACATTGACGATCTGATGATGCTGCTCCTGACGATGCTGGTGGTTATACGGGGGATGATGTAAAGATGATGCGGATGGTGCTGCTGAAGCTGCTGCTGCTGCGGGCGATGATAATGCTGATGATGCTGATGACGATGATGATGGTGCTGACGATGATGGTGCTGCGGGCGGTGACGATGACGATGACGATGAGGATGTTGATGGTGCTGACGATGACGCTGGTGGTGATGATGGTGATGATGCTGATGCTGCCAATTATGACGATGCTGACGACGACGCCTCTGGTGATGATAATGATGATTGTGATGGGTGAGACGATGATGACGACACTGGCGATCTGATAATGCTGCTCATGATGATGTTGATGGTCATACGGTGGATGCTATACTGATGGTGCTGATGATACTGCTGATGCTGCTGCTGCTGGCAATGATGATGATGCTGCTGATGCTGATGACGACGATGCTGATGGTGGTGACGATGACGATGACAATGAGGATGTCGATGGTAGAGACGATGACGATGACGCTGAAGCTGATGCTGCTGATGATGATGACGATGATGATGCTAATGGTGATCCCGATTCTGAGTACGATGGGACGGTCGATGATGATGATGCTATTGCTGATGCTGGGGATGAGGCTGATGATGGTGATCAGGATGCTGATGCTGATGATGACCAGGAGGGGTTTGGTGAGTTGGATGAGGAGGAACATGACGACAAGGACGAGTAGTGTGACAAGGTCATGACGGGAAGGAGGATGAGGATGAGGAGGGGGAGGAGGAGGAGGACCAGTGTAAACCCAATAGTCATCAATGTAATACACCCTCCCTCCAAGCTCCCACTTCATAGGCCCCTGCAAGGGTTCATTTCCACTGAGGGAAATGCCTCGTCGGAGGGCAACCGTTTGATGACCCTGAAGCATATCAGCACATTATTCTCGGGACTCCAACGCCACTGATCAACCTGACTGTTGCGCCTTGACGATCCTGAATCTTGCCAGAACCCATTCCTGGGGTTTTAACACAGCGAATCAACGTTATTGTTGCACCCTGACGACCCTTAATCTTTCCAACGTACCCTGTCTGGTACGCTGACCATGGGGTCCGTGCAACTCTTGCAGTTTTGAAGCGGGACTGTGCGCGGCGCTAAGGCGAAAGCCACATTTTGAAAAGGAACCGCCCTCAATCCGTGAAGCTCTTGCAAGTGTTGACAACGAGTGTGCGCGGCGCTAAAGCGAGAGCCACACTTTGAAAACGACCAGCCCTCAATCCGTGAAGCTCTTGCACATGTTAAAACCGAATGTGCGTGGCGCTGGGGCGAAAACCGCATTTTGAAAACGACCCGCCCCCCAGCTGTGAGGCCGTTGCTAATCTTTTCAGCTTCAGTGTCATAAGTGGTGAGGAAGTCTCAGGCGGAATGCCCAGCCCGCCTTTTCGACTGGCCTCGGGGTGCGGCAGGGAGAAGATAAGGAAACGGAATGGAGGATGGGGACGGGAGGTTGGGACCGGAGGAGGGGAAGGGGGAAGGAGGAGGATCACGACGACAAGGACGAGGAGAGAGAGACAAAGGAATGAGGGACACCAGGAGGGGGAGGAGGGGGGGAGGAGGAGGAGGAGGAGGAGGAGGAGGGAGGGAGGAGGAGGGGGAGGAGGATGAGGTGGAGGAGGAGGATGATGAGGAGGAGGAGGAGAGGTATGAGAAAGAGCAGGACGAAGACGAAGAGGAGAAGGACGAGAAGGAGGAGGAGGAGGAGGAGGAGGAGGAGGAGGTGGAGGAGGAGGAGGAGGACGGAGGAGCTTGTGTCTCGTTACCCAGGACGGCTGAGACCCCCTTTCCCTCCCCCTCCCCTCCCTCCCCCCCCTTCCCCCCCTCCCCTCCCTCCCCGCCTATCCCCAAACAGGCATCCGACGCCCCGCATCCCCAATCCCGAGGCCGTCTCTCGGCCTCCCAAGCCGCGTGGGCGTTCCTCTGCCGTGCCCAGCCGCCGGGGGGCCCCCGGGCGGTCAGGAGGGCGGCCGGGCCGCTGCCGATTTTGGACCACGGTTGCTGCGGGGCATTGTGCCAAGGCATCCGGGGGGGGGAGGAGGAGGTGGAGGAGTATGAGTATGAGTAGGAATATGAGTATGAGTATGAGTATGAGTATGAGTATGAGTATGAGTATGAGTATGAGTATGAGTATGACCATGTGACAGAGGCAAACGTGCCAACATCACGTGACGAATTGCACACGAAGGCATGGCTATACACGACCACGGCTCTGCTTCTCACGTGCACGTAAAACCTTAGGCCGTAAATCGCGCGAAACCATATCGAGATATTCAGGTCGATGTGTGGTGATACGCTTGGTGCAGACCTTGCCAAGTTCACGCAAGACCTTTGAAACAAAGCTCCCGCTCTGCTTACAATACCAAAGTTTAAGATGTGTGTGATATTGCATGGCATGAGACTGGTCCACCCACCCACCCGCTATGTGCAGACGCGCCAGGGGGGGCTATAAAGGATGGTACCGTTATAATTGACCGGCTGGAAACATTCGGTCCGGCGCTACTTGGTCGCAGCGGCCTTGCTGGCCGACCCTCCGCAACAAGTGCACCTCCTCCCACTCTAATCGAGACGGTGGGAGGTAGAGAAGAGGGAGAGAGCAGCAGCAGAAGGAGGACGAGAGACGGGGGAGGATGATGCTTTTTCCTGCGCGCCAGGGGCCACATCAGCCTCCATAGCGTCGATCGTCGCCCTCAAGAGGCGCAAACGGACCAGCCTCGCCCGTCGCTCGTGAAGAAGAACCCTCTGCCTGTGGGCCACTGGCAAGCGAGCTGCACTGGCCGCAGCCCCAGCGATGACATCAACGATTGCATTGCCAGTGACAGCCCATCTCGGGACGGTACCAGCTTGAATCTCGACAGCGCCGAGGTGAGAGTGCACGAAGATCACCGAGACGGAATTGAAGCCACGACCCTCCATACGCTGTCCGAGCTGAGCCCACAGGTCTGCATCGGGGCCATTCGGGACCTCGAAGCGTCTGGCATACCAGCCCTTAACTACGGGCTCGCAGTCCGTCGCGTAGGTGATGAAGCCACGAGAAGCCCAAACCGCGAGCACGAAACTCCGCAGCTCTCCACGAGGCACTGCTTGACGATCGCCACTGAGCGGGCCACTGATGGACCCTGCAATTGAAACAACGGGCTCCAGCGAGTGACATAGAGCGACGGCACAACCAACTCGACGGAACTTAGTGATGGCTGTGTTGGGGCCACCACTAGCGTCACCGAAGAGCAGCAGGGGGGCCTGGGCGGTGCCGTAGCCTAGGCACCCAGGGCCGAGCTCAAACGGACCTGTCACAACCCAAGCCTGCTCGCGGGCAGGGGGCGGGACGGCCACCCATGGAGAGGGTAGCAATCCCCGTAGCCAGAAAGCTGGCTCTGCCTCCGCCTGCACCGTGGATTGATACATCATGTCGTCCGTCATGATGTATGCCTCCTTATTGGTATTATGACTGCACGTCCAACTGCGATGTAAAGGCGTCTCAGGTTCAAGCTGGCAGCGGGGGCACTTATCAGTGCCACAGAAACGTGGAATCTCGGCCTTCTTCCGTGCTCTAGGCCACGTTCTACCAACTGCTATCGACAGCATGACCTCGCTGAGGCGATGACCAATCTGAGGAACATCATGCAGGTGCTGAATCAAAACACGATATGAGTCAACAGCAGCGCCGTCCTGCAGACCCTCGCCACAGTAGTGCTGATTGGCCTGCTGCCAATACCGACGCTGCAACACGTCGGAAAAATCCTTGAGACAGCCTGCATGGCTGTCCAAGGTACGAACTCCAGTGTACATCGCATCGTCGAACCTCCACTCGTCGCCTGCGAACTCGTGAGGTCCAGGATTGCCCCGCCCAGTTGCAGAAGACACCGGCCATCTCGATTCAATAAGATGTAAAATCATTGTTGGCACTGGACCTCGCACATACTTTGTGCGGTGCCGCTCTGGAACTCCCTGTATCTGCTCAACCACCGATCGCCAAATTCGTGAAACTCCAGACCGCACATCGGGGTGGTCGCGCTAAATAGACATATACATGTCGAGGCACTGCGTGGGAAGCTTGACGCCTGGGTCCTGCTGCGGCGCTCGGAACGCCAAAAGTGTAGTTAAACACCTGCCCCGCGTCGGCGCCGCACGCGCAAGCCCCAGGCGCCGCCGCGCCTGCACCAGCCTCTGGCCGAAGGTCCCGTGCACTTGGAAGCCGTAGATCCCTGCAGACTGCGCGCCCTGCAGCTCAAGGCGACTCGTGGTCTTATCACGGCGCGCCGCCTTGGCGAACCTACCAATCTTCAAACTCATACCCTTGTGCTTGGTGTCCCGCTTGGCGCGGGTATCTCGAGCAGCCCGAGCCCCGCAGCTAAGGTCCACACCGAGAAAGCTCGCCTGAGACTGGGCCGTGATGCGATACCCCGCCCGGCGAACAGCACGAGCCACCCAGCGAGCATCAGCCGCATCAGTGTACATGACCACCGACCTCGGGGACACACAGAGCTTACTGGCCTCCAAGGACCTGCATGTGTCCAAGATACAAGCCTTCAGACCACGACGAACATGCGCACGTGAACCACGAACCTGTTGGGAGAGGTCGTCGATCCAGACTCGATGGCTCGCCATCGGGTGGCTCTCCACAACGCGCTTCAGAACAAAATGAGTGAGCGTCCGACCGAATCGAGTGCCCGATCGCAGCCCTTGAACAATGCTGCGAGTTGGCTGGAACGGGGCCGATGCGGCCCCCAGCTGGCTGAGCACCCGCGGCGACACGCACTGGAGGAGTTCCATGTGCAGTATCACTGGCGGGAACTGCATCTCCAGTGCGGAGTCCACCAAGTACGGCCGCTCGATCGAATCGTAGAAGCCATCGATGTCGACTAAGCCATGGCCCACATGCACGTTCACGTGAGCGCAGACCTCCTCCTGAATAGCGCGGAGGTGCGCTCCTCTCAAACTGGAATTGCCACGACCAGCAGCGCCCCAGCACTCCTCTGTCTCCGCCGACCACTCTCGGACCAGCGGCTCTCTGATCAAAGCCCAGAGGCGACCGAGGAGTGGAACCAATCCAATGATCCCAGCCCCTTGCACTTTCCTGGGGGGCATCCTCCCCAAGATCAAGATCAGCTGGCCTGGCCAACGCAGACGCGCCTCACATTCCGTGAAAAGTTACACAAGCTCGGCACGTGCTGCGTCGGGAAGTCGCTCCAGGTCCACCGGCGACAAGAAGTCAACCCCCAGACCTGTGGGGGCATTCATCTAATTCAAAGCCTCTCTGATGTCGCTAACGCTAATGGGCGGTCACGGGTCGCCATCCACTGCGCCCTCCACCTTAAAGACTCTGCGAACAATGCTCTCGTCAAGCGGTGCTGGTGCCCACTTATCATACCGCTTAGCTGGTTTGGCGTCGATAATATCACGAGGATGACAGAGGACTTGGCCTTGGTGCTCGTACTCCAGATCCACCAATGGCGCAGGACATAGAGACCGATGCAGGATTCCCAACGACGTCTTATCAGCTACAAATCCTGAAACTTTCTCAACGACTGCTGAACGGCCCGTTTCTGCGCCCGACTGCTGATCCGCTTAGCGCCCTGCGCAAAAGCCTTCGAGCCTGTGCACCGAGCACTTGCCGATATCAGAGAGAGCCTCCTGCCACTCATGCCATTCGAAATCTTTGCCTGGTAATAAGACAGTGTGGACGCGTTCTGGACATGTGTCGACGTGCCGCTTCGCCGCCTCACAATAACGACGCTGCTGGGCCTCTCCGTTGTCCTTCCGACGGTGATTGACCAGCGCGTAAAGGAGCGTGTGAAGCTGCGTCCACCAGCAACTCAGCCGATCGCGCAAAGTCGATGCACGGCTCTTGGCTGGCATCTTCAGTTCTTGCACCACGAAGTGCACGCCGGCCGCTCTGGGGGGCCCCGCAGGCAGGGAGACATCATGATGGCTGGCGATTGTGGATTCGACAGCCGACACCCAGCTGGCGCAAAGGCCTGAAACTAGAGAAAGCTGCGCGGGTTTGGGCCTAAAGGCTACAGAAGAGCGCAGGGCAGGGCAGAGAAGGTCAAGGGACGGAGAGCCAGACATAAAACCTACCTCCTGACGGACTCACTCCCATGTGGCCTCAGGGATATGGCAGGTTGGCGCATTCTGGCCAGGACTCGGCCCTTGCTCAGGCGAGACCTGCTGCTGTATACTCCGAGCTACCTTCAGCTCTGGAGCGCCCATCCGAAGCCTCTGAGGCCTCGGGCCGAATTGGATGCTGGGAGTCCAGGATCTCGTCAGTCGGCGGATGGCCAACCGACGGAGCGCCCCCAGGAGACGGCCCAGAAGGGGGACCAGAGGAGGACCCCCCGCCCCCAGGGCCATGGACCCCAGGACGACCTGGACCCCCAGCGTGAGAACTACCTTCATGAAGGGCTGCGTTGAGGCCAGAATCGGGGCAGAAGTTGAGCCCCTGAACATCAGAACCAAACTCACACTCATCAGGATCAACAGTACCCACAGCAACAGAGGGGAGCTCTCTCCCCGAGCTTGCCTCACGCTGCTGCTCCCCCTGAGATTGAACACAATCCCCATGCAAGGTGTGAAACTTATCATTTCTGGAAGCCACTGCCGCCTGCTGCTGCGCGATCCTACGAGCACGAGCGACACCAGACTTCGAGCCAGGAGTCGGAAGGCACGACGGACGCGACACCTGGGGAAGACGTCCTGGGGCCTGCATAACTCTAGTGACAAGTTGCTGCCCAGAATTCCGAAAATGGACCTCCAATCCGATGTGGGGCCTCCAGGGGACTGACTCAACTGGAAGAACCTGCAGAATCAAAAGGCCGATCAGCAATACTACACATGATATAGTCTATATGCGTGCCCGTGGACAGAAGGCATGTCGCTTCAACATCTGCTGTTCATATCACGCCGCCGATCTTTTTCAGGGGCCCCGTTTTGGTCAACGCCGAGGGGCTCATTTTGAAATCTCCTACAACAATCCATGGGGGTTGGAGGGCGTGGACCAGAGCAGACAGTCGCTGGAACCTGCCTACATTGGCCCCCGCGAGCCCCATGCTGTGGAAGGCGTAGAGCGTAATGGCTACCATCGAGAACCCGTGAAAGTGGACTAGCATGGCAGAGAAGCCATCCAGCGCCTTGTGGGGCGGCCCCATGAGCCGCGATCCCGCAGTCGGACAGCTGGCAGACGATGAACACGAACATGATTCTTGGCAAGCAACCACTCGCCACCCTCATTGGCATGCTCCTCCTGTGACAACGATACATGTCTATCACGCGGACGAGCGGGATTGAAGACTGTGCGAAGGCCACGACCCCTGGCCTTGCCTTCCCAACGATGAAGTGCGGCCTGTTGATGTACATGTGTCTCCACTATCGCGTAGAAGTCATCGTCGGAGTGCTCTATGTACGACCAGGCCTTATCCCCCATGCAGGACACGCTGGCGTAGAATAGGCGCGAAACGCCATTCGCGCGCTCCCCGTCAGCGGCAGCAGGTCCCTGCGCAACCTGTGCCGCTTCGGCGCTCGGCGCCGCTGAAGCTAGTCGCGAGCTGGCGGCGCCGGCCCCGCCAGCCGCGGCCGCAATGTCCGCGGGCGACTGGCCCTTCGCGCCCTTGCCGATGTGCTGCTCCGCCGCGAACTTGGCCGCGGAGAGGCGCTGTGCCTCAGCCTCGGCCGCGGCAGCTTGGGCAGCCTCTGCCTGCGGGGTGGCGGCTGCCGAGGCAGCGGCGGCAGCGCAGCGGGCCGCCTCGGCGTGGGGCTCGCCCGCGGGAGCCCCGCCGCCGCCGCCGCCGCCTGAGGCAGCTGCCCCCGCGTCGGCCTCGAGGTTCACCTTCCGCTTCTTCGCGAGGCGGTCGGCGATCTCAGCGCGATGCTTCTCCATGCGGGTCAGCCAATCGCTGACTTCA
>CAUYUJ010015640.1:310243-320455 GCA_963575745.1 Prorocentrum cordatum
ACAGCCGCAGGACCTCAGAGGTTCTCGACTTGCCCTCGCCCGAGCTTGCAGTCCACGCGCAAAGGAAGGGCGCGCGCCTGTTCTGGGGTGCCCTTGTGTCCTTGCGTCTGCGGCCCGTCCGTTGCCGCTTCCACTGGCCAGCCTCTGGAGGTACCCTGGGGCGTTTTGCTCGCCCGCCGCCACCAACGAATCCCTGCTCTGGCCCCCGAGAGTCCTGCGTGCTGACCGCCCGTCCCTGTTACACGTTTCCACGGCATCCTCACCCGCAGTCGTCCTCGGTCCTCGTCCTAGCTTCGCCTCAGGTCGCCGCGCCCGCGGAGGTCTCCATCTGGGAGGTGCTCACCAGCGGCCAGGGGCTGCAGGTGTCGACGCAGCAGAGGGCCAGCACCCCCGTGCAGTCGGGCCAGAACGCCGAGCTGCTGTGGTGCCCCAGCGGCACCGCCGTTCTCGCAAACTGCACGACGGAG
This sequence comes from Prorocentrum cordatum, assembly GCA_963575745.1. Classification (NCBI taxonomy): domain Eukaryota; class Dinophyceae; order Prorocentrales; family Prorocentraceae; genus Prorocentrum; species Prorocentrum cordatum. The sequence continues at coordinate 310,711 of CAUYUJ010015640.1, forward strand.
GCAGGGCTCAGTTCGATTCCTCCGATTCGATCCGACTCGGCTTCGATGGCTGCCGAGTCCGCTTCGATTCGACTCGGGCTTCCGATCTGGGTTCCGATTTCTTCCTGGAGGCATGCTAGCCTGCTGACCTCCGCCGATTCGACTTTTCCCGACTCGGCTGCCGATGTCCGCCGATCCGGTTCATTTCGATCGCGGGTCCGACTTATCGATTCGATTCTGGGCTCTCTTGCGGAGGTGGACGAGACCGGGAAGAGCTACTACGGCGCGACGAAGCTGCTGCTCATCTCTCAGGACGGGTCGTGCGTGAAGGACCTCCTGGAGCCGGACGATGCGATGCCCGCGGGGACGATGGCGGTCCAGGCGGTGTCGTGGAGCCCGACGAGGGACGAGTTCATCCTCATACGTGGGACCCAGCCCGCGCAGACGGCGCTCTTCGCCTGGGACTGGAAGGCCAAGAGGGTGTCGCTGGTCAAGGTCCTCATCGAGAAGGCGCACCGGAACTTCGTGAAGTTCAACCACTTCGGGTCGCTGGTCTGCCTCGCAGGCTTTGGCAACCTCGCGGGGGACATCGACTTCTTCGGGCGCACCGACGACGAGAAGTGCGAGTTCTCCTGCGTGTCCAGCTGCTCCGCCCACTGCACGGTCACGGCGGAGTGGGCCGCAGACGGCCGCTCCCTGCTCACCGCAGTGCTCTTCCCGCGCATGCGCGTGGACAACGGCCTGCACATCTGGAAGGCGCTCACGGGCACGAGGGTCCTCGAGGTCCCCAGCGAGGAGCTCTACGAGGTCCAGTGGCGGCCGGAGCCCGAGGGCAGCATGCGCTTCGCGGACCTGCCGAGCGAGGAGCCGGCGGCACGTGGGAGGGGTGCCCTTCGCCAGAGTGGCCTCTTGCCGCGGGGGGCCCCATGGGCCCCCCCCGGGTCGCCGAAGGCGAAGCGGCAGCAGCGGCTTGCGCGCCCAGGTTTGGCCACCCCGCCTCCCCCGTTGAAAGCCGCGCGCCACACCCAGGCCCCCGACGTAGCGATTTTTTCATTGCGTCGACCCCCCGAGGTCTGAGCCTGTTCCCCAGGACCAGTTTTTCAGCTCGAGTCGTTTCTGGCGGTCCCGAGGCCCGGTAGGGACCCCCCAGGGGCCGAACATGGCGAAACACCTCCCGTCATGACCTTTCCACTTCTCGAGGGGGTCTGGGCAGGTCACTCTTGCCCCGGGCCACTCCTCGCGCGTCGCCGAGAGGAGGTGCTGCGCGCCTCCCAGGCCTGCGCGCAGCGCTCCAAGGAGAGCCCCGCCGCCAAGAAGACCGCGTACCGGCCGCCGAAGGCGCGGGGCGCGGAGGGCGCCTCGAACTCCGTCGCGGCGATGATGCGTGGGGAGGTCGCTGCCCCCGACGCAGACCGCCAGGGCCGCAAGCCCTGGCAGCCCCGGGAGAAGCGCGGGGAGGGCGACCACCCCGACGCGCAGACGTCGCCCACGCTGGGCCCCAAGGAGGACCCGCCCGAGCCGAGGTCGGGGAGCAAGGGCGAGGGCGAGGAGGCCAAGGAGACCCGGCTCCCCAGCCCCGGGCCTTCGCCGGCGCCCGCGAGGTCGCCGGCGGAGTCCCCCCGGGGGGCCCCGCGAGCGCCTCCGCCCTCGCGGCCGCCGCCGCCGCCGGAGCCAGTGCCGAGCGCGCCGTGGGCGGCGCAGGAGCGGCCGCAGCCAGCCGTGAAGCCGGCCCGGAGCCCCCCGCGCCGCCCTCCAACCCCCGCCGAGGTCTTGGCATCGATGGCCGCTCCGGCGCCGCCGCTGGCGAAGTCGCCGATCGGCTCCCCGCCGCAGCCGCGGCTGCAGCCGCCGTCCCAGCCGCCCGTGGCAATGGGGCCGCCCGTGGCAATGGGGCAGCCGCCCGTGGCCATGGGGCCGCCGCCCACCAGGCAGCAGCAGCAGCAGCAGCAGCAGCAGCAGCAGCAACAGCAGCAGCAGCAGCAACGACAGCAGCAGCAGCAGCAGCAGCAGCAGCAGCAGCAGCAGCAGCAGCAGCAGCAGCAGCAGCAGGGGCGGGAGGCTGCGCAGCAGCAGCAGCAACGGCAGCAGCAGCAGCAACAGCAGCAGCAGCATCAGGCGTACCAGCAGAGGCAGCCATCGCCTCCCAGCCACCACGACCCTGCCATTGCAGCCTACGGCAATGCAAGACCGATCAACCCTGGCCAGCCGCCCATGCCGTACGGGCATAGCGCGTACGCCATGCAGCAGCACCAGCAGCAGCAACAGCAGCAGCACCAGCAGCAGCAGCGGCAGGCGGCCGTAGCGGCGGCGTACGCCCAGCAGCGGCAGGCGCTTCAGGGCCACCACGACATGCACAGCGGCTACCCCCACCACCCGCAGCAGCATCCGCAGTCTCGGCAGGCGCAGCACGCGGCTGCCCAGCATGCCCAGGCGCCCCCGCACGCGCAGGCGCAAGCGCCTCCCCAGGGGGGCAAGGGGAAGGATCGGGCCTGTCCTACAGCTGGCTGGCAGTACATGGACCCCAAGGGTGTAATTCAGGGTCCTTTCACTCTGCTCGAGATGCAGCTCTGGCACTCCATGGGATACTTCCGGCCAGAGCTGCGCATGAGGTGCGACCCCAACGATGCCTTCGTGGAGTTCAGCTCGCTCTTCCCGCAGCCAATGGTTCCTTTTGAGAGCTACCCGCGGCGCGTCCCTGGAAATGGAAACAGCGCTGGCGCGCCAGGCGGGCGATAGTTCGGGCGGTGGCCGTTTCACAGCCAGAGCAGCGGAGTGAAGTCATCATGAAGCCACTGCCCCAGTCTTCTGAGCCCCCCCCGCTCGCTTGATTTCTGTAGCGCTCCCGGTCTGCCTTCGGCGCCTTCGTTTCTACATCAGTGTTCGTTTGAGGTCTCACCTTTCAGGGCCAGCGGTGCCGACTGGAGTGAGGCTGTCCCTGCCTTGTCTCCTCAAGACTGTACCAGGAAGCTGGATACGCATGACGTGGCTGGCCTGGCCGAGAGCTGGATAAACATGTGGCCAGATCTTAATGTGGGCCCCAGAAGCGGCAGGGCCGTTTTTTCACCGCTTCCGAAAAAATGTCACTTGAAAATGGAAACGGCAACAAAAACGGCGACCGGACACGGCAACAAAAACGGCTCCAGGATTGGAACCGGAGCCGGAACTGGTAAAACAACGGCGACGGAACCGGTAAAATAATGGCGTCGGAACTGGCAAAAAAACGGCAAAACGGAACCGGTAACAAAAACGGCCCTGTCGTTTCCAGGGCCCACTAAGGGCCAGATGCCTTTCGAGCGCTCGGCCCCTCTACGGCTGGCCAGGTACGCCAGGATTCCGCATGCGTATCTAGGCCGTGGACTCCAGATGTTCCACATGTGAGCCCAGCCCTGTGTGCTTCCAGCTTTCTCGTGCTCCAATCTAGGTGCGACTGAGTCCAGATCTATAGTGCAGGCCCAGTCAGGCGGGGGTGTCCTTGAGAGAATCTCCTTGCTGGCAGCGCTGTTGAGCCGGTTGGGAGGTTTGATCTTCCTACGTTGCGGACCAAGCCAGTGACTGGTCTGGTACGCCTCTCAGTCGATGAGGATGATGAGTAGGATGAGTCCGATGTCAAACCTCTCTCCCAGCCTGCGCCTAGTGACCTAGACAACCACGATGCAGTTTGCCTGCTTTTGTTTGCTGCTTGGCGAGCTCAATGCTTGTGTTGCTTGCGCTGAGGCATTGGATAAGACATCGTCTCCCGAGGGTCAGACCCAGGCGTGCCCCTACTCCTGCCAACATTGGGCATAGGCGGCCCGCGATCTTCCCACGATGCGCCATCCACTGGCCTCGAGGCACTGGACTTCTCCCGGAGGTCGCAAGAAGTGGTCCTGGCCTCGTTCGTCGAGCCAGTTTGGAGCCCTTGGGGCCCTCCTGGCATCTTGGGGGTTGCCCTGAAGGCCATCTGCGCCTCCCCTGAATACAGGGGAGGAGAAGGAGGAGGAGGAGGAGGAGGAGGAGGAGGAGGAGGAGGAGGAGGAGGAGAAGGAGGAGGAGGAGGCGGAGGAGGAGGAGGAGGAGGAGGGCACCTCTGACAACACCCGATTATTTTTGGGGGGCACGAGCGGGCGTTTCTTCTGCCGGTGGGCAGAGGCTCGAGGATCGAGGCTCCAGTCGCCTCGAAGGGCTCATCGCCTTCGGAGCGTCTCTCGTCCTCGGCGGACCCTGAGATCTGGACCACCGTGGGCAAGGGGCACCTGGCATCACTCGGCCCTTTCGATCTCTTATGCAGTGCCGTCACCCTCCGCGCGCGACAGTCGCTCCCGGTGCTCCCTGCTGGCTCGCCCATGGCTGGCAGAAGGCCGGCGCCCGGCACAACGGAGCCGCGCTGGGCCGCCCCAGGGCAGGTTTCTCTGCCCTGCCAGGGGCCGGCGCTCAGCACAAGGCGTCCACCCAGATAGGGGGCCACATGCGAACCCTACCCCTACCCCCCACGATTTCTGAGGGGGAGGGTGCCCAGATCATCCGTTACTGGAAAAATCCAGGCGCGACCGGTCGCGACGGTCGCGCTCCGGTCGCGACCGGTCGCGACCGGTAACGGCGGTCGCGATCGGTAACGGTCTCGGTCGGTCGCGGTCGGTAACGGTCGGTTGTTGAATGAGTTTGGCATGGTTCGCGAGCCAGTTCTGATCTGACAATGCTTCCGAACTTGAAATCTGACAATGATCTGACGTCAGATCATTGTCAGACTGAGCATCCCCACACCGATCTGACGTCAGATCATTGTCAGACGTCATTTTCCTCCTCCTCCTCCTCCTCTGCTTTCTTCTCTTCTTCGCATCCCTCCTCCCCCTATCATCCTTCTGCGTCGCGCCTCTCCTTTTTTTTCTGCCTATCCCTTGCCAGGGTAGCTTCGCGTACTTTGTGCATGAAGGGAAAAGAGAGGGGTGGGGGGAACGGGGGTGAGAAGAGTGAGGAGGGAAGCAGAGGAGAAGGGAGGAGGAATGGATGACGATTCATGCTGTCGGTGATGAATGAAACTACGACGAAGAGATACTCATTACTCCTGACTGTTTTGATGATGAATGTGATGTTGTTGATGACGATGGTGGCGATGCTGTATAGGCTCTGGCGGGATGACCGACCGCAGGGGGCCGAAGCCCGCCTTCTGGGCGGACCCCGCCCCCACGCAGCGCCCACCATGGGCGCCGCGTTGCTGGCGGATCCCAGCGGGGTGGTCCAAGGCCGAGTGGGACATCCCAGGCGCTGGGACCCACTGGCGGCGGGCGTGGTGCCCGTCGGCGCCCCTGCCGCCAGACAATGGCGTGCAGTGGCTGCGCTTCGACTACGAAGACGGCCACCTGCAGTGCGTGTGGCACTGCTGGGGCGGCCGCTTTCGAGGGTCGCCCACGCCTCCCTCTTTCTCCACTTCCCCCCCCCCCCCTATAAGCGCCCATTCCCGCAGGTCTTTGCGCTACGAGCGCGAGCCGCGGCTGACGCGGGGCGGGGAGACCGCCCAGTGGTTCGTCCACCGCTGAGGGTTCAAGGGGACCTTCAAAATGATGGCCACTCTGATTGTGACTGGTGGACGCCAATGCGATGTTGGTGATGATGATGATGTTTGTGACGCTGATGTTGATGATGATGATGAGAATGATGATGATGATGACGATGATGATGATGATGATGTTCATGATGATGATGATGATGACGATGATGATGATGGTGATTATGAGAATGAGGATGATGATGATGATGGTGATGATGATGATGATGACGATGATGATGATGATGGTGTGATGTGTGATGCTGGGTTTGGCGATGACGATAATGGCGGCGATGAAGCGATGATATGTTTCGGAAGGGGCCCAAAGGGTAGTGCGACACAGAAAGCGAGAGAGAGACATATAGAAACATAAGACACATAGAAAGTGAAAAAGGGAGGGAAAAGGAGGGAGGAATGAGAGAGGACGACGAATGGAGGAAGGAGGGAGACAGAAGGAGGGAGGAAGGAGGAAGGAAAAGAGAGGAAGAGGAAAAGTGGGACAGGAGGGTAACAAGGAGGATGAGGAGCAACGTGCAACGCCGCTGCATAGCCATTTTGGCACCAGGGCCTTCTCGCCCTCTCCAGGCCCAGCACGCACCCCTCACCCCCCCCCAGCGAGTCATGGCCTGCCCGCCCTTCGAGGGCGACGGTGACCCGACGTCCCTCGGGCAGGCCCTCCTTTCGTACGTAGACTCCGAGGGGGTGAGGGGTGCGTTTCGGTTGGGCCAATATTTCCACCTCCACAAAGACCATGCCGTGCATGGCCCGAGCCTTGCGCAGCTGGACAGCCTGGCGGCTGGCTGCCGATGGGGGGGAGAGGGGGGACGAGAGGAGAGTGTACGAGGAGGCACGAGAAAGCGGATCAGGAGAGAAGCGGGAGTGCAGCAGAAAGACGGACAGGAAAACAATAAGAGCTGACTGTTGATGATGATGGTGATGGTGATGATGATGGTGATGATGATGGTGATGATGATGGTGATGATGATGATGACAATGATCATGCTGCTGCTGATGCTGATGATGATGATGATGATGATGATGATGATGATGATGATGATCAGCCTCGGGCGGGACCTCCTCCTTCTCCCGTCCTCCTCCTCCATCCTTCTCCGCTCTATCGTCCTCCTCCGCCTCGTGTTTCTGCTCAGCCTCCTCCTCCTCCTCCCCCTCCTCGCAAGGCGTCTTCAGATGTGAGGGCCTGCGAATGCGTTACTGCCTCCAGGGGAATCAGGGCCCGATGGCGAATCTTGGCTCCTGGAAAACTGTTTCATAAAAAAAAAACTGCGGCCCGAGGTTCTGGAATTTTCGCGGTGCCCTAAAGCTTTTCGGGGGCCCTGAAATTAATCCATACAGTAGAGTATGTTGTTTTTAGGGGGGGGAGGGGCATCCGCCCAGTTGGAGATCCTGCTGAACGCTAGCCCCGAGGCGGACATCAGTTTCGTCGAGCTCCGCGCTGCCATGGAGATGGTATTGCAGAGGCTCCGACAGCGAACGAGGAGGATAAGGATGGGATCAGGAAGAGGAGGATGACGAGAAGCAGAGATTTTAAATACATGATTTTTTCCAGCAGGCGCATTCCTCCTCCTTCATCTCTCGTGGTTCCTCCTCCTCTCCTCCTGCTCCGCCCCCCCTCCCTCCGTTCCTGATCCGCTTGCCCCATCCTCTCTCCTCCTGTTTCGAAATCTAATCCTCACCCCTCATCACCTCATCTTCGATCGTCTGACGATCGACTGTAGTAGCGGCGCAAATCTGGATCTGACGATCGTCTCGCGTCAGACGGTTGTCAGGTCGCAAACACAGATCTGGCGATCGTCAGACGTCAAACGGTCGTCAGATCGCACACTCAGATCTGACGATCGTCTGACGTCAGACGGTTGTCAGGTCGCAAACGCAGATCTGACGATCGTCTGACGTCAGACGTTCGTCAGATCGCACACTCATGTCTGACGATCGTCTGACGTCAGACGGTTGCCAGGTCGCACACACATGATTGACAATCGTCTGACGTCATACGGTTGTCAGATCACACATGCAGATCTGACGATCGTCTGACGTCAGACGGTCGTCAGATCGCAGAGCGGCGAGGAATGATGAAAAGGAAGCGGAGGAGGGATGAGGTGGAGGAGAAGGAGGGGGGAGGAAGGGGGGAATGAGGAGGAGGAGAAGGAGGCGGAGGACGGAGGACGGAGGAGGAGCGCAGTGAGGACAGGGGAATGATTGTAGGGTGCCCTATTGCACCCCTTTCCGAGGCACCCCACAGTGGGGCGAGAGCCTCCTGGCCCGCTGGTGAAGCGTGCGTCGGGCTTCGCAGACAAGATTAGCTGCCTGCTGAAACACTGCAGGCGCATCAGGGACAACCCGACGAGGCGACGGCAGGCACTCGGGTGCTCGAAATGGCCACGATCACGATGGCGATAGTTCGGCGATGAGGACGTCGACTTCGGCGCCAACGACGGCGACGGCAGAAGGATGGGAGGGGGAGGTGGGAGGGGAGAGAGGAGACGGAGGAGGAGGTGGAGGAGGTGGATAAGTAGGAATGAACTTGGATGTGAGAGGATCGGGGATGGGTGGGGACGGAGGTAGGGAGATGGAGAAGGAATGGGTAATGGAGCGAGTAGGGAGAGTAAGAAGGAGGCGGAGGGAGGTATGGTGGAGGACGCGACGTTAACTTCTCCAGTATTCCCAACGGAGGCCCCTGGCATGCTGCTTGCGCAGAGAGAAAGGCCGAGAAGTGATGTACGTGCTAGACATTGCTGGGTGTTCCAGAGACGAGAACACTCTGCTGATGACACGCCCCCGCCCCGCACCCCCCATTCCGCCCGCAAGGAGGAGGCGGACTAGGTTGAGGAGGAAGCGGGGGATCACGTGGCGTGCTCACGTTCCCTAGCGAGGTGGCAGGCGGGACGGGAGGATGAGGTGGCAGGAGCTTTGACTTGGAGAGGAGGGGTGGGGGTGGGGGAGGGAGTGGGGTGGGGTGAGGGGGGCGAGGGCGAGGAGGAGGGGCGGGAAGAGGGATGGGGAGGGGGAGAGAAGGAGGGGAATAATGAGGGAGATGCGGAGGATGGAGCTTGAATTCGGAAAAGGGCTGGCGCGCGCGGGGAAGCGATGGAGGAGGAGGAGAGGGGAGGAGGAGGAGGAGGAGGAGGAGGAGGAGGAGGAGGAGGAGGAGGAGGAGAAGGAGGAGGAGGAGGCGCACCCCCGCTAACCCCCCCCCCCCCCCCCCCCCACCGCCGACCCCCCCTCAGGCCCACACCCGCGCTGCCTCGAGCAAACAGGAGAGTGGCGACATGAGGGGAGGGGGGGGGGGGGGGGGGGGGGGGGGGGGGGGGGGGGGGGGGGCGAGGAGGAGGAGAAGCAGGAGGAGGAGGAGAAGGAGGAGCCTCCTCCGCGCCTCCTCCACCAATACTTTTTTTCTGTCCCATGCTATGCCCTATCCTGCTCCTCCTCCTCCGTTGCTCCCCCTTGCGGTTTCTCATCGTGTTCTCCACCATCCGCCTTCCTTCCTTCGTTTCGGCGCCTTCGCCCCTACTAAAGGACTCCGCCTCCACGGGCCACGAGTGCGCCTGCCAGGTCGCCCACTACCCCGACCCCGCTGGCTCGGAGGGCGAGCTCCGCAGAGCTGTTCAGGTCGCAGGAGCTGGTTTCCCCTTCCAACATGCATGGGGCAGAGGCGGGAGGATCAGTAGAGGAATAAGAATAATGACCCGACAGGGGGGGGGGTGGGATGACAGGGGCGCGGAGGATCGGCTGATGATGTTGATGGCGATGATGATAGGAGGGAGGGCGACTTGGACACCGACAGTTCGAACAACATTGACTATGGTGGTCAGGGGTTCTCAATCTCCCGCCCACCTCCCCCCCGTCTCACTCCCCTGCTTCCCTCCATACGCCCGTCCTCCCCCTTCTCCTCCCTCCCCCCCCCCCCCCCCCCCCCTCCCCCCCCCCCCTCCCCCTCCCCCCCCCCCCCCCCCCACGCCCCCCCCCCCCTCGCAACCCCATCTCTGCCGCCCCCCCCCATCCCTCTATCCGCTCCGCCGCCTTCTCTTCCGCCGACTGCCGATCTTAGGAGAGAGTTCCAGTTCCTCTCGCTGATGGTTCAGACCGTGATGAACCAGGAGCTCGTTGTGATGAACCAGAAGCTCCACGTGATGAACAAGAAGCTCTACGTGATGAACCAAGAGCTCCACGTGCTGAACCACGCGCTCCACGTGATGAACCAAGGGCTCCACGTGATGAACCAAGGGC
>CAUYUJ010015641.1:0-2500 GCA_963575745.1 Prorocentrum cordatum
GTTGGAGGGCTTTCATGTGTCGGGCCCTGGGGGGCGATGTTCGTTCGGCACTTCGCCAGCGCGTCGGGCAGACGTTGTTTCGATACCTCTGGGGGTGCCCGAGATCATGTCTGGTGTGTGGTCCTCAAGTACGAGGGGAACAACCTCAGCCCACCCCAGCATTCTCAAGACGTACTTGTTGGTGCTGGTCGGGACTGACTGCCAGCACGCGCCTCTCGCGCCAGAGGGCGGCGCCAGAGGCGCCGCCAGGGGGCCCCCAGCGCAGATCCGAGGACGTTCCCGCAGACCTCCGCGTTTTTATGTTTGTGTTGTTGTTCGAAGAGGCTAAAGTCATTTACTTTCCGCAGCTTCCCGATGGCCCGAGACAGCCCAGGAGCCCGCAAGTATCGCCCCAAGATCGCCCAAGAGGCCTCCAAGATCGCCCCAGAACGTCCCAAGAGGCCCGCAAGAGGGCTCCAGGACGGCCGAAGAGGCTCCCTAGACGCCCAGGAGGGCCTTCAAGACGGCCCTGGGGCACCCAAGAGGGCCTCCTGTCGGCCCAGGGAGCCCCCCCCCGACGGCTTCCCACATAGTAAAAGCTCACGCGGCGCTGCCGCGCAGGCGGCGCTGACGAAGGGCTGCAAGGTTGAACTCTGATGGGCCTGTTTTCCACCACCACCATATATTGGAGGTGAGGGGGTTCTCCTCCTCCTCCTCTTCGTCCTCCTCCTCCTCCTCCTCATCCTCCTCCTTCTTTCCATTTCCAACTTATGGTGGTGGTGGTGGAAAACAGGCCCATCAAACTCTGCACCCCTGTCAAGATTCAAGTGGAAGCCCATGCCAGGAAACACCCTGCTTGCCTCCTGCCTCCAGGATACCCCTTGGGTTTCTTTAGTTTCGATGGTTCCACCATGGCAAGTGTAACGTTCTAGGCCTCCTGGATGGGGTCGGAGTAGATGGGGTCGGAGGATCGTGCCGCATCGCCGATGCATCGGCGGTGCATCGCCGATGGGGCTCGATGTGGGGCCCACTGTTCTCCACGCCGACGTCGCCGATGCATCGCCGACTCTCGCCAGTGCATCACCGACGTATCGGCGATGCGGCGAGATCCTCCGACCCCATCTACTCGGACCCCAACCAGGAGGTCTCTCAACGTCCCCACACCACAAAAAACCATGGAACTCCGGGGGTCTCAGGGTTGGGTCTCTCGTGGAAGGTCTCTTGTGGTCGACCTCCTGCTGTAGCACCACGGGGCCCGATGAAATTGGACCTGGAACGATTGGGGCCGCGATCAATGCAAGGTGCAACGGTCGACGCGACGTCAAAGATTGTTGCGCGCGCCGGCGTCGCACGAACCTACCGTACGGGGGTCGTGTGAAGACTGTGGCACGCGGCCAGGATTTGGGCCCTACAGTTGCTTGTCGACTTCTTCCTCAATAGCCACTGGCGCCTCTCTGGCGTCGCGAGCGGGAAAGAGCCAGCCACGCGTTTGGCCAGCACAGCTCAGGAGGGAGATCAGGCAAGGACACATATCACCGTCGATTCTATTGGAAGTGGAGGGGAAGACGAAGCCGACGAACATATGGACAACTATTTGGAATCCCCGGATTCGTGTCAGCATCTGTGTGCGTCCCTGGGCTCCTTTACACATGCATGGGCACACCGAGGCGCTGTGCAGAGGAGGTGGCAACGGGCCCCCGAGAGAGAGAAAGAGAAATATTGGGGCTGCGTTCGATAGCAAACCACAGGAGTCTTGTACACTGTTAAGTCGGGTGCGTCCCTCTACAGGAGGAGTATTCAGACGTGGTAGAAACATGGTCTGGGACAGGTTTTGTTTACCAGATTTTATTGTTATTGGAGTATGTTTGGACTATCTCTGATCTTTCGATCAAAATCCCCCTGTAGGAGCACACGCCCGACCTAAGTACATTGTCGCAATCCCTTTCTTTAGAGTGCATTAGCGTCGATCAGCGTGAAGATTTAGCTTCGGTTTAGCGTCGATTAGCGTCGGCTAGCCTCGATCTAGCGCCAACTAGCGTGCGTCGATCAGCATCGATCAGCGTCGATCAGCGTCGATTGGCGACGATTCGCAAGAGCCAACAACCCGTATAGGAGGCACCCGAGCGTTGCCACAGAAGGCTACGCTTTGGGACCTCCTTCTTCGCGCTTCCTCCGTTCTGCTGGCGGGGGGGATAGCAGGCAACGGGCCCGCGCACCCTGGTCTTCTTGAGGATGTTGGCCTAGCCACGTGAGGTTATTTGATACCGCTTCCTGTCCATGAGGGAAAAATCCTGGAGGCCTCGTGCTGCGCGCAATAGTTGTACTATTCAGTCCCCATGTCCGCTCCGTGAGTCATGGTCGACGTTCGCGCGGCGGATGCTCCCACGTAAGTCCGACGTGGCTCCGACGTGAGCCTGACATATTCCGACTGAAAGCCGGGATACATCCGATGTGGATCCGACGTGCATTCGGTCTCAAGTTTCCGCGCGACGCCTCCAGGATTTCCCTCCCCACACGTGGG
>CAUYUJ010015641.1:5000-7500 GCA_963575745.1 Prorocentrum cordatum
CCGCTGAGTCTGCATTCATGTGATGTAGCTGATTGCTGCGCTGTTTTTGCAGAGAAGCGCAAGAGTCTCGCCGCTTATGTTTATGAATGCAGAAGAGACCTGCGTACACCCAAGACGCATGAACGATGCTGCAACATACCATCCCTCAAGTCCCCTCTTCATAAGGGGCCTTATCACTGCAGGAGATGCCCCGCTGGAAGACAACCGGCTGATACTCCTCGTTTGTGCCTAGACATCCTTCCTGGGACTTCAGCATTGCGATTCAGCGTGATTGTTGCGTCCTGACAACACCACATGCTGCCAGAACACCGTTCCAGGGACTTGCATCGTGCGAAGCTTTGACATTTCTACAACCTTTGAAAAGGAATGCTCGCGGCGCTAAGGCTTGAACCACACATCAGCAACCCTCCTCCTCCTCCTCCTCCTCCGCCTCCTCCTCCTCCTCCTCCTCCTCCTCCTCCTCCTCCTCTTCCTCCCTCTCCTCCTCCTCCTGCTGCTGCAGACCTGTAGCACGAATCTGCGCGGCGCCACGGCGAGAGCCGCACCTCGGAAGCCGGCCGCCCTTCATGTGCGAAGCAGCGGAAAAGCGCTGCGAATGTGTCGGGCGCCAGGGCCATGGCAAGAGGCACATGTTGAACACCGCCTGCCCTCCATCCTGGAAGCGTGGCGCGATCAGGAGGGGAAAAACCACACACACACAATTCATCGTCGACTGCCAGGAGAATATGAGAATCTATGGGAAGTGGGGGGGAAGACCATCACCCAGAAAATATAAGAAAATATGGTGCATCAGTTTAGTTGGGTGTATTTATTTGTGTGTTCTGGAACCCCTTCAGAAGCGTGGCGCTGGGCGAGTGTGACACTTCGATGACAACGGCCTGCCTTACATGTTCGCAGCCGTTGGGAGTTCCAAGCTCCATGATCATACACTGTGAAGGAGCGTTGGGCGTAACGCCCGGCCCGCCCTGCCGACACGTCTGCGGGCGCGACATACATAAGGGATTGTGGAGGCCTTGCGGCCCGCGCCGCCGACCCTGGAAGAAGACCCCGATGATGAAGGTGACATCCAGAGGTGTTCGGAAAGGTTGGGACCAGGCACCCCGAAGAGTTCCCCTGAAGCCCCTTGAGGATCCCAAGAAGCGTATGTCGAAGAGCACAGCTTGGCCAAGCTATCTGCCTATGTGCTCTCGCAGCCGCTGGGGGAGGAAGAGGGGGGGGGGACATCAGGAAAGGGAGGAACAGAACGCGTCGCTGTCGGAGGAGGAGGAGGAGGAGGAGGAGGAGGAGGAGGGGGAGGGGGAGGGGGAGGAGCAGGAGGAAGAGGATAACTAACGGCACAAGAAGGAGCAGGAGAGGGAGACTTTTGTGAAGTCTTTTCGGGACTCTGGGAGCCTTCTCAGGCTTCTGGTGAGGAAGCCTCACGCCCAGCCCGCCCTACCGACACGTCTGGGGTCGCGACACAAATGCAGATTGAGTCGCTTGTCTCATTCCGCCGGCCCCTACGGTGCCATTGTTGGCGTTTGCCTGCGCGTTTGTGGGCCATGTGGCGCTGCTGGTCGGCGCTGCTGCAGTTGTGGGTGAGAGTCCTCGAGGAGGTTTCTTGGTGTCTCTTCGGAGGGTTCTCGGGGAGCTCCAGTGTAGCAGCTCTAGGGTTTAGGGGCTCTTGGGGGCCTCCTGGGGGCTCCTTGGATGCCTCTTGGGGCTCTCTTGACGCCTCTTGGGGGCCTCTATTGACCCTCTTGGGGGGCTTTTGGGGGCTGCTTGGGACAGCCTGGACGCCTCTTGGGCCGAGGGCTGGCTCGAAATGCCCGTTCGGATCCTCCTTCTGGGCCCCCTCTTGAGGCCGTCTTGGGGCCCTCTCTGTCCGTCTTGGAGGCCCCTGGGGTCGTCTTCGGGCCCTCTTGGGCCGTGGTAGGGTTCTCTTGGAGGCCTCTTAGGTCGTCTTGGAGCGATCTTTTAGGCTTCTTGGGCCGTCTTAGAGCGTTCGCGGCCGAAAAAGTGAGAACGCTGAAGACCTTCAGAAACCAATGGTTGAATTTTGCCTCTAGGAGGCTTACTGGGAGTGTCATTGGAGGTCTCTTCGGACGTCGTGGAGGCGATTCGAGCCGTCTGGAGGCTATCTTGGGCATCTCGGAACGACTTCGGTGATTTCGGGCCCTCTGAGACCGCCTTGGGGGCCTCTTGCGACGCTCTTGAAGGCCGTGAAGGCCTTGAAGGCAGCACCCAGGAGTTTCGGCATCCGTGACGGGGACGGCCCGGGATTTGCATGGGGTACTTTTTGCCCGGGGACCCCCAGGGGCAGGGGGCAGCCACGTGTGCGTGCGAACGTAGAATTATTCTAAAGTTGTTGCCAGAGATTTTTGCACGACTTTGGTCTGTTGGGCTGGCGAGTCAGGAGGAGGAAGAGGAGGAGGAGGAGGAGGAGGAGGCTGAGGAGGTGGAGGAAGTGGAGGAGGAGGCCCGTGCCCAGTCTCGAGTCCCTGCCCGTCGTCGTCACGGT
>CAUYUJ010015641.1:12500-55000 GCA_963575745.1 Prorocentrum cordatum
TGGACCCGAACATTGCAGCAGTCCAAGCAATCGCGCACAACAAGTTCATTTCCTGGGAATGGTTACGTTCAGCGCCCGATGCAGTCAAGGCCGCCTACCCTCCCGTGCGGAACCAAGCCTTTATCATTGAGCCACCCAGCCCCAGGCAGCCCCGTGTGCGATCCAGCGGCCCATCAGCACGACTACCATCAAGGCCGACCTCTGCTTGAACCTGTGCGCTTACAATTGTAGATCCCTTAAAGCCGCCGTCAACTTCAAGTCGGGCAAAGGCAAGGCGGCCAGCAAAAACAAGCAGAGCATCTCCAAGGTTACGCACCTGGCGGCACAGTTTTCGGATATGGGCCTACACGCGGTGGCCCTCCAGGAGACGCAGAACGACGGAGACGTCCGCAACGTTGGAGAATATGTATGCTACTCCTCAGGCCACACGCAGCAGAACAGAGGATGCGACATTTGGCTCAACGTCTCCCAGCCGATCAGCGTGGGTGGGGTCGCGAGGTACCTAAGTGCCAAAGATACCCTGGCCCCCCGCCAGCACGACAGGCTTTTGATCATCAAGACCCGCGTGGCAGGCACGGACGTGGTCACCGCCTCGGCGTATGCCCCCCACGAAGACTCCCAGGCGGCAGAGAAGACAGAGTTCTGGGAGTCTGCTCAGCGGTTGTCTGCCAAGTACCATGTGGACATCTTCATGGGGGACCTGAACGGGCGTATCGGCGATTACGAGTCCCCAGGAGTTGTCACCGGTGGGTGCCCAGAACCGACCAACGGCAATGGCAAGCACATCATTAGCTTCGCAGCCGACACCGACATGGAGGTCATCAACACCACGAAGGATCCAGGAAACAATTCCTACACGCACATTGGATCTAAGGGGCACTGTCACAGGATCGACTACATCCTGCTGAGCTCCTCCATCGCCCCGTACGTAGCGAGCTGCAGCACGGGGCCAGGTCTTGACCGAGGCACCGCTGCACAAGACCACATACCAGTAATCGCCACCCTCAAGTGGGCCGTCTGCAAGACCACCAAGGCCTCAGGGCCGCGGCCTGACCTGGCCAACCTAAACAACGATGACGCCAAGGCCAGCTTTAAAGAGATTCTCAAGCAGGCCCCGATCATCCCCTGGGAGGTGGACGTCAACGCCCATTGCGAGGAGGTCACCAGAGTCGTCAATGACGCGGCCATCCAGGCCTTCGGCAAGGCCGTCAAGGCAGCGAGGAAGTCCTACGTCACCAGGGCCACCATGGGCCTAATCCGTGCCAGGCGCCTCGCACTTCGAGTCCATCGTGCAGTGCTCAGAGGAGAAGCCCATGACGACCGACCTGGGCGATTCGTAGCCCACGCCCACTCCCTTCTTGGAGGAGAGGTCGGGGCCTCATTGGCCCTGTGGAGCACAGAGCGCGGCGACGACGATGGCACCATCCTTGACATCCACTACTATGCGCACCTCCTCCTGAACTAGACGATCTCACCCATGGTCTACGCCATGGCCATCCACTCCTTCCTCGCCAGGTCTGGGCTGATCATCGCCGCGGCCGTCGAGAAGGACCGTAGCGCCTTCCTCAGCCGGCTAGCCTCAACTGCGTCCTCCGCCTCTGCGGCGAACGACGCGGCGGCCCAGTGGCAGGCCGACCGTGACCTATTAAGGCACGGCGGAAGGAAGGCGCGGTTTCCAGCAGGAAAGCCCATGAGGCTCGACAAGGATGGGGAGGTGGTCCACAACTCCCAGGACATGGCGGACCAGGAGCTCAACCATTTCGCCAAGATACAGGCAGGCAAGATCGTGTCTGCGGACGACCTTGCTCAGAAGTGCAACCAGGACAGCAAGACCAGGCCTTTCGACGGAACGCTGGATCTCTCCATGGTGATGCCCCTGCACGTCTGCCAGGCCCAGTTCGCCGCGGCCAAGGCTGGGACGCAAGGAGGCCCTGACGGGCTCACGAACGCCGTTCTCAGGGCGGCTCCTGCAGAAGCAGCCGCGCTACTGCACCCCCTCTTCACCAAGGTGGCGACCGCGGTGCGGGAGCCGCTGAGCTTCAAGGGCGGGGATCTAGTCGCCATCCCCACAGGCAAGGGCGACCCCCGATACCTCCTAGCCTATCGCGAGATCCTCTTGAACAACGTCCTGGGCAAGCACCACCATAAATAGCTGAGGGCCATGCTCAACACCGCCCTCGCCATAGCGCTGGAGGACATCCAGGTTGGCGGGCGGCCAAAGCGAGGGGCTGACATGGCAGTACTAGCAGCGCTACTCTTCACCGAGAGAAGCCAGGCCCAAGGGAAGTGTTCCATGATCAGCTGCTATGACTTAAAGGAGGCCTTCTACTCGGTTGTCGCCCAGCTGGTACACGGCATCCCAGGCGAAGAGGACGAAGTCAGGGAGGTGCTAGACAACCTAGAAGTTCCCCTATGGGCCCAGCCGCAGCTGGAGCACCTCATGGCCAACCCAGGGATTCTCGACACAGTGCTGGATGGCTCCCACCTGGCTGCCCTCATCGCCGAAGGGTATCGCGACAGGTGGACATCGCACAGGTTCTCCCAGAGCTTCATGGCGCCTCACAAGGGAACGAGGCCTGGCGTGCCCCTCGCCGACGCGGACTTCAATCTGCTCTTCGGCCGAGTCCACCGCATGATCGACAGCTACCTGGCACAGCGAGGGCTCAGGGCCCAGGGCGTACCCCTGGAGAGCAGCTTCGCATGCGCCACCGACCCAACAGAAGGACCACTCCAGGAGCACGAACCCCACGGCCTATCGTTTGTCGATGACCTGACGGGCATGCACGTGCTCACCAGCCCCGATCACATCCAGACCGAGGCCACGGGGTTCTGCGAGGCCGTCTACTGCGCCACCAGCACCTTCGGCCTCCAGCTGCAGCTCACCAAGACCAAGGTGATGATCGACTTCAGCGGGCCTGGAAGCCGGCAAGCTCGGGCCAACTTCTATTCCAATGGAGTGCCGAGGATCGAGGTCCCCCTCGCGGAGAGCTGCGTCGAGGTAGTCCGCCACCACAAGCTCCTCGGGACCTACGTAGCCGACAACGCATCTCCTGGGGTGGATGTCGCAGTGAAAGTGGCTACCGCTGCGACATCCACGCGGCCTCTCCATCGTGAAGTCCATCGCCGCTCAGAGCTGGCTGTCAAAGACAAGGCCTGCCTAGCCGACAGTGTGGTGTTATCCCAGCTGCTATACAACGCGTCCGCCTGGACCGAACTCACAGCAGGCCAGGCCAGGAACTTCAACAACCAGTACATCGTGAACTACGCTGCCGCACAGAGGATTACATGGAAAGTGCGACAGAAGAAGGAGGTCACGAACACCCAGATCCTTGAAGGAGTCGACAAGCTGCCCCCCGAGATCGTCCTACGCCTCGAGAGACTTCGGCTATTCGGTAGATGCCTCAACTGGGGGCCCTTGCACCTCCGCCGATTACTCAGCCAAGCATGGGACGGGAATTATGGATTGGTAGCATTACTCCGCCGCGATCTAGACTGGGTCCGCGACCACACAGGACCTGACGAGCGTGGTGGAGCATACACACTCGACGACTGGAAGGACTGGGCCAGGAACGACTACAAAAGCTACCTTAGCGTAGTCAAGAAAGCTTGCCAACGTGGCAAAGCCCGCCAGTACGATCGCGACCACCACGCTCGATGGCGGCTACGACTCCAGCGTTGGACCAACACGGAAGCCATCTCGCCCTTCCCAGACCAGCAATTCGAGCAGCAGCGAAAGTACCTCTGCTATCACTGCGGACGTACAGAGCTCAGTGCAGCAGTATTACGAGCCCACATCACCAAAGACCACACCTCGTCGGGGCATCCCATCTCGTGGGCAACGGGCTCGGTCTGCTACGGACGCGGCATGGACTACCACACCACGAACAGACTGGTCAAGCACTTGCTGCGTGTGCGCAGGTGCGCTCGACACTGGCGAAGGACACGTCCAGCGCTTCTCAGCAAATCCGAGCTGCAGCACAACCAGCAAGTGGTGAGGGACCAACAGCAGGCGAATAGAAGGGCTGGCAGGCCCATTGACTGGGCAGAGAAGCCTGCAGTCCCTGCTCGTCCGCCAGAGATACACACGGACGAGGATAGCGACGACAGCAACAGCGGCCACTACCAGGACCTCGAGCTCCCCTTCATCGAGGAACCGCCGCCGCCGCCAGCTACCCAGGCCCAGGCCAGCTCGGACACTATACGTGCTGCATATGTTCAGCGGTCGACGCCGAGAGGGAGACGTTCAGGATTGGTTCGACCGCGTAAGCAGTCGAGCCTCATGCGACGTACACATGCTCAGCCTGGACGTGGCCAACGACCCGACCTTCGGCGACCTTACATCAGAAGTTGCAGTCAACAAGTGGAGCAGCATGGCACAGGCAGGAAGGCTGGCAGGAGTCATCGGCGGACCACCGTGCGAGACTTGGAGCCGGGCGCGTCACCTGCCCCCAACGCCTGCAGGGGTCGACCACCAAGACCCCTGAGGAGCAACAACAGCTTGTGGGGCCTCCGCTACCCCTCCCGGCCAGAGATGGAACAAGTAGCGACAGGCAATCGCCTTTACAGGACACAGCTGGAGCTCCTGTACATGTGCCTCAACCTTGGCGTCCCAGGCATGCTCGAGCACCCGTGCGAGCCCACCGAGGAGCACTTCGCCAGCTCCTGGAGGCCCCCCGAGACGCGCCACCTCCTTGGCCAGCAGGGAGTCGAGCTGATCACCTTCGACCAGTGCACCTGCGGGGCGCGTTCGAGGAAGTCCACAAGCCTGCTGGCGGTATCCCCCCCGACTCTCCGATCGGAGATAAGTAGGCTGCCTGGAGGCGGGAGGTGCTTCCACACGGCCAACTACCACGCTGAGCTGGCGGGCATCAACGGCGACGGCCAGTGGCGCGCCACGGCGGCCAAGGAGCATCCGAACAGGCTGTGCCAGGCCATCGCGACGGCGCTGATGAAGCAGATAAGGCGGCGCTTCGGCGAGACGCCTAGCGATGACAACGGATGGCACATCGACGACGACGTGGCCCACTTTCTCCAGCCGCTCGACCACTACAAGACCAGGGAGATGGGCCAGGACTACCACCGAGGCCCAGCGAGGCGAGGCAGCGCCCCGACCTGGTTGGAGGAGGCGAGGGAGTGGGCCCTGCAGGACCGACCCGACAAGGCTATGGGCAGGACCACCAACTCGACGAGTGCTGATCGAGCACAGTTTGATGATGATGATGAACGCGGCGAAGAGCTCCGACGACAAGTACAAAATAGTTAGGACGCAAGTCCTGAGGAAGCCCCGAATGCGAGGGAACACCTCAGGCAACGTCGCCAAGTTTTGCACGAGTTGTCAGGACGCAAGTCCTGGGGAAGCCCCGAATGCGTGGGAACACCCCAGGCACAAGTCGCCACGTTTTGCGGCAGTGATGCACATAGCAGCAGCACAGCCAGGGCTCAGAGGTTCCAGCCAGACGTCATGCCCACTACACCACGCACAAGTCAACGCTGCCCTGGTGAGGCAAGGATCAAACTTCGAGACGGGCTCGAAGGGTGGGGGGGGCAGGACGAGTACTGCCCGCGCCCACCAGGGGGGATGGTGAGGGGCAGGGGGGGGGTAGGACGCAACTACCCGCGCCCCCGCGGTCCGCCCTAGCTCGCCACCGCCACCATTCCCACGGCGGAGAAGGAGCTCCCGAGCGCCCAATGGGCGAAGCATAGGGCAGCCGAGACATTCCTCATCGACAACAGAAGAATCACTGGGCCTGGGGTTCGCCCCCACCGAGGGCACCGTGACCCCTAGCCATAGCGGGGCGAGGTGGGGCCGCCAAGAACCCCACTTGAAGTCGGTGCATGGAGGCCCTGAGTGTGCCCACAACCTATTCCACATCACCAGCAACAAGCCGACCTCCCAACGACCCTCAACCAGCACGACAAGTACCTCAGCGGCTGAGTCGAGCACTATGAGTTCGAGATCTTCGCAGCCATGCAGTACCACTCGACCAGCGCGACCGAGCCCAGTACCAAAGCTCACCATCACGGAGTCAAACGAACCACCTAATCAGCACTACCGAGTTGGACGGGAAAGGTTCGAGCACCACCGAGCCAAGCACTACCACTTCGACCAGCGCGACGGTGACTGAGTCGGGGGCCACAAGGTTGGGCACTGCAGAGTCAACCAAAGTTACCTCGACCAGCACGACTGAGTCGAGTACCACGAGATCGAGGACAACACAAACAGGCGGTACCTCAAGATCGTGGACTACCGAGTGGTCCATCGAGGCGGAGGAGTGCCCCGACTTCGCTGACGAGGCGAGTGAGTGGGACGACAAGACCGTCCTCGACAAGGACCAGTGCAGGACCACCAGCACGGCGAGTTCGTAGAGGGCGCGGCTCTCGAGGCTCGGCGAGCTCGCGGCCGGCGGCGCCTGAGGGGGCCGCGACATAGGGGTCCCTAGGGACCAAAATTTGGTGCCTCCCCCTTAACCCCTTCTTCTCCCCTATTCAAGGCCCTGCCCATGGATTCCTCGTCGTTGGCCTTCTGGCTCTGGTGGGGTTAGGGGGAGGCACACCAGGTGGGCCTTCTGCCCACCTGGTCCCAGCGCCTGTGCGCTGCCGCCCAGGTAGGGATAAGCTGCTGGACTGGGCGGATATCCTGGGCGGCAGCGCGACGGGCCGCATCCGAATTCGGCAGCTCGAGGCAGTCCGAGGCTTCTCCCCCGGACTGCCGCCTTGGCCCTGGGACCTCGCCCCTCCCCTGGCCCAGGCAGGCTCTCCTCTGCTCCTCTTGGCGGGGTCCTCTGGCGCCTCTGCTCGTAGAGTCGCCAGGCCTGGCCCCCGCTCCACCGCCGCCCCGCGCGCCTGGGCGGGACGGGCCTTCCTCCCCCCTCCCCTGGCGGCGGCTTCGGCCGCCGAATGGCGCTGCAAGGCACAGACCTTCATGGCGCGGCAAACAGCAAACAGCGGAGGAGGAGGATGAGGATGAGGTTGAGGATGGGGATGAGGATGAGGATGAGGATGAGGATGAGGCTGATGATGATGGTGATGATGATGAGAAGATGATGATGATGATGATGATGATGACGACGATGACGGTGGACGACAGACCATGGGCGCGTGCACGTGGTGGCCATGTCGGGCGGGGGAGCGCGGCCGCGCCGCCCGGCCCCCGCCGAGCCCTCCTTATGGAGACCCCGGGGGGGCTGAGCAGCCGCGTGGCCTCGGCGCCAGGCGATCGCAAACATCCAAGTCTATTGCACCACCCACTCTCAGCTGGACCCCCTCTTGGGTCGCCCCGATTCATGCGCGGCCCTCCTCCCGACGAGTTGACGAAGGGGGCAACACGCTGACCGTCCACGGGCGCGCACGGAACTTCCAGACGCTCCTTGCGTTGCGGTGCGAGGGCGCTACTCTCAGGCGATCGCAAGCATGGATCAAGGGGGCGTGGATTAGCGACGGAGCCCGTTTCCATGGGACATCGCAGAGTTCCGCCGCCGAGCGAGGCGGCGCCGGCCGCACTTTGGGGACGGCACCTCCCCCCATCCATGGACTTGGCGACCGCGCGCCAAACCGCTTGCGCGCCCCCGATCAGTGCCAGGTGACCCGGGTCTGGCGTTAGGTCGGGCGTGTCCCTCCACAGGAGGAATGTTCAAACATAGTCAAAAGATTGGTTGGATACGATGTTTCCATCATTTTTGGATTTTGTTTGTGCAGTTTTGGGCATGTTTTGAATGTTTAGATTCTTTGGGCATTTGGGTAAATCGCGGATTTCAGCCGCCGAACTGGCGACCGCGAGCCAAACCCATGGATCGCTAATCCATGTTTGCGCGCCCCCGATCAGTGCAAGGTGGCCCGGGTCTGGCGTTAGGTCGGGCGTGTCCCTCCACAGGAGGCATGTTCAAACATAGCCAAAATATAGTCTGGAGACGATGTTCCGACCATTGTTTGGAATATGTTTGGGTATTCGATGATATTTCTTCCATAATGCTTGTTTTTTTTTTGTTTGGTTAGTTTCGATTAGTGTTTAATTATATTATCTGTGGATTGTTTTGACTATATCTGCATTTTTTGGAGGCAGTCTGTTTATATTTCTACTATTTCTAAAATGTTCAATCATGTTTTCCCGATGTTTTTTCTTTTTTTCAATATGTTTTGACTATGTTTAATCTTGCGTCCAAAACCCGCCTGTAGGAAGACACGCCCGACACAAGTCCAGCGAGCGTACGCGCGCCCCGCCCAGCCCCCGCTCCCCCTCCACACACCCGCCCCGCCAGAGGGGCCCCGGGCGGGGGGGGAGGGGGGGGCCGACGATCCTACACGGAGGCAGGGCAGAGGCGCACACGGAGCCCCCTCCCCCTTTCCGCCTAATGTCGAACCGCCGATTAAAAAAAGGTTCACCCGAAGTGTTTGGATGACAGCTGCGGCACATGCACCAGAGCGGCAGAGGGATTGGACACGTGTGCGTCTCTCTGGAGGCTGAGTGACCAAGGCCCCGTCCAGCCCCCGCCCCCCCCCCTCCACACTCCCGCCCCGCTAGAGGGGGCCCAGGCACAGGGGGGTGGCCGACGATTCTGCACAGAGGCAGTGCAGAGGTGCAGCTGCCACTGGCGAGCGTTTTTTCCGTTCTCATGGCGCCAACATCGCAGAGCGGACCTCGTTCGGAAAACGATAGGATGGGCCCGGAGTGTCCTTCCGGATTTCGGGGTGAATTTCGTGCGGACTTTTGGCCAGGAGTGAAGACCAAAAAGAAGCCACGCGAAATTCCTTTCGTTTTTCGCCTGCGGCTTCGGGGAAAAATCCACGCAGAAATCCGCTGCAGCACGTCTGCAAGGCCGGTGCAATGATCATTATTTTGCCGATCGGCGCGAGCCCTCGCAGCCCCCTTTCCCCCCCCGTGGAAAGGTCTTTGCTGTTTTGGGCGCCTGTTCGAGCAGGTGGGGCCCATATCCCATAGGACGCACGGTTCCAAACAGTCGCACTAAGCAGAGGTCCGGAGCCACACACACCCCCTCCCCCCCCTTCGGCCTGGTGTCGCAACGCCAAATTATATACACATAAAAAAGCATTCACCCGACGCGCTTGGATGACAGCTCCGGTTCCAAACAGTCGCTTTAAGCAGAGGTCTTTAGCCAGACCCCCCCCCCTTTCCGCCCAATGTCGAAACGCCGTATCAAAAAGCATTCACCTGAAGTGCTTGGATGACAGCTGCGGCACGTGCACCAGAGTGGGAGAGGAGTTGGACACGTGTACAATTCACTGGAGGCTGAGTGACCAACGCCCCGGCCAGCCCCCGCCCCCCTCCAATCCCACCAGCCAGGCCGCCAGGCTCGGGTCGGGCGAAAGGGGGGGATTGGGAAAGGGGGGGTTACGAAATTTGCTGCATGCAGCTGGTTTCGGCCTCACCGAGGGGCCCATTCCTCGATACATAGCCGCCTCCGGCGCCGGGAGGCGCCGGGAAAATCAGCTACGTTGGCTGATTCTCAAACCCCCCCTTTGCTATCCCCCCCTTTCGCCCGACCCGACAGGCGGGGGCGGGCCGACGATCCTACACGGAAGCAGTGCAGAAGTGCAGATGTCACAGAAGTGCAGTAGGGTCGTGTCGTGTCGACTGGCGGCAACCCCGCCAGCGGCGTCCAACATTGAACGCCGTGGGCGACCCAGAATCGTTCGATGTCGGGCGACGAAATCTATACACAAGGGCTCCCATGAGGGCGCGAAGTTATTCGCGCTTCGCGCTTCGCGGTCCTCGTTCCTTCTCCCCCTCCTCCTCGTCCTCCTTTTCTCCCTTTGGGGGGGCGGCGCGAGGGCGCGAAATTATTCGCGCTTCGCGCTTCGCGGAGCGCGAAGCGCGAAGTTGGGAGCCCTAGATACATATCCACTGCTCCCTGGCCAGGCCCACTCTGAACCCAGGAGCTGTGTATACGCCCTCCTGGCCCAGCCAGGAGGGTGTGGCGTTTACACTGCTGCTGGGTTCACGGTGTGCCTGGCCAGGGAGCAGTGGATATGTATAGATTCGGTCGCCCTACGATGTGGAACGATTTGGACGTTTCGGAAACGGCCGATCGTTCAAGGTTGAACGATCAACGCCGAAGTCGGCACGACACGAACCTGACGCATTTGGATGACAGCTGCGGCACATGCACCAGAGTCGGAGAGGAGGAGGACAAGTGTACATTTAAGTCGGGACTGTCCCTCAACAAGGGAAACATTTGAAAATATTCTAAAAAATGGTATGGGGGCGATGTTTGGTTGGAGTATTTTGTGGTATGTTTTGAAGATTTGTTGACCAGATCCCCGCCTGTAGGGGAACATGCCCGACCTCAGTGTACATCTCTGGAGGCTGAGTTCGGGGGCGGCAGAGAGGGCGGTGATGACTAGCGCGGCCGCCGTCCTCGGGCGCACCGGGGGCTCTCCGTCTGCCTGCGCTCCCGTGGCATGCAGCGACGGGGCGCTGCAGGCAGGACCCCTCTGGTTCCCCTCCCGCTGCCGCTCCTTGGCTATCGCTCTAGGCCTCCTAGATGGGGTCGGAGCAGATGTGGTCGGAGGATCGCGCCGCATCGGCGATGCATCGGCGATGCATCGGCGATGCGGCTCGATGTGGGGCCCGTTTTTCTCCACGCCGACGTCGCGGATGCATCGCTGACGCCCCCAGTGCATGGCCGATGCGTCGCCGATGCATCGCCGATGTGTCGGCGATGCGGCGAGATCCTCCGACCCCATCTACTCTGACCCCATCCAGGAGGCATCTAATCGCCCGAGTCTGCCTGCGCTTCGCACGGTCTGCGGCCGCGGCCCCCGCGCCGTGCCCGCACGCGGGGCACGGCCATGCCCCCCTTTTCGTGGAGCGCGCGCCTCCGCCCTTTCGCTTTGCTGCGCTGCCGCTCCTTGGGCCCCGGGGGTCCCGGTCCCCCCAGGGGTCGTCGTCGTCGTCGTTGTCGTCGTCGTCGTCGTCGTCGTCGTCGTCGTCGTGGTCGTCCTCGTCGTCGTCGACGCCCTCCCCTCGCGGAGGAGCTGGCAGCCGCCACCGCCACGGCGCCTCCCGGCGCCGGGCTGAGCGGCAGGGGGCTGGGGTGATCCTCCCGTGGGATCGGGGGTTTGTGTGTCCGAGGCTGGCGTGCCGCGGCGGCGGCGGCGGCGGCGCCGTCGCCGTCGTCGCCGTCGTCGTCGTCGTCGTCGGCGTCGGCGTCGGCGTCGGCGTCGGCGTCGGCGTCGTCGTCGGCGTCGGCGTCGGCGTCGGCGTCGGCGTCGGCGTCGGCGTCGGCGTTGCGTCGTCGGCGTCAACATGGATTGGGGGGAGGTGCACGGCTATGGTTTGGGATAGGAGTGCGTCTTTTAAGCGACCCCCTTCTTTGGGATGCGTTTCGGATAGGTGCTGTGCCAGCTTTGATTTGCTGAAGGTTTTATTTTCGGGTCGCGCCCCAAAACCAGCGTTTACATGTTTGATGAATTTGGGACAACGCTGTTTTTTTGTTTTTCCCAACCATCCTGTGTTGGGTCCTCGTTTTTTTGAAGAGACAGCGCCCCACGTCTTCTCCTCCCCCTCCTCCTCCTCCTCCTCCTCCTCCTCCTCCTCCTCCTCCTTCCGTAACCATTTTGGCTCAAGATGCTTGCACTTGGGGGCTTCCGCGCCCTCGTGCCAAAGTGGGATAGCTCTGTTTCCCGAGCCAGACAATCCAATTTTTCAGGGGTCCTCCAGCTGGAGGGCTCGCGAGCCCCATGGTCCCACCGCCTCCCGTCTCCGATGTGCTGCGCGGGCCCAGGACGCCGTTCTGGGGATGCAGTTGTGGCGCAGACAAGAACTGGGCGTGCCGAGTCCGCTGCCGCTGCGGCACCGCTGCCCCAGCTCACATTGTCGCCGCAGCCAAGACCGCACACGCTAGAGCTGAGAAGGAAGTGCAAGGGAGGAAGCCCGTGCTTGGTGGCCGTCGAGCCACACCAGCGCCATGGGCACGGGACCAGAACGAGGAGCTCCGCAAGCAGGTGGCCGCGCTCGAGCGCAAGTTGGCCAACACCAGCCTCAAGGACCCGACGCCCGACCAGGGTACAGGAGCTGAGAGGCCGAAGGATGCAGGAGCTACCCGTGCAGAGATTCTCTCGTCGATATCTCTCTATGAAAAGTACCTCAAGGAGCCGTCGCTGCCGCCGAATGTCAAGCAGGCGCACCAGCTTGAGATTGAGACCCTCCGTGTGCAGCTCGAGAGTGTCCAGTCTCCTGAGGCTGCCCATCGCAGGGCCCAGGATAAGCTCAAGAATGCGCAGTCGCAGCTGGTCACGCTCCAGCGCGAGGCTGGGAAGATGTCCAAGCAAGTTCATGATCTCCAGGCTGCACTGGAGAACAAGAGGGCCGCAATTACTTCCAAGGAGGCGGAGATCGACGGCTACAAGAAGTCGTCCGCTGAGACCGCCAAGGCCGTCGCCCCAGAGCGGTCCCTCTTCCCTGAGTTCAAGTTCGACAAGGATGGGCTCCCCGAGGAGATCCGCACCGCCCTCGAGTCCATCGGTGCGGAGACCACTGCCAAGTTGTTCGGGGACCTCGAGGGCCAGGTGCGGAAGGCAACCGCGCCCGAGCCAGCGGACGCCCCTATGCCACAGCAGCCCGCTGAGAGTCCTGATGAGACTCCTACTCCTGGTGATGATGGCTCCCCTGGTGGCGGCGTCAAGCGTGACCTCGACCCCACCTTCGAGGAGTCAAAGGAACTTTTCGAGCTCGTCAAAGGGGGCAACCCTGCTGACAGCAACGAAGACCTCATGCAGAAGTTCCATAACAAGCTGCTGGCCATGCACCGTGACAAACGGCAGCGCCTTTGATATGCCTGCATTAGTCAGCAGTTTGCCTGTTCATCACGGCCAAGTTCGGCCACCACCGAATGCTGACCCTAGAAGCCAGGTCTTCGTGGAGTCCTTCAACGCCAACCGTGGCATCCGTACGCTGAAGGAAAAGTTACAGGCTTCGTCAGCGACAATCTTCGTCGCGCAGGAAGTTGGATTCCATGATGATGATAATGATGATTGTGTTGCCTGGGCAGGTCGTCGCGGGTGGAAGTGTCTCACCAGCCCTGGCGCCCAGTCCAAGGGAACAACGCCCACGCAGGGTGTTGCTGTACTTGCTAGGGATCACGTTGGACTTCGGGGACCAGGTTGCGCCCGCGCTGTCCTTCGCCATCGCCGCGCACTGCACGCAGTTGTGCACCTTCCTGGATGGCCACCGTTGCACATCGTCTGTTTCTACCTGGTGGTCAACCAGGGCACCAAGGGCAGGAATGCGCGTATCCTGGCTGAGATCGGCACGCGGGTTTCCGAGATCGCCGACCCCGTCGCCCTGGCTGGCGGCTGGAATGCTACGCCGAGGGACATCGAGGAGTCAGGTTTCCCGAGAGTAGCCAAGATGGTACTTGTGGCCCCGTCCCTGCCCACATGCATTACACCCAAGTCTAGCCGTGCGATTGATTTCTTTGCTGTCAACGCTGTTGCCAAGAGGTTGCTCGAGTCCGTCCACGCGGACACCTCATGGCCGAAGCGACCTCACCGACCTATTTCACTGGGGCCTCTCTACGGAAGGCCCAAGGCAGCAGTACATGGCATACACGGTGGCAAAGAAGTATGAGACCGAACGTTTCATTGGTCCTGCACGAGAAGGCTCTGACTGGCAGTGCCCCTCTGCGATGGTTGAGGCGGCCGTCGATGTTAGTCGCCAGAAGCCTGTTCGTGAAGCATGGTGCATTTTGTCGCGAGCATGGGCTACCTTCGCCCATGCCGCCGAGAAGGAGGTCATTGCAGTCACTGGCCAGTGTGCGCCCAGCAGCGCCTCGTGGGGAGCGCCGCCCAAAGCCAGATGGGTTGATTACAATCACCGCCCCGAGACAGTTGCTGAAGCCAAGGCGATCTCTCGCGGCTGGACATGGTTAACGCAGTCCCTGGACAACTTGTGCAAGCTCATGAGGCTCAAGCACACTGCGGTACCTTGTCTGGAAGCCGAGGTGGATGTGTTTTCGACCGCTGAGTATTTCGGGCAGGGTCTATGCGCACGTCTGGATGCCAGTGTTCTTGAGGCGCGAGTCGCTGTAGGTAATGCCTTACTTCGCGCAGCTGGAGCCCAAGGCCCGCCACCAGCGCCGTCCACAGCACAGTTGCGCTCTGAAGTGGCCCCTGCGGCCGCTACCGTGGTTGGCCCCTCAGGCCAGGAAGGATTGCAAGTTGATGGCCTGTTTCCTGATCAGTTTGACGAGCCTGGCATCGACCAGGGCGATTTCTTTGGCATCAATGCGCAGCTCGGGGACCAGACTGGAATCGTTTCTCAGGACGATGAGTTCGAGACCTGCGTCGCCCCTCGGATCCACCGTGACAGCCACCGAGCTGCTGAAATTCTTGAGCAGTACCGTCGAGACATTGCAGCTGATGCACGGAAGGCCGAGCTGGATGAAGTAAAAGGATGATCGCCAACGGTGGCAGGACTGGTGCGACGCGGCATCGTCCAATGGTGCGCGAGGACTTCACCGCGCTACCCGAGTACCCAATGCACCTCACCCTACGGTAGTTCGTACTGCTGGAGGGCTTACGGCACATCCTCATGATATCGTCGAGGCCGAGGTTCGCAAGTATGAGAAGCTTTGGCATGCTAGCCAGGTTCCGAGCAAAGCCTGGACGCCCGACAGGTCGGCAATGGACAGGGCCAGTGCGGACATCATCCGCGATGTGGCCAACAGCTTCCCGCGCACTACAACGGCCAGTCTTGATCGAGTGCATCCTCGTCACTTTGGGCTACTTCCTCGCGCTGCGCTCGACGCCATGGCAGCGCTGTTCGAGGCGTGCGAACGGATTGGTCTATTGCCTCGCCAGTTATGCTTCATTGTCATGCCCATGCTTGCTAAGCCTGACCAGGGCCACCGACTGATAATATTGTACTCGGGCATGTACCGTGTCTGGCAGAGGCTTCGCCGCCGTGACCTCGATGGCCTTCACCAGCAGCTGCGCCGCCCGTACTGGGGCGCCCTGGCAGGCCGCAGTGCACTCGATCTGTCTTGGCTGCAGGCTGCGCGCAGTGAGGCTGAGGTCAGCCAGAACAATTATAGCCTTTTGATTCTGATGGCTTACGGCAAGTTCTACGATGGCATCCCGCTGGAGGTATTGCGTGGTCGCCTCCTTGCCTGCGGCATGCCCATGCCGATTCTCAAGTTAATTTTCAACACGTGGCAGTCACCGCGTATCATTCGCCTGGGCCTGCACCACAGTTGCACAGTCTTGTTCGCCACTTTCGGCCTACCAGCAGGCTGTGCATTTGCTGATGTTGCGGTTCGAGCCTTCACGATCACTGAGTACGACCAGTTTGTGCGCCGCAACCCGTCGATCGATTTCATGAGCTACATTGACGACACTGGGGTCCACGTGAGCGGCCGTGACCGAGACATCGTCGCAGGCGTTGCGATCCAAGCGGGTGTGCAGTTCCAAGCAGTTTCGAGACGATTTCAGGCCACTCTCAATGATAAGGTCGCCGTCGTGGCCAGTGATAGTGCCCTTGGCATGGAGGTGACCACGAAGCTCGGCCTCGCCAAAGATAAGTCCAAGCCAGCGGCCGCCTACCTCGGCACGGACTTCGCCTGCGGACGGCGACGGGCGCAAACCCGCACCGCTGGCAAGAGGAAGATGCGTTTGAGGAAGTCCTCCCAGCGCCTGGCCAAGGCGGCCAAGCTCAAGTCCATGAGGAAGGCC
Source organism: Prorocentrum cordatum (assembly GCA_963575745.1). NCBI lineage: Eukaryota > Dinophyceae > Prorocentrales > Prorocentraceae > Prorocentrum > Prorocentrum cordatum. The sequence continues at coordinate 28,188 of CAUYUJ010015641.1, forward strand.
GACGACAGGCTCGGGAGAGTCTACACCACTGGAATCAAGGTGGCAGCTCACTATGGGGTCGAGGTCAACGGCGTCGACGACCAGGAGCTGCTCGCCATCCGTCGCCAGGCCTTGTCCTACCTGGCGCCCGCGACGAGGGGTGCGAGCTTGCGCGCCAAGCTGGCCTTGCACGGTGAGCCCGCGGCGCGTGAGGCCATGGCACCCGCACTCCAGTGGTCAAAGATGTTATGGCATGTTGTGGCTTTCCCGTCTGATGCACTCGTAGGCCTAACTGAATTAGAACGTATGTGGGAGCGAGTTTTTTCCCAGGCTCAGTCGGATGTGTGCTGGGCCCAAACCCGCGGACCGATCTCCAGGATCCCGCTTTGCCTTGCTCGCGTAAGGTGGAAGCCTGTGTCAGCCACTGAGTGGGTCGACCAGGATGGCATCATCATCCAGTTCACGCAATGCTCCCCTGCGATGCTAGGTAGAATGTTCAGCACCGCGTTCCAGGCTGCCCATGAGAAGTCGCTTGGGGAGAAGTGGGGGTTTGCTGAAGGAGTTAGGGCCAACCTGGACGTGGTCAGGTCTTGCCTCAGGTCCAAGACTAAGTATAACAAGCACCAGAAATATTTAGTTCAAGCTGCTGTCTGCGATTGTTTGTGGACGGAACAGCTTGCACCTGACAATGGTTATGTCACCTTTCGAGCTGGCCGATGTGAATGCTGTGAGCCTGACACCACCCATCATCGGCTTTTTGCTGCCAGCTCCCAGCTGTAGCCCAGGCCCGCGAGGAGGCGGAAGTGCCTGAGACTTTCCTGGACGAAGCTCGGGAGGACCCTGGAAGTTTACTCCATTTGAAAGGTGTCGTCTCGGTGCTCCCAGGGGACATCCCTCCTGTCAAAGGGGCCCCCGAGGCCATGGTCCTGGACGGTCTTGGGGAAGCTTTTCCCGATCTGGAGCCCGAGAAGTCTGTGCAATTTGTCGGTCATAGCGATAACCTACACATCGCGGTGGACGGAAGCAGCACCATGCCGATTTTGTCTTCTTTTCAGCGTGCTGCGTATGCGGTAGTTCTGTTTGACCCCCAGGCCGAGGCTACCCTTCCGGTAGTGCGTGGCACTGTGCCTGGAGGCTTTCCGCAGTCCCCCGCGATGGCTGAAAATTTATCGATTGCTGTCGCTTGCCAGATCGCTGATCGCAGTTCCTACATGCATGCCGATTGTAAAGCAGCAATAAGTCAGGCCCTCCTTCCTGAGCACGACCAGCTTCGTTCGAGCAAGGTGTTTGCTGGCGTATCGGCCTTCGCCCGTTCCCTCAGTGGGCACGGCCACATCAGGTCCATCCAGCATGTTAAGGCGCATCGAAGCGAGGGCGTGATAGATAATTTGCCGCTTGTGGAGCGGGCGCCTGCGAAAGGTAACCGTGCTGCTGACCTCCACGCCAAGGAGGCTCTCAAGATGCACGCTCCCATCGGACCCGAGGCTGCCAACCGCTTAGAGTCTGAAGTAGAGACCGCCAGGTATTTTGTCAAGCTTGCAGCTAGTGTGCTACCAGCCTTCCAGTCCCGAGCGAAGCGCGTCAGGCCCTTTGCCCGTCACCGTTCTGTTAAGTCAGCTCCTAGGTGGCATGAATGGGAGAGTGGACCGCTTGGTATGCAGTGCAAGCATTGTCTGGTGGTCGCCCATGAGGGTACCCCCCAAGAGGCTCTGGGTTGCTCTGGGGCCCCCGATTTCGTTCGTCAGGTCGTCCGCCGTCCCCTGGGGCACCTGATTGTTGGTGTGGCCTCTCACGAGATCCACCCCAGAGCCCCAGAGCCATCGCAAGCCAAGTTGAATAGGCTTCAGTTTCTGTGCGTTCGTTGCGGCTGCTGGGCCCAGGGGTGCTCCCGCAATCTTGACAAGGAGCGCCGACGACCCTCTAGGAAGGGACGCGAGGTACTAAGTAAGTACTCGCGAGGCCTGGGCCCCAGTAATCGTGTCCGTCAATTGATTGATAGGGCTGCTGCGGTCACTGCAATGTCTGTGGTCCCCAAGCCGCGGTCTAAGACTCTTGCCTGTACGTTTGTTCCCTCGGCCCATTCGAGTGCCCCCACCGTCCCTGAGTACGAGAGACGGATGGCCGCCCTTGCAGAGCGAGTGCGTGCCAAGGAGGCCCTCCAGGCTGAGGAGTAGTTTTGGGTCGTGGCACCCCGTCGCGGGCCCTGGTCAGAGTGTGGGGAGCTCTGTCCTCCAGGGTAACAAATCCCTCTCCGAAGGGTGCCACTTCCCCCCATTGTTTGTTTGAGTCTTGCGAGACTCTTCCCCTCGGGGCTGTCCTAACCTAACCTAACCTCCTCCTCCTCCTCCTCCCTGGCTCTCCTCCCCCGCGTGCCTCTGCTCCCCGCATGTCAGCCAGTTCGGCACTTCCCTCGCATGCCTCGAGGACCCAGCGGGAGCTCCACCGAATTCAGCAGTGGCGACGTTGCGTCCGCCCCACCCGGTATAGCGTTTCATGGCCCCAAAGGGGAGCTCCACATAAGGCTCCAATGGCGACGTTCTCATGCGTTCGCATCGCCCAGTGCGCCGCTTCGTCGCCCCAGAAGTAGCTCCACCGCAGCCCCCCGTGGCGACGTTCGCGTGCGTCCGCCCCACTCAATACAGCGTCTCGTGGCACTAAAGGGAGCTCCACCGAAGGCCCCAGTGGCGACGTTCGCATGCGTACGCCTCGCCCAGTGCAGCGCTTCCCATTGGGAGCTCCACCGCAGGCCGCAGTGGCGACGTTTGCATGCGCCCGCCCCACCCAATCCAGCGCTTCGTGGCCCCATAGGGAGCTTCTACCAAAGGTCCCAGTGGCCCCGTAGCCGTTTTGGCTCAAGACCCAATGCTTGGGGGGCTGCAAGCCTCCAGGCGCAAACGGGATAGCTCTGTTCCCCGAGCTTGCAATCCAACCTCTAATGGTGCCAGGTCCGCCCCTGGTCATCATTTGCTTCCCTCTGCCCGAGGGTGCGCAGTCTTCTTCCTCGGCCTGGTTGCCTGGGCCGTCTTGCTCTCATGGCGAAGTGCTGGCAGTGTGTGCGTTGCGGTGGCTACACCCCGCAGCACCTCTCACTCTGCATCAGGTCTGGCTGCAAGGGCAAGCACTCGGACCGCAACGTGCCCGCTGCGAACGACGCTGACATCAAGCCACGTGGCAAGTGGGCAGTCGGAGGCGGAGGAGAAGAAGCTCCTTGGCACAAAGGACCCAAGGGCGGCGGCAAAGGGCGTGGAGGCAAAGGGCTCGGACCTAACGGAGGAGGGCCCAATGCCAGCACCGCCGTCACCCTTGGTCCCGAGAAGATCGCCGCCTACGCCGCCATGGCTCTGGAGTCGTACGACCTCGTCAAGGACGTCCTCTCCCGCAGCAGTCGTGACAAGGTCGAGCTGGCGCGCCGAAAGGCAGCCGCTGGGGACTTGGGCACAGAGGCGTGGGATCTCCCCTTGGCAGTCGACCAAGCCTCCCTCGCCGTCGCCGACGCAGCAGCCAAGCGTGAACGTCTCTTGGAGAACTCACGCAAGGCTTTGGAGGCGCTCGCGGACGCGGAGAAGGCCCTCGCTGACCGCAAGGCGGAGCTCGAGGAGGCTAAGAAGCAGGCGGCCAAGCCCTACTCGGCCACCGCAGTGGAGGAAACCATCCGCACGCTCAAGGAGAAGGTCGCCACCATCGACACCGAGGGCAAGTCTGGGGCGGACGTCGTGGACCGCCTCGCCGCGCTCCTGGGCGAGATGGCCACTTCGGCCGCAGCCGCAGTCCCTCCTCCTGGGCCTGAACAGCAGCGCGGCGGCCATGCCGCAAGCGGAGCTGGAGGGGCAGGTGCAGGTGCGGCTGGCGGTGCCGATCAAGCGGACACCCCTATGGCCCAGCCAGAAGGGGACGTTTTCGACAAGTTCATGGGCTGCGACGATCCAGGAGGGCTCCTCGGCAGTACGTCAGACGACAACGAGAGGAAGCGGCTCCAGGAAGCGCTCGACACCCTCAGGGCTGCCAAGCGGTCACGCACCACGGGAGGGTAGCAGCTTGGCGATCGGCGGCAGTCGGTCGTCGACCCCGCCCAGCGGGTCGGACGAACAAGGCAGGTGGTGGGTCGGACTCACAGTCAACTGCACCGCCTGGTCTCGGTTCGCCAACCTGCTGGGCACCTCCATTGTCAGGCACTGCGACTTCGTGGCCGTCCAGGAGACGCACTTGGATTCGCGGCGCACACGTGATGTACAAGGTCAGCTCCGCAGGCTCGGATGGGTCTCGGAGGCAGCGCCAGCGATCAACGCTGGGCCAGGCACACAGGGTACTGGGGGCCTCGTGCAGATGGCGCACCCGCATCTCGGGCTCGGGCCTTTTCGACCTGCTTGGCAGGCCAGCTGTGCTCGTGCCAGGGCGAGCCATCATTTCCCACTTCAACGGCGTCTGTAGAGGCGGCGTTGCGTGGGTCAACATCTACTTGGAGGTCAATGTCGGCCTCAACAAGAGCAACGCGGATACGCTGTGCGCGGTGCTCAGGGCGCTCCAGGCTGCCAACAGGCCCTTCGTCGTCGGATGGGGGCTCCAACATGGAGCCGTCGGTCTTGGCGGAGTCGGGCGGGTTCCAGGCCGCGCAGGCGGTGGTCGCAGCGCCCACCGAGGCCGCATGCAGGCCAGCTGACAGGATCATCGGCTACTTCGTGGTCCCCAGGAGCTTTCGAGGGGCCAAGGCCAGCGCCATTCACGGGCTCGACCTCAGCCCGCGCTACCCTGTCGCGCTCGAGCTGCTCGGGCCCAGCAGACACCTGAACATCGCGGTCATGCGCACTGCGAAGCAGCTCCCGCTGGCCAAGCCGCTAGCGTGCTGCTCGCAGGACCACGCACTTGCCTGGGAAGAGGTGCGGGATAATATCGCCAACACCAGCGACTTGGACCGCATGTGGCGCATCTTCATCGGCCAGGCGGGGGTCAGCATGGTCGACGCGTGCGGGCTCCACCACGAGCGCGACAGGTACGCAGGCCGAGGGCAGCGACCCCGGCTGGCGAGCACTTCGGCTACGGCGCCGTCGCCGCCGAGGCGACCGAGGGCCAGGCGTGCACCGACGCGGTGCAGGGCGATCGCCATCTGCCTCAGGGGTGCTGCGCAGATCGAGCGCCCACTCACGAGGCTGGGCGCGCTCCGTGCCTTGCGCAAGCTGGTCAGCAGGCCCCCGTCCGGGCTTAGCGAGTTGCAGCACGCCATTCACATGATAGCTACGGGGGCCAGCAGCTTCTCCCTCTCGCAGCTGGACGTTCTCAGCGCAGCCTGCTTCAGCTGGTCGGAGAAGATGGTCAAGGCTGACATGGGCCAGGCCTCCCAGAACTACAACGAGTGGGTTCTGCACTCCGTGGCCACGGGCACAGGCGGCATCCACGCGGTCACCAAGATGGCGCAGAGTTGGAACGCAAGGCCCGCCAAGCCAGACGGCGAGCCACCGTCCACCATCCAGCAAAGCCTGCAGACGCTAGTGGGCGAGTGGTCGGGTTACTGGGATGTAGCGGCACCGCGCGAGCAGGAGCCTGCGCGGCACCGCATTGCGTGGCACCATCGAAGCAGATCGGCGTGCCAAGTTCATCGCCAGCCACACGGGGGCCACCGACGAGATCAGGCAGGTGATTCGCGCGAGGCAGACCATGCTTGATGCGGCCGTCTTCTGGGTCGCATTTGCTGGGGGCCAGGCTGCAGATGCCCGTGCGGATGTATCCGACGAGACGGCGGCCAAGCGGGAAGGCAAGATCCTCCTCCACCTCACGGGCCACGAGGTCGTCGAGGTCCCTAACGGTGGCATCCACTGCAGCGACTGGCTCCTGTGCGAGCGGGGCCGCGCGTGAGGCCGACCGAGCTGACGGGGCACCCGCCCTTGGCGATGCCGCTTGCCCATCGGTTGCCGCTTCGCCTGTCTTTGGGGCCGCTCCCGCGCCATCTGTCGAGCCCGCGGGCAGCGCACGGCGCGGCAGCGGCCCGACTGAGCCCATTGGAGGCGCTGGCGGCAGCTCGGGGGCGGCCTCGCTTGCCTCTGTGGCCGACCCCGCGCCGTCCGACGCGCCAGAGGGCGGCGAACGGATCGGCAGTGGGCAGATTTGGGCTTCTGCTGGCCCGCCTGGGCCCTCTGGGCCCCTCGCAGCCTCGGCTTCTGCGTTTGCAGGCAGAGGGGTTCCAGGGGTAGACGGAGGCGAGCACGAGCTGTGCGCTGTCAATGGGTATCGAGTGTGCACGCGCTGCCACTGCTATGCCCGCGTGGTAGGCGACAAGCACAGGGGCTTGTCCGCCGAGTGCAAGCTGCCCGAGACCGCTCGAGGCCTGCAGCACCGCCTCGAGAAGGGCGCGAATATCAGGCAAGGGCTACCGCCGAAGCTGGCGCGCCCGATGGCGAAGGCAGGCTGACGGGTCTGGCTCGGCAGCGGCGGGCTGGCCCTTCTGGCTAGCTCGCTCCTTTGCTGCTCGGCTTCCCGAGACTTTCGCCTGCCGCCTGACAGCTGCCCCTTGGCAGCTGCTTGAACCTGAGCTCGCGCCGCGCGAGCTTGGCCACACCTAAAAAAAAGGTCCCAATGGCAACGTTCGCATGCGTTTGCCCTACCCAGTACAGCGCTTCGTGGCCCCTGTGGGAGCTCCACCGAAGGTCCCAGTGGCGACGTTCGCATGCGTCGCAACGCATACAGCGTTTTTTTTTTTTGGAGAGCAAAGAGCGGCTTCCACCGTTGGCATGCGTCCGCCGCACTCCTGCAGGCTTTTGGCACATAGAGAGCGCCGCCGAAAGCCCCATGGGACTTCACATACCCACTTAGGTTGCGCTTCGCGGCCCATCGGAGCACCACACACTCCCCTTCCCTCGCATGCGCCCCCCCACAATTGGCACGCGCCGCTGCCCTCCGGCCTAACAGGGACCCCCGATCCCCCGTGTCACGTTGCATCTTCCCCCCACCATTTCGTGGCCCCATAGGGAGCTCCACCGAAGGCCTCCGTGGTCATTTCGGCACGTCACTTTACACGCTCCGTGGCCCCATATGGAGCTCAACCGTAGGTCCCAGTGGAGACGTCCGCATGGCGGCCTCGCCCCACTTCGGCACTCCCTCTTCTCCCTCTTGCGCTGCGGGGGGGCCGCGGCGTGTTTTTCTCCTCCTGCCCTCCAGGTGCTAACAGTTTTGATGTGATGATCCAAACGTGGGCATCGCGCACATCTTCCTGCCCCTCATGGGATGGGGTGCGCTGGAGGTTGCAGGCCAGGGCCAGTGGCCGCCGTGCGGGATCGTGCAGCACGCCGCAAAGCGCATGAGACAATCGTAGGTGGCTGGCCACCCCCTCAGAGTCCGAAGTGGTTGCCCGAGGCTTAGATGCGTAGCCGAGGTCGCTTGGAGACTCCGGGAGTGCTTGCTTGCTCCTCCCCTCCTCCTCCTCCTCCTCCTCCTCCACGCCTCCTCCTCCTCCTTCTCGCCCTCCTCCTCCTCCTCCTCCTCCTCCTCCTCCTCTCCTCCTCCTCCTCCTCCTCCTCCTCCTCCTCCTCCTCCTCCTCCCACTCCCTCTCCTTCCTTGCGTGCCTTTGCAGCTCGCTTGGGCTTTAAGCCTGCAAAGAGCAGTGCGCCGCGCTGGCGCGGCGGCGACCCCAGCGCGGGCATTTCAGGTTGCACGCTGCGGCTTGGACTTTTTCCCCGCATCTCAACGGTCTGCGCTGTGGGGAAGCCGCGGTCGTCCAGCGGGCGGTGAGCCGGGGGGGGACGGGGATTCAGGACGATGCAGATCCGAGGTTCGAGGCTTTCGGGCCTTTTCGTGGCTTCTCGACGGTTCTCCGGCCTCGGGGTGCGTTCCAGCGGCTGCGCCTCGCGCAGGGCGTTCCGGGGGTGCCTGGATCTTCCCGAACGGCCAACGGGGAGTTGAGTTATGACCCAAAAGCTACCAGGCGTCCGAGTGGGCGCGGGCCTTTTCAGAAGGCTCGGAAAAGGTTTCGGGCCTTCTGGGAAGTTTACTGAGCCCGCCCCCGAAGACGCAGTCAATTTTTCGAGAAAGAGCCGTGCAAATGCACTCAGTAGCACGACGCAGTGGCTGAACTTCCGCTACGCGCAACCTCTGGCAAAGTGCACGGGCGACCCCAAGTCCACTCGCCAAGTGCTGGGACAGTTCAGCTCGCACGACAGGCGCGATGCAAACGGCGCCGCTTCAGCGGGGAGGACAGTAACGCCTCCGCTACAGCGGGGCGGTTGGGCCAGCATGGCTGCAGACACCGAAGCGGGAGGAAAGCGCGCCTCACAGCTGGCGGACGGCGCCGACGTGCTACAAACAATAAGAGGGAAGGGGGGAGAGGAGCGGCAGAGGCAGTCGGCAACGGCTCTTCGTTATCCGTCCCAACCTTTTCCACATCCCCTCGTTCCACTACAGCATGTCCTGCGTGCGATGACGCGACGACGACGACGGCGACGGCGCAGCGATTGCGGCGACAGCGACGGCGACGACGACGACGGACGACGACGCACTGCTGCGGATGCTCCATGGGGGGGGGTGGGGTCGGGTGGGTAGGCCCGCTGCAGTCGTCGTCGACGACGAAGACGAGGACGAGAACAGCGACGGCGACGACGACGCACTGCTGCGAATGCCCTAAGGAGGGGGGGGCGCGGGCCTGCTGTAGTCGACGACGACGACCGACGACGACGACATACGACGACGAGTCGACGACGTCGGCGAATCGTGGGTGCATATGCCCGCTGTAGTCGACGGACGACGACGACGACAAAGACGAAGACAACGACGACGACGACGACGATCACGACGAACTGATGACGAGGACGAGAACGACGACCACGACAACGACCACGACAACGACCACGACGACGGCGGTGGCGCGTCAGTAATCAGCCTGAGGGGGGAAACATCGCCTCGGTTGTATAGGACCCCTATTCCAGCATCCGTACGACCGGCGATCGTTTTGAGGCTGCCGCGCGGGGGGGTAATTACACGATCCCCTCGGCGGCGCCCGCGATAAAACCGTTGGCGCGCGCCCCACGAGAGGCGACCCGGAGAGGCCAAGAGGGTGCCAAAACGAGCCAAGAGGGTTCCAAGAGGCTTCCAAGACTGCGCAAGAAGATCCCGAGCTGCCCAATACGGCCCAGGAGGACTCCCAGAGCACTCCCAAGGGAGACCCAAGAGGCTCAAATCATTAAATTCCTATGGGGGCGCGCACGTTTTTGGCATGTACGATTTTTCAGCTTTCGCGGCTGTCAAGACGGTCCAAGAGGCTCCCAAGACTCCCAAGACAGCCCAAGACGTTCCCGAGAGGTCCCCAAGCCAGCCCAAGAGGGCGCCAAAAAGGCCCAAGGGCCGCCTAAGAAGGCCAAGATGGCCCCAAGACGGCGCCTCAGGCGGCCCAAGAAGGCCCCGAGTCGCCCAAGACGGCCCAAGATGGCCCCAAGACGGTCCAAGAAGGCTCCGAGGTGTCCCGACAGGCACCCAAGAGCGCTCCCAGGAGGGCCCCAAGAAGCCACAATCGTTGAATTCATTCGGGCCTTCAAGGCTTTGAAGACGGCCCAAGAGGTTCCCAAGACTTGCCCAAAAGAGCCTAAGACACTCCCAAGAGGCCTTCAAGACAGCCCAAGAGGAGCCAAAACGGCCCATGGGCTGCCCAAGACGGCCCAAGTTAGCCCCAAAACGGGCCCCAAGAAGGCCAAACACGGCCCCGAGTCGCCCAAGATTGCCCAAGATGGCCCCCAAAAAGGTACAAGAAGGCTCCGAGACGTCCGAAGAGGCCTCCGAGAGCACTCTCAAGAGTATCCCGAGACTCCAATGTCGTTACATGTATGTATCTAAGTATGTATGTATGCATGCATGCATGCATGTATGCATGTATGTATGTATGTATGTAAGTGTGTGTGTGTGTGTATGTATGCATGTATGTATGTCTGTATGAATATATACATATATATACACATATATATGTATACATATATATATATATGTATGTGTACGTATGTATGCGTGCATGTATATATATGTATATATGGTTGCATGTATGTATGTATGTATGTATGTGTGTATGTGTGCATGTATGTATGTATGTATGAATGCATGCATGTATGTATGTATGTATGTGTGTATGCATGTATGTATGTATGCATGTATGTATGTGTGTATGTATGCATGCATGTATGTATGTATGTATGTATGTATGTATGCATGTGTGTGTATGTGTGTATGTGTGTAAGTGTGCATGTGCATGCATGTATGTATGCATATGTGTATTTAAGTATGTGTGTATGTATGTATGCATGCATGCATGTATGCATAATTGTATGTAGACATGTAGGTAAGTTGGTGTGTATGCATGTAGGTATGTCGGTATGTCAGTCTGTATATACACATATATATATATGCATATGTATACATATATATATATATATATCCATATACATACGCATATGTATATGTACGTATGCATGCATGTATGTATGTATGTATGCATGCATGTGCGTACATGTATGTATATGTACATATACACATAAACATATGTATGCATGTATATGGATATTTGAATATACATATATATGTTTGCGTTTGAATGTGTCTATATATATGTATATGTATGTATGTGAACATATGTATATGTGCGTGTGTGCTCTAGCTGTCGGCCCTGCTGTTGTTTTTTTCTCCGCGTTGGTTGCGCTGTGCTCTACGGTAGTTGATCCAGCCCGCAAGTATCCCGCATGATGGGGAACAAATTGTTCAGGCCATCGTTACTACACGTGATCATACATTCCAGCTGTCGACCCAGTTTACTTATACAACCACCCTTCGGGTGATAAAGAGGTTGTTTTTTGGGGGGGAGGGGGGGCAACGAACATCTGACTCAATCGATCTCTCTATCGATCTCACTCAACGGGACACCACGGGACACCACGGGACACGTGCCGATCTCACTATCGATCTCACTATCGATCTCACTCAACGGGACACCACGGGACACCGCGGGACACCTGTCGATCTCACTATCGGTCTCACGATCGATCTCACAATCGATCTCACTCAACGGGACATCATAGGACACCACGGGACACCTCGGGCCACCACATCGATCTCACTATCGATCCCACTAAACGGGACACCACGGGACACCTGTCGCTCTCACTATCGATCTCGCTATCGATCTCGCTTGTTGGGACACCAGGGGAGACCACGGGACACCTCGGGGCACCACATCGATCTCAGTATCGATCTCACTATCGATCTCACTCAACGGAACACCACGGGACACCACGGGACACCTGTGGATCTCACTATCGATCTCATTATCTTCCTCACTTTTTGGGACACCAGGGGATACCTCGGGTCACCACATCGACCTCAGTATCGATCCCATTATCGATCTCACGATGGATCTCACTACATATTTCACTCAACGGGACACTACGGGACACCACGGGACACCACGAGACACCGCGGGACACCGCCGGACGGACGGACGGACGGGCGCGCCGGGGGATAATCATTTGTGTTGGTTTCGCGCTAGCAACGGCGGACACCACGGGACATTACGGGACACCGCGGGACACCGCCGGACGGACGGACGGACGTGCGGGCGGGGGAAAATCATGTGTTTTGACTTCGCCCTAGCAACGAAAGACGCCACGGGGCGCCACGGGGCACCACGGGACACCACGGGAGACCGTGGGCCACCGCCGGACGGGCGGGAGGGGGAGAATCATTTGTTTCGATTTCGCCCTATCAACAGCGGGCAACACGTGACACCACGGGACACCATGGGACACCGCGGGCCACCGCCGGACGGGCGGGAGGGGGATAATCATTTGTTTTGATTTCGCCCTAGCAGCGGCGGACACCACGGGATACCACGGGACTCCGCGGACACCGCGGGCCACCGCCGGACGGGCGAGAGGGGGAGGATTTTTGTCTTGACTTCGCCCTAGCAACGGTGGGTTCTTTCCTCTCGCGCGCCCACGCAGCTTCGCCTCGCCCGCACGCACGACACGAACGAAACGAAACGATTTCCCGGTTGGGGGCCTCCATTCCACTGCGATCTCACCCCCCCGCCTCCGATCCCTCCTCGTTGGTTGCGCTGTGCGCTGCGGTAGTTGACCCAGCCCACAGGTATCCCGCATAATGGGGAACACAATGTTCAGGCGATCGCAATCGGCACTATAATCGCAAGTGCTAGCCTTCGAATGCAGGTGCCTGCGTTGCATTGCCTGTCGCTGGGCGGCCAGAGGCCATTTGATACAATTGCTAATTCTTGAATTCGAGCTAGGGTTTCCGATCTGTCGGCCAATGACAGACATGTTGCCGAGGGCCTCTCTCTGAATGCGAGCACGTGTTTCGTTCTTGTTATACGGTGTCCAAGGGGCCGACACGGATTTTCTCCCTTTGCAGGTAACGCGTATTATACTTTTTTGTTGTATCTCTCTCTCTCTCTGTTTTTCCTCCCCGCCTCCTCTCCGCCTCCTCTTCCCCCTATTATATTATGTTCCTTCTCGTCCTGCAAAACGCTTGAAGGATTCCCCACATGGAGGAACACCATATATATGTGTGTGTATGTGTGTATGTATGTTTGAATGTACGTACGTACGTACGTATGCATGCATGCATGTAGGTGTATATGTATATGTTCCAGCTGTCGGTCCTATATGTTTCTCCGCGTTGGTTGCGCTGTGCGCTTCGATAGTTGATCCAGCCCGCAGGTATCCCGCATGATGGGGAATTGTTGTGCGTTGTATTTGCTGGGGTCGGAGACCCCCCTGTGCAGGAGTCAGGCATGATCGGAGCAGTGTCGACAGGTCCTCTTGGCTCAGGAGATGAACGCAACATCATCAATCTAGCTACATGGTAGCGGAGCTCGGTTCCCACGCCACGGGAGCTGAGCTCGCGCGCCACGCGACCTCCCCGCCCGAGAGGGCTGCTCGTCAGCAGCGATGGCGGCGATCGAGGTGGTCGACGTGCGGACCGACATGCGGCTGCAGCGGTTCGACGGCACGGGGAAGTGGGGGGACTGGAGTCTCCGATTCGAATGTTTCACCGCGCTGTTCAGCTTCGAGGAGTTCATGACTGCGGCGGGCCACAGGCAGGACCCGCTGCTGAACGACCAGCTCGACGAGCGCGCGAGGCAGGTCAGCCAACGGTTGTGGCACCTGCTGCTCACGCACTGTGAGGGCAAGGCGATGGGAGTGGTCAAGCTCTCGCGCAAGAACGGCCCCGAGGCGTGGCGCCAGCACAAGAATGAGTACGAGAGTCGTTCAGGGAACCGTTGGGCGGCGATGCTGCGGTTCACCCTGAACCCGCAGGACAAGTGGGCCAAGGATCGCGAGGCGGGCGTCGACTTCTTTCAGTCGCTCACCGCCTGGGCGGCGATCGTGGCCGAGTACGTGGACCAGAGCGGCGAAGCCGTCTCTGACTATGTCAGGGTGAGCGCGCTGCTGGAGCACGCGCCAGATCCATATCGTGAAGTGCTGCGACAGGCCCCAGAGGAGGTGAAGCTCACGTTCGGTGCAGCTCGCAGTCACATCAGGGGCTACTACAATCAGGGAAGGACTTTCACTCACGTCCCAGGCGCGGGCGGGGTCGCCCCGATGCAGGTGGATGCAGTCCGTGCCCAGCTTCCCAACGGCAAGGCCAGCGGCACGGGCAAGACGCACAAGTCCGACAAGTCAGGCGGGGAGTCAGGCAGATACTAGAAGGGTGAGGACTCGAAGACCAAGTCTAAGGGCCGTGACGGCGGCAAGCGCGACAAGAACCAGACGGGGCATTTTGACGGCGGGTGCGGCTATTGCGGCAAGTGGGGCCACAAGCGGGCAGACTGCAGGAAGCATAAGGCTTGCGACTCGAAGAAGGAGCCAGGTCACACTCGAGCTGTTCAAGGCGACGCAGCCTCATCATCAGGCCAGCAGCCGACGGATGGCGCGGTGAAGGCAGCGTCGGGGTACTATGACGGCAAGCCCGATGGCTGGGCGTTCGCGGTCACGGCGCAGACGGACGGCCAGGTGGCGAACGTCGGCGGCCCCATCCTGATCGACAGCGGCAGCGACGACCATCTCTGCAGGCACCGATTTGTCCCAGAGGCCCCCATCAGCGCTGCAGTGGACGCGCCGAGGCTCTTCGACGCGCAGCAGCGCCCACTGCCGACGGTGGGCCTGGTGGGAGTAGAGATGACAATGAAGGGGGGCACCGCGGCAACGGCGGACTTCCTCGTCGCCGACGTGAACGACGATCTGCTGAGCATTGGGAAGCTGCTCATGCAAGGCTTCAGGTTCAACCTCAGCCTGGAGGGCGGGCTCTACATGGCGAAGGGCCCTCGCAGCGTGCAGCTCTCGCTGGAGAGGAACAGCCCCAGGCTCCCGATTGTCTCGGCTGGCCCCGTAGATGAGGCTCGCCGCTGCCGCGGCGCGGCAGAGCGGCAGGATGTGGCGACGGCTCCTGTGCTCAACGCGGACAGCCCGGTCGGCGCGATGAGGACCAGGCTGAGGGAGTTGTGCGTGCCCATCTACGGTGCCAAGGCGGAGCTTTGGGACATGCTCATCGCGGCAGAGGCCGCGGTCAGGCGATCGGAGGCCGAGAGAGCAGCTCGGGGTCCAGCACGGCCCAGTCGAGGCTAGGGGGCTACCCGTGCCGAAAGCTCCGAGCGCTGAGGCGGAGAGGCAACGCCGCCTCACTCATCTGCCAACCGCGCCCTGGTGCGAGGAGCGCATCCGCGGCAAGGCGCTCGATGCTCCCCACACTCAGGTCACGCTCGAGGACTCCGAGCGGCAGGCGCCGCTGATCAGCTACGACTGCGGGTTCTGCAAGACGGCCGATGAGGACGGGGATTTGACGAAGGTTGAGGACACCTGCGCGACGATGATCGTGGCGTTCAGCTCGGACGCTGGAATAGTAAAGGTCATTCCATGCCCATCGAAGTCGGCATCACCATACGTGATTGCAGGCATCAAGCAGTTCGCGCAGCGGCTCGAGACGGGCAAGTGCAGACTCTGGGCCGACTCTGAGCCTGCAACGAAGGCGATCCCGGACGGGGTAGTCGCAGAGCTGACGGGCAAGGTCATTCCAGAGCTGACGCCCAAGCACAGCGGCCAGTCCAACCCAGCGGAGGCGGCGGCGAAGATCGCCGAGGGCCAGACGCGGGTCCTCCGGATGGATCTTGAGAGGCGCTACGGCACCCAGATCACGGCGGCGATGCCGATCTGGGCCTGGATGATGCGTCACGCTGGGTGGCTACGCGACCGATATTCGCGACGAGCTGGAGGGCAGGCCCCACGTGAGATAGCGACGGGCACGCCCTACAAGGTCGACATCTGCAATTTCGGCGAGACGGTGTTGTATCGAATGGCTCGACCGAAGCATCGAGGACTTGATGGAGGACGGCGGCTACGCCGCGGGGAGGCGCAGTGGAGCCGTGGGATCTGGGTTGGCAGATCCGACGAGTCCCAGGGGCATCTGATGATGACGCCGCAGGGGGCCGATCGAGCTCGGGCCGCGCGACGGCTACCGGAGGGCAGACAGACCGACAAGGACCTCCTGCTGTCGGCGACGGGCCTCCCTTGGGCGACGAGGGCGGCGCCCGAGAGGTCGAGGCGACCGCGGGCAGCCCCGCCCGTGGCGACAGAGATCCCGAGGGCGGATCAGCAGCAGCAGCAGCAGGCACAACCGCCGGCAGGTCCATCCGAAGGCCGAGCGGGCCCTGCTCAACTCCGGGCCCCACCGCAGGCCCAAGGCCCAGCGGCGGCGGCAGGGCAGCAGCAGCCGCGGCCGCAGCCCCAACAGCCACAGCAGCCAGCGCAGCCAGCGCCAGGAGATGTGGCCATGGGGGCGCCGCCCCCACAGGCAGAGGGGCGCGGGCTGCCGCCTGAGGCGGGGGCCTCAGAGAGCAAGCGAGCGCGGGTTGCAGCGGTTCACGAGCTGGACGTCGGCAACATAGACGACCCGCCCGACGCGTTCTGGTGGGGGATCTCAGATGGGGTCGAGGACCCGACCGAGGTCATGTTCGACGTGGACGCGCAGGACGAGCTGGACAAGAAGCTCACGCTGGAGCACCTGCAGAGCCTCCTGGACCACGGCGT
Organism: Prorocentrum cordatum; assembly: GCA_963575745.1. Classification (NCBI taxonomy): domain Eukaryota; class Dinophyceae; order Prorocentrales; family Prorocentraceae; genus Prorocentrum; species Prorocentrum cordatum. Next base: position 44,223 of record CAUYUJ010015641.1, read on the forward strand.
CGGCGAGGACGCCCCCAAGTCGGAGGCAAGGGGGACGAAGCACATCACCACCCGCTGGGAGAAGCAGTGGAGGTGGAAGCCAGCGCGACAGGAGTGGCAGCGCAAGGTCAGATTCGTCTGCCGCGAGTTCCGCTGGCAGGAGTGGCGCGACGACCTGTTCGCGCCAGGATCGGCTCCGATCTCCAACAGGCTCATCGACTTCGTGGCTCTCAAGCGCGGCTTCGAGGTGATGACGCTGGACGCGACGGACGCCTTCTACCAGGCGCCCGAGCGCGAGGACGTGGTGGTGGATCCACCTCAGGAGTACCTGGACAGGCTGCAGGCAGAGGGCAAGAGCACGGACATCTACTGGGAGCTGAAGAGACAGCTGCCTGGCAGGCGCACGGCGGCGCTTGGCTGGGTGGGCCACGTGGCGGGCATCTTCATGGGCGAGATGCGCATGGCGAGGTGCGAGGTGGCTCCTCAGTTCTTCCACAACTCAGGCACCGAGGTGGTGGTCGAGCTCCACATGGACGACCCGCACATGGCAGGGCCAAGGGGCGCGCTGGAGGGCTTCCGCGACGAGCTGGGACAGCGCGCGACCTTCAGCGGCGGCGAGATCCACGAGCACGGCACCACCTACGAGCACCTGAAGAGACTGAGGACGCGGTTCGAGCACGGGGCGGAGCTAAAGGCGAACCCGAAGTACTTGGACTACGCGGTGGAGACCCTCGTCCTCGGGAGCGCGAACCCGGCGCCCACGCCCAGAGTGCCAGCTCGCAAGGCGCTCATGGGGAGCACCTCCGCCCTGTCCTCCGTTCAGGCTGGCATCTACCGATCGCGCGTGGGGGCGCTGATGTACCGCGCCCAGGACAGGGCGGATGTTGTCGGGCCCCACCGTCGGCGCCTTCACCGCGCTCAAGAGGCTGGTCAAGTACCTGATGGGCGCGAGGGACGCGGCGAACTGGCTCCCGAGGCCGACGGAAGGCTCGAACGTGGAGCTGGTGGGCTACGGCGACAGCGACTGGGCGGGCGACCTGCAGACGAGGAGTTCGCAGTCGAGCGGCAAGATCGAGATCGACAACGTTCCCATGCACTCCTTCAGCAGGCGCCAGGGGATCGCGGCGACTAGCTCGGGAGTGGCAGAGTACTACGTGGCGACGGCGGTCGCCGAGGATCTCCTTTACCCCAAGTCGCTCCTGGAGTTCATGGGCTTCGCGGTGGCGACTACTCTTTTGACGGGTTGGCCGGCGGCCCGAGGGGTTGCGGGCCGCGAGGGAGTTGGCAGGGCCAGGGGCATGGAGGCGCGCGTGTTGTGGCTCCAGCAGGTGATCAAGAGGGAGCTGATGGACCTCGGGGCCGCCGGCGCCGACGACAACAAGGCCGACCTGGGCGCGAAGATCCTCGGGTACGAGCGCTTCGTCAAGCTCAGGACGATGAACGGCATCTACACGGACATGGGCCAGGTCGCGGAGAGCGACCACCAGTCGGAGGAGGTGGATTTCGACGTGGGGGCGGCGGCTCGGTTTCGGCGCGCCCCAGGCGTGGCCGTTTCACCGAGTGTGACCCGCTCAGCGGCCCTGGCGATGATCACGGCGGCGGTAGCGCTCCTTCAAGGGTGTGAAGGACCCGCCACCGAGCACGACGGCTACTACGACACGGAGGTTTGCTCCAAGGACGGCACGGTCGCGAGCGACTGGACGGACTACTGGCTGGTGCTGGTCGCCTGGGCGCTGGTCGTGGCCATCGTCTTCGGCTACGCGGGGTTCCGCTACGGCAGCTGGGGGGGGGCAGGGGTGGCTCCTCGTCCAGACCGAGCGCGATGACGCGAAGGACAAGAACATCGATTCAGGCATCGGCTACATATCACCCACGTCGACCAAGTCGACGGTGGATCAGAGCAGCCGCATGAGTAGGACGGTTGGCACTCAATCGCAGACAACGTACAAGTGGAGTTGGGCTACTCCACGTTTTCAGCCATTGTCGATCAGCATGCACGGTGTTTTCTTTGATGTGCATGCTGGGAGTGACGCCAAGGCTAGAGGACTTTTTCTGTACTGGGGCCCAGGGTGAGGACCTCGGGCGGCTACGCGTTGCACTGTGAAACAGAACAGTGCGAGATTTGCTGAGCTCACGTTCCAGTTGCCATGCTTGACATTCGTAATTTTCTCATGACATGCTCAGACCCGTTGTGGTATAGCGCGCTGATGGTCATACTTATCTTGCCTGGGGGACGCCCCAGCCTAGTTCACCTTTTCGGGAGTCGCTTGAAAGCTCGACACTAGGCACACGCTGAGCTTCCAAGGGGGCGTGTTGTGCATTGTATTTGGTGGGGTCGGAGACCCCCCTGTGCATGAGACAACTTAGCATGGCATGATCGGAGCAGTGTCGACAGGTCCTCTTGGCTCAGGAGATGAGCGCAACATCATCAATCTAGCTACAGGAACACTGTTGAGGTGATCGTATCTACACGTGAGTGCATTTTTCCAGCTGTCGACCCTGTTTATCCCTCCGTGTTGGTTGCGCTGTGCGCTGCGGTAGTTGACCCAGCCTACAGGTATCCCGCATAATGGGGAACACAATGTTCAGGCGACCGCAAGCGGCACGATCATCGCAAGTGCTAGCCCTCGAACACAGGTGCCTGCATTGCACTCCCTGTCGTTGGCTGGCCAGAGGCCATTTAACGCAACGTCATGTTTTAATTCGAGCTAGGGTTTCCGTTCTGCCGGCCAATCAAAGACGTGCTGCCGAGGGCCTTGCCCGATTGCTTGTAACCGATTAGAACCCAGGCGTGCGCGAAACGCACGCGTGGTTGATGTAATATGCCAGGGTGCTGGGGGCCTAGGGCCAGGGCCAGGACACCCTCCCGGAATTCCCCCCCTTTTCCCCCTTCTCCCCCTCCCCCCTTTTTTGTTGACCCACTCCTGGGCCTCCTGGCCTCCCCCCACCGCTGTTCAAAACACTTCCGGAGGCCACCAACAAAACGACCAGAGCGGCTTGACAGGGCCGAAGACGCCCGAATATTGTTTCAAGACGGTTCAAGAGGTTCCGAATGTTTCTAAGAAGCCTCCTGCGCCCCGAAGGAGACCCCAGGAGGCATACGTTGTCCCATCCTTACGGCAAACACGCATTTTAGCATATTCGCATTTTGGGTCTTCACATCGTCCACACGGCAGTTCAGAGGCCGCAGAGATCACCCCAAGACGTCCCAAGAGGCATTGGGCCCCAGGAGAACCCCAAGACGGTCCAAGAGGCGCCCAAGACGGCCCAATAGGGCCCTACGAGAAATCCAAGAGGGGGAATTCAAACTGACATGTCGAACCCTCCGCTCCAAGTGGCAGACCCCCAAGATGCCCCCACGGGCTCAAAAAGAGGCCCCAGGAGGCCCCCAAGAGGTTCCTAGAAGCTTCAAAAGTCGTTCCACGAGGCGCCCGAGAAGCATGCCAACAGACAGGTATCCGAGAATCCTCTGGCCCAGAAATCAGGCACAGTAGCGACATGGGCCAAAGACTAAAGATAAGCCAGCACTTGGCTTGGCGACGGATCAATCCCTATGCAGTCATGTGCAGAGCTGGGCGCGGGTCTCTCTTCATACACTGTGCGCCGCGGGGCATTGCGGAAATGGGGCTGCTGCGGAGCATGCGTGCACGGGTTCGCTGAACTCTTTGTGGGGCACGGTCCGCGTGAAGGATGTGCCGAATAATTCGGATGCCCCCGGGCGAACACGCCCACTTAGGCCGCAGGTCGACCTCATCTGGTCACGACCCGTGCGAGGCATGTTCCGAAATGGACGGGGGGACGCCATCCGAAGCTGCCCATTGGTGCCATACGTGGAGCTCCTTCTTGGGCATGATTCACGTGACGGGTGTGCTGGCATGGGGGGGCGCTGTACGAGTATTGTTTCTGGGCCTTTAGGTGGTGTTCTTTCTGTGTACGGTCTGCGTGGTGGGGTGTGCCGCAATGGGCGGGGGGGCGTAATGCGAACCTTGCCTCTGGGGCCATGGGTGGAGATCCCTGTGGGCCACGCCCCGTGCGAGAGGTGTGCCGAAGTAGGCGGGGGGCATTCGAACCCTGCCTCTGGGACCGTCCGTGGAAGTCTCTGCGGGCCACGATCCATGTGCGAGGTGTGCCGAAGTAAGCCAGGTGACGCTATGGAGCTCCCCTCTGGTGCTGCAAATGCAGGTACGTGCTGGGCACGATCCGCGCGTATGCGCTGCGGGACAGGAAAACGACCACAGCCACTGCTCCATGTTTGCGCTTCCTTCCAGCCGGCCGAGAAAGAAGCAGTGGTTGTGGTCATTTCCCTGGTGCCAAGCTTAACGAAACTTACCACAGCCACTGCTTTGCTTCTGCTGGCTGGGAGGCGGCAACAAAAGAAGAGCAGTGGCTGTGGTCGTGTTTGCGTCCCGCAGTCCCTGTTGGGCGCGATCCTTTTAATGGGTGTACCAGCCTTGGCGTGGCGATTCTTAAGGCAAGCCTGTATCTGAAGCCGTCGGTGGAGCTCCCTGAGCTGCACGATCCGTGTGACACTATGTGTCCTCCGACGCCGAGCACTTTAGACTACAACCAGAACTTGCCAGAACCTAAGCGCGCGAAGCGCGCGCGTGGTTCTAGTCTCTATGTATGTGTGCCTATATACATGTATATGTATGGATTCGGGCCTGCTCTCCTAAACGCTGCTATTGTTGTTTCGTGGGGCATGACTGGCCGACGCTCCTGCCAAAGTTGGTCGTGCGGTGTTGAGCTATTTTTTCTCCAGGGAGACATGCGACCATCCCCCGCCAACTTGTTACGAGTTCCAGACATGTGTTCACCTAGTTGGGAAACATAGCGCAGCTTTCATGTTCTACGTTCGCAGGGTCGTTTTCGAAACGTCGCCGGGCGTTTCGCCATTGGGCATTTCCTGGCCATGCCAATGCCGCGATAAAAAACACACACATGAAAAGCACTTTTTCTCGCAGCGCCTCCGCAAAATTGATTCATGCCAGCATTTATGTGTTGGTTTAGTTTGAGTGCATGTGGGAATGGTTTTTTGTTTCAAAAATCAGTCTGTGTCGAATAGGCACTTACCTGTAAGGGACCAGAGGACCTTCCACTTCGCGCCCAGCGTCACTCAAGCGGGAGGCAGAGCCGCGTTTCGGGATCAGGATCGGAGTTTCGTCCACCTTTGCATGTCTTTGGGTTTGTTAACGCGTCCTTGGTCCTTCAGCAACCTTCGCCATGCTGCTGCTGCTGAGTACTTCCACGCCGCTGCGAACACTGTCGTTCACTGCAGGTGTCATCTCTCACCCTCTGCGTTTGGCATGATTTCTCGCGGAGTTATGTGAGCTCGGGCGAACATAGTCTATTTTGTACAGCCAAGCCCACCAGTCAGGAAGTGGCGCTGATTCTTCTGGGCATTTCGGCCCATCGATCTTCATTGGGCGTCACCCCATTTTAATAATACTATGTGATTGTGCGTCGCCCCCCCCTCCCCCCAAGGGCGACACGCGCACCGATGAATCTTTTAGTACATGTGTCGTGGCGGGCGCTCTCTGGCCGTGCCGCTCGGGAAGCGATCTGCTACAGGATGGCTGTACCATCTGCTCGGGTCGCATGCGCGCCTCTGGGGAGGAGACGTCGTACCACTGTGCCCTCCTGCGTCCCATCGAAGATGTTGTCCTCGTGCGCTGCAGTTCCCGCAATCGTCCATCGGCCTGACCTCCGCCGAGGCGACCCCGCCGCCTCTGCGGGGCCCTTGGTGCCGCCGGCGCCCGCCGCTCCCATGGAGGCTCGCAGGGTGGGGGGGGGGCGTCCCCTCGCCCCCGCCTCGCCTGCGGACGAGGAGGGGCGGAGCCAGGCAGGAGGAGGAGGAGGAGGAGGAGGAGGGACAGGTGGAGGAGGGGCATGGGCAGGAGGAGGAGGACCAGTGTAAACCCAAGAGGCACCAGCGATGTTGGAATAGACCCTCCCCTCCAAACTCCCTCTTCGCAGGCCCCTGCAACGGATCATTTCTATCGGGGGAACTGGCTCGTTGGAAGACAATCGTGTGAAGACCCTGCAGCATGCTAAAACATTGTTCTCGGGATGCCCGCGCCACGGATCAACCTAACTGTTGCGTGTTGACGATCCAGAATCGTGCCAAACCGTTATTTTTGGGACGTCAGCACTGCGAATCAACGTAATTGTTGAGCCCGTGTAACCCTGAATCCTTTCAAAACATAATTATTGGTACGCTGTTGATGGGAATACGTAACATCTTTTTTACAATTTGTTCACAACGAATGTGCCGCGGCGCGAAGGCCAGAGCCACATTCTGAAAACGACCCGCCATCAATCAGTGAAGCTCTTCTAATTTGTTTAGACCACTGTGCGCGGGCGCCAACGCGAGAGCCACATTTTGAAATCCACCCGCCCTCAATCCGTGAAATTGTTGCAAATCTTTAAGACGAATGCGCGCGGCGCTAAGGCGAGAGCCACATTTTGAGAAGCAACCACATTCAATCCTTGAAATTCTTGCACTTTTTTGGGAACGAGTTCGCGCGGCCCTAAAGCGAGAGCCACATTTTGAAAAGGAACCGCGCTCAATCCGTGAAGCCCTTGCAAGGTTTTGGAAACGAATGTGCGCGGCGCTAAGGCGAGAGCCACAGTTTCAAAACTAATCGAACTCACTCAGAGAAGTTCTTGCACGTTGTTGAAACGAATGTGCGTGGCGCTTCGGCGAGAGGCACATTTTGAAATCCACCCGCCCTCAACCCGTGAAACTCTGCAAATGTTTTATAAGAGTGCGCGCGGCGCTAAGGCGAGAGCCACATTTTGAAAGCGACCCGCCCTCCATCTGTGAAGATGTTGTCACTTCTGAGGCTTCAGAGTCATAAGTGGTGAGGAAGTCTCAGGCGAAACGCCGTGCCCGCCTTAAAAACTGGCCTCGGGATGCGACAGGGAAAAGTTATGCATAAGGAACAGGAATGGAGGAAGAGAAGCAGGGACCGGTGGTGGAGGTGGGGGAGGAGGTGGGGGAGGAGGAGGAGGAGGAGGAGGAAAAGGACCAGTGGAAACCCAAGAGTCATCAACGATGTTGGAACGATCCCTCCCTCCAAGCTCCCTCTTGATAGGCCCTGCAACGGTTCATTTCCATTGAGGGAATTGCTTGGCTGGAAGACAGAAGTTTGAAGATCCTGAAGCGTACCAAAGCATTGTTCTCGGGATTGTAACGCCACGTATCATCCTGACCGCTGCGTCTTGACGATCCAGAATCGTGCCAGGACGAGAGCGAATCAACATAATTGTTGCGCCCGCATCATCCGGAATCCTTCCAAAACGCCATTGCTGGTGAGCTGATCATGGGAAGCCGTGAACCCCTTGCAAATGTTGAAACGAATGTGCGCGGCGCCCAGGCGAGAGCCACATTTTGAAAAGGAGCCGCCCTCAATCCGTGAAGCTGCTGCAAATGTTTTAATCGAGTGTGCGCGGCGCTAAGGCGAGAACCACATTTTGAAAATCACCCGCCCTTAACCCGTGAAGATCTTGCAATGTTTGAAGACGAATGTGCGCGGCGCTAAAGAGAGAACCACATTTTGAAAACCACCCGCCTTCAATCCAAGAAGCTCCTGCAAAGTTTTAGACGAACGCGCGCGGCGCTAAAACGAGAGCCACATTCTGAAAACGACCCACCTTCAATCCGCGAAATTCTTGCCAATTTCAAAGCGAATGCGCGCGGCGCTAAGGCGAGAGCCACATTTTGAAAACCATCCGCCCTCAATCCGCGAAGCTCTTGCAAATGTTTAAGACGAGTGTGCGCGGCGCTAAGGCGAGAGCCACATTTTGAAAGCGACCCGCCCTCCATCCGTGAAGCCGTTGTCACTCCTTAGGCCTCAGAGTCATACGTGGTGAGGAAGTCTCAGGCGAAACGCCGTGCCCGCCTTAAAAACTGGCCTCGGGATGCGACAGGGAAAAGTTATGTATAAGGAACAGGAATGGAGGAGGAGAAGCAGGGACCGGTGGTGGAGGTGGGGGGGGAGGTGGGGGAGGAGGAGGAGGATGACAAGGACCAGTGGAAACCCAAGAGTCATCAAAGATGTTGGAGCGAACCCTCCCTCCAAGCTCCCTCTTGATAGGCCCTGCAACGGTTCATTTCCATTGCGGGAATTGCTTGGCTGGAAGAAAAAAGTTTGAAGATCCTGAAGCGTGCCTAAACATTGTTCTCGGGATTTTAACGCCACGTATCAACCTGACTGCTGCGTCTTGACGATCCAGAATCGTGCCAGGGAGGAGGAGGAGGAGGAGGAGGAGGAGGAGGGGCAGGGAGGAGGAGGAAGGGCTGAGAAAGGATCAGGAGTAGCACAGGGACGACGAGGGCGAGGAGGGCCACCCCCCTCTCGCGCGAGCGGCCGGCCGCGCGCCGTCGGCGGCTCCCCCCGAGATGTTCGCGGGGCCCTGGCGGACGGAGACCGAGCGGGAGATACTCAAGCAGCAGAAGAAGTTCCGCGAGGCCTCTCTCTGAAGAGTGTAGACGCGACACGATCATAATTTGTTGGGCGTTCCGCGCGGATGTTTTGGATCTGCGTTGGGACCCCCTGGCGGCGCCGCCCCTGGCGCGCTCCGCGCGCCAGGGAGGGGTCCAGCTGAGACCTAAGAATTCCGCGCGGACCTCAGAAAGGTTATGTTTATGCCGCTCGTCCTTCTAATTATCTCTGCCGTTCTTGGTTGGTGCGCCTGTGGGAGCACAGGGGGGGCGAGGATGAGGAAGGAGGGCAAGAGGAAGACGTTCCCAAGAGGGCCCAAAGAGGCAAGCACCAGGCATTTGTCTTGTGTTTTTGTCCGTGCTTGTCGCGTTCTCGCTGTCTGGGCTTTGACGCTGCAGGATGGCTCCAGAGAGGCCCCCAAGACCGCCCTGAGACGGCCCACAAGGGCTCCATGAGGGTCCCAAGACAGTCCAAGAGGGCTTCAGAACTGCCCAAGAGGTGGCCAATATCGCCCACGAGGGTTCCAAGATGCCCCCAAGAGAGGCCCACGAGGGGAAACACGAACCGACAGTTCGAGCCTTCCCAAGAGGCCCCATGGAGGCCCCAAGAGGCATCGAAGAGAGCCCACGGGGCACCCTGCGAGAGGCCCCATGAGGCCCCCGAGAGGTCCCAAAACAGCTTCCCGCAGGCCCCCAAAGGCCCCCAGCAGGCCTCCAAAATTACCTCCAGGAGGCCCCCGAGAGGCCTCCCACGAGATCCAAACGAGCTTCCACAAGGCTTCTAACCCACAGCCCAGGCACGTTGGCGGGATGGGCCGAAGGCCACTAGACGGCCCACTAGTCTGTTAAAGCGCTCCAAGACAGCCCCGAGACGGCTCCAAAACGGCCGAAGAGACGTCCAAGACGGCCCGAGAGGGCCTCAATTGCGACCCAGGGTCGGGAACGTGAACCAAGAACCCCAGATCTTCGGCCCGGGAGAACCCCAGGAGGCCTCAAGAGGTCCCCAAGAAGCCCCCAAAAAAGCCCCCGCTCCACGAGAGGCCCTGAGGGCATTTGAAAAAAGGGAATTCCACTAGTTGTGTTTGTATTCCAAGTTCGCCTGGCAGTTTCGCTACGCTTGCAAAAAGGAGGATACATATTGCCTCCTCCTCGTCTTCCTCCTCCTGTTACTCCTTCTCTGCGGCCTCCTCCACCCTCGCCAACTCCTCATCCTCCTCCTCCCCCAGGGAACGCCTTCACCTACCCTTGTCCCCCCTCCTCCGGCTACGTCCAGCTGCGGCGAATGAAAGGGCCCCAGAAATGCCTCCTGGGCCTGTCTTAGGCCGCCTTGGGTGGACCGTCGGGAGTCTTGGAGTACATTTGGGCCGTCTTTGTGGTTCTTGAAAGCCTTGGAGAAAGAGGATTCACACAATAGATTTTCCCAAGAGTTCGACCATCCAGCCTAGCTAGACCAGATGGTTCTGGCACTTAGTTGTTTCAATGTGTTTACATGTTCATAAGGGTGTGTACAGCAGTACAGGTATGGACAGCCTCTCCACACCAGAACCCACTCTTACCAGCATTCACTTGCGACGGTGCTGCTCCTCTTCCTCCTCGTCTCACTGTCTCGTTTTCGCTGTCCCTTTCACTTTTTCTTTGTATCTCTCTCTGTCTCTCTCTCTCTCTTTCCCTCACTCCCTCAGTTTTGCCTTCTCTCTACCTCTTCTCTCTCTCGCTGGTCGGCTTCCCAATGCGTGGGTTCCAACCCTCAGACTGCCACACATCCACATGCAATCGCAAGGTACGCAATGATGGGCGCGGGAACATTGTGTTCTCCTTCGGATGTTTGGAATTCTTTCGATGGGAAGTGAGGGAATCTTGCGTTTTCATGTGGCTCCTGTGAGGGATTCCGCTGGGAGATGACAATCCCCAAAGTCAACAACTTCCAATGAAACCATAATGTTTCCTCACTGCTCGCCCCAGACATCCCAAGCATCCCAATGAAAATCCACGGTGTCTGCACTCCTGGCGTCGCGAACTCTACGGTGTCACATGGATTGGGTGCCAGCTTCGGCGTTTGGGGACCCTTTGGGACGTCTCGGGGCATTCATGGACCGTCTTCGGGGGGAGACCTCCTTGCCCTCGTGGGGTCCTCTTGAGCAGTCTTTACGATCTTGGGTACTCTTTGTCCGTCCGGGAGCGTCGGGAGCTCTAAGCGGCGAGAACGTTGCAGTCCTCCCAAAACCAAGGGGAGATCCATGAGGTTGGCCTTCTGGGGCCCTCTGGGGAAGGCTCTTGAGGCCCCCTCGGGGCGTCTTGTGCTCATGGGGGGCCGTCTCGGGACCATCTTGAGCGTCTTGGAGCGCTCCTGGTTTTG
>CAUYUJ010015641.1:57500-87500 GCA_963575745.1 Prorocentrum cordatum
AGATCCGTGGGCGAGAACGGGCCTCATCCAGCATCCCGCTGCATCCGGCGCCATTCGGCCCACTCCCACGGCGAATCTGGCCTCATCTGGTTTCCTGGTTCCTTCATCGGTTTTGAATCGCCTTTTCATCGTTCTTATTCGCGAAGACGTCGCAGGAGATGCCTGCAAGAGCCTAATTCTGAGGCGCCCAGAGTTTGGGATGAGAATCGTTCGCGCGGAAGGCCCAACCAGCAATGGGCATCCTGCGTCCACGCACTTTTGCCTTGACAACGGTGGAAGAGGTTGAGCGCGCCGCATGGGAAACTCGGCGGACCTTGTTTTTTTTCGCCACGCTACCATTGCACGTCAGCACGGTACCTTTTCTGCCGATGCGCCGTCGAGGCGCCTTGCTCTTGCATGCATCAAGGCAGGAAAAACCACCCGGACCCGACAATTGACGTTCACTGAACGGCCATGGGCTTTTCTTACACGGCCCCGCCCCGCTCGATTCCTTCCCTGGGCGCGTTTACTCAATGGCTTCGCTTGTCGGGGTGATCATTATGGGGGTGGATTCTCTGCCCTCCTAACGCATGCCTGCATGACTGCGTCCTCCCTCCGGGCCGCGCGGCCCCTCCGCACCCGTGGCAGCCGCGTCCCCGGAAGGTCGAGAAGTTGCGCCAGCGCCTCGAGGCTGGAGAGGCGCTCCCCGCCAGGGTCTCGGCGGGAGGTTTTCCAGTGTGGCGGCGCCTCCGGCGCCCCTCCTCCTCCACTTCCTCCTCCCTCCTCCTCCTCCTCCTCCTCCTCCTCCCCCTCCTCCTCCTCTCCTTCTCCCTCTCCTCCTCCTCCTCCTCCTACTCCTCCTCCATTTCATCTCTTTATAGATAACTTCTCCCTGTCGCACCCCGAGACCAGTTTTGAGGGCGGGCCGGGCGTTTCGCCTGAGACTTCCTTGTCATTTATTATTCTGAAGCTTAAGAAGTGGCAACCGTTTCATACATGGAGGGCGGGCCGCTTTCAAAGTGTGGCGCTCGCCGATACGCCGCGAACATTTGTTTGAACATGTGGGAGAGTTTCAGGGATTGAGGGCGGGGGGTTTTCGAAATGTGGCTGTCGCCTCGGCGCCGCGCACATTCGTTTGCAAAATTTACAAGAGGTTCTCGGATTGAGGGCGGGCCGTTTTCAAAGTGTGGTGCTCGCCGATACGCCGCGAACATGTGTTTGAACATGTACGAGAGTTTCACGGATTGAGGGCGGGTGGTTTTCGAAACGTGGCTCTCGCCGTAGAGCCGCGCACGTTCGTTTGCAACATTTACAAGAGGTTCTCGGATTGAGGGCGGGCCGTTTTCAAAGTGTGGCGCTCGCCGACACGCCGCGATTATTGGTTTCAAACATGTGCGAGAGCTTCACGGATTGAGGGCGGTCGTTTTCGATGTACGGCTCTCGCCGTAGCGCCGCGCACGTTCGTTTGCAAACTTTGTAAGAGTTTTCGACATGTGGTTCTGGCCTTAGCGTTACGCACATTTTTTGCACATTTGCAAGAGTTCCACAGATTCTCATGATCAGCGTATCAGAAATGGCGCTCTGGAGCGATTCATGATTATGCGGGCGCAACAGATATGTTGATTCGCGGTGATGAAATCATCAAAAGTGGAGTTATGGCACGAATCCAGATCGTCAAGGCGCAGCAGTCAGGTTGATACGTGGCGTTGAAATCCCGAGAGCAATGGCTGGGCGCGCTTCAGGATCTTCAAATGGTTCCCAACGAGGCAGTTCCCTCAATGAAAATGAGCCGTTGTAGGGGCCCACGAAGAGGGAGCTCCGAGGGAGTGTTCATTCCAACATCGTTGATGACTCTTGGGTTTACAGTGGTCCTCCTCCTCCTCCTCCTCCTCCTCCTCCTCCTCCCCGTTCGCGTCCACCACCTCCTCATCCTGCTCCTCCTCCTCCTCCGTCTGCTCCTCCTCCCTCCTCCTCCTCCTTTTCCTCCTCCTCCTCCTCCCCCTTTTCCTCCTCCTCCCCCTCCCCCCCGCCGTCCTCCACCGCCACTCGTTCCTCTTATTGATAATGCCTCCCTGTCGCACCCCGAGGCAAGTTTTCACGGCGGGGCGGGCGTTTCGCCTGAGTTTTCCTGAATGGCCCTGAAGCTGAAACGTTGACAACAGTTTCACTGATGGAGGGCGGGTCTTTTTCAAATTGTGGCTCTCGTTTTCGCGCCGCGCACATACGTTCTAACAATTAAGAAGCGTTTCGCTGATTGAGGGCAGGTGGCTTTCAAAATGTGGCTCCCGCCACAGCGCCGCGTACATTCGTTTTAAACATGTGCAAGAGGTTCACGGATTGAGGGCGGGTGGTTTTCGACATGTGGTTCTCGCCTTAGCGCCGCGCACATTCGTTTGCAAATTGTTCAAGAGGTTCACTGATTGGGGGCGGTTGGCTTTCAACATGTCGTTCTCGCCTTAGCGCCACACGCATTCTTTGTTGTTGCCAAAAACAAATGTAAAACACAAAAAAAAAACAGATGCAAGAGCTTCACGGATTGAGGGCGGGTCTTTTTCAAAATGTTGTTCTCGCTTCAGCGCCGCGCGCATCCGTTTGCAATATTTCCAAGAGCTTCACGGATTGAGGGCGGGCGGCTTTCAAAATATGGTTCTCGCCTTAGCGCCGCACGCATTCGTGTCGTTTACATTTGCAAGAGGTTCACGGATTGAGGGTGGGTATTTTTCGACATGTTGTTCTCGCTTGAGCGCCGCGCACATTCGTTTTTTTGGTAATATATATAACAAAAAAACAAAAAAGAGCTTCACGGAGTGAGGGCGGGTGGTTTTCGAAACGTGGCTCTTGCCTTAGCGCCGCACGCATTCGTTTGCAAGACTTGTAAGGTTTCCACGGGTTGAGGGTAGCTCGTTGCCAACATGTGGTAATCGCCGTAGCGTTGCGCACATATTGCTCAAAAGGTGTAAAAGTTTCACGTAACCATAAATTGTGTTGTGGAAGGACGTTCCAGAAATGGTGTTGTTGGAAGGGTTCACGATATTAGGGGCGCACCTGTTATTATGACTCGCGGAGCTGAGGTCCCAGGAATGGCGTTCTGGCACGATTCTCGATCGTCAAGACTCAACAGTCAGCTTCACGTGTGGCGCTGGTATGCCGGGAATACAGTCAACCCGCAGAGTAAGGATGAGCCATCTGTCCTAGGTTACCCTTGCATCCTTGCCCTTTGGTCTAACCCTGGGAACTTCCGCTGGCCAGCCCCTTGGGGTACTCTTGGGGCGGGCCGGCGTTCCGTTCGAAACGCGTCAACTTGGTTTTCCAAGGCCCTTGCATCGTTATCGTGCATCCTTATTTTGCGGGTTGACTGTCATGTTTTGGCGTGCTTCCGGATCTTCAAACGGTTGTCCTCCAACGAGGTAGGTCCTTCTGCGGAAATGAACCGCTGCAGGGGCTTATGAAGAGGGAGCTTGGGGGGAGGGGTAATTCCAACATCATTGGTGACTCTTGGGTTTACACTGGTCCTCCTCCTCCCCCTCCTCCTTTTCCCCCTCCTCCTCTTCAGTTTTCCTCACAATCTTCCCTCCTCCTCCTCCTCCTCCCCCTCATCCTCCTCCTCCTCATCCTCCTCATTTTGTTCCTCCTCCTATTCCTCCCCCTCCCCGTCCCCCACGTCCTCCTCCTCCCCCTCCTCCTCGTGCCCCTCCTCCTTCCGCAGAAGCCACGGCTCGCTTGCGAAGGTTGCTCGCAGCAGCCTCGGCTTGCTGGCGGCTGGAGGCGCGCGGGGCCCAGCCCGCCGCCGCCCACCGAAGTGAGGGAGGCATGGGCCAGGCGCTGGCGCTGCAGAGAGCGCGGATGCACAATTCACGTGCGCAGTTGGCTCTCACGCAAGCGTTGTGGAGCGTCGCGCGGCGACGAAGTGGACACCAACCGAGGCGAACTCGTACCGCGCGCCGCCCGTGCGACCGCCCCCTCCCAGGGCGTCCTTGTGCTTCTTCCGATGGCCCTTGTCCTGGTGGGGGTGCTGGCGGAGGTCACGCCCCGCAGCTGGGTGGGCCCTCGGCCCGCGAGTTGCGCACCATGGTCGCCGTGGTCAAGAAGCGCGGTGGCTCCGCAAACGCGTCCCTCTACGAGCATGCGCCGTCGGCGTTCGTGCCCGAGTTCGCCGCGGTGGTGCCACCCCAGCAGGGCCCATCCCAGAGCTTGCCAGTTGGAAAGGTCGGCGGCCTAGGAAATCGCACGCCCGGAAAAGGCCGCGCGAGCTCTCGCTGAGCAGCGCTAGTCTGTTGCTGCTGCCAAGAAGGACTTGGATGCGGCGGGCCTCGAGTACAAGAGCGCGGCGCAGGAGCTGGCGGGCGAGGTCGTCGAGATCAGCCCCCAGCTTCGCGCGCGCCGAGGACCTGGCAGCCGGCGAGGTGGAGGCCAGCTTTTTATTTATATATTCATTTATATATATATACACATACATATATATATATATATATATATATATATATATATATATACATACATACACATATATAGACATACACACATAAAACGCCAGCAGCGCTTTCAATCTGTACGAGCTCCCCGCGGAGGACGCGCGGCATTTTGCCCGGTGCAAGGAGAAATTCGACGGCAAGGCTTGGAGTTGGCGCCGGTGCTCGCCAAGAGATCGCACTCGCCGCCTCTCGATCACGTTCGCCGCCCCTCTTGCATGCGCTTCGAGGAAAAGAAGTGGTGACCTTGCGGAAGCGGATTGTGAAGGACGTGCTGGTTTGGAGGCCTCCTCCGAAGCCAGAGCCCGATGGAACAAAAAGACGCCCGCGCCGCGGCCTCGCCGAGCGGCCCCGCCGCGGCCCGCGCGCCCCCCTTCCCGCTCTCAACCGACTCCAAGCTCGAGCGCAAGGCCGCTGATGTTTGGGCGTTGGCCGGAAAGGTGTCGGGCGAGCACGTTGCGTCAGGCCCCCCCCCGCGGCTGCCCCATCGACGAGGGGTGGCAGGGCCGATGGGGCCCAGCATCCAGAGCTTTCACCTGCGCAGCATCTGATTCCCTCGACCGTCTCTCGCCATGGCTCCATCAGATGCGCCGCGCCTCTAGCGAGTGCGTTTTGGGAACTTCTGCGCCGGGCAAAGTTCGATGCCGCGCCCCCCGGGGCGCTCCCGAGCGTCGCGCGTCTCTTGGCCCGTCGGCTTCCCCCGCCCCCCCCACTTCGCCGGGGCCGGCCTGGACGGGGCCGACGCTTGCATGTCTTTGGCCCGCTGCGTGTCCCGGCCGGGCCCAGCTGCCGCCCGAGATCTGCGCGCGCGATTGCGGGCGCCTCGCATCGTCGAGAACTGGGTTCATGAGGCCCACGCGCGGGCGCCCAGGCGCGGGCGGGGCGCCTCCAGTGGCGCGGCGGCGTTGTGTCGGAGTTTCTGAGGTTTGTCTGCGCCGCCGACCGCTTTTCTCGAAGCCCCCCGCGTGGCCTTGGCTGCCGGGGCGATTATTCCCGGCAGGGAATTCATCTTGGCGGTGAGTTGGCACCTGCGTGACTGCCAGGGCCCGTCGGACCGCGACGTGTTCACGACGCGGTGAGATCGGGGGTCTGGCCTCGAGGTCGGCAAGGTCATGGAGTAGAGGGGGCCATCTCAACATGGGGCCTGATATGCTTGGCTGAGTTTGCGCGAAGATCTCGCTGTGCAAGCGGTCGCTGCAGACCTCGTCGCTCGCGCGCCCGCGTCTGTCTGGCGCCGGGGGACTTGCAATTGTTCCATCGTCTCCAGCGACTTGCCCACGGCAGCTCGGGACATTAGAATTATCGCCGCGGCCCCCGACGCCGCCCCGCTCCCTCGCGCCGCTTCGGTTCCATCCGCGCCTCTGCCGCCTTGGGGCCATCTAGGCCTCGCTTGCCTCGGCGCCCATCGGGCCTCTCCCAGAGGCTCCTGACTGGCCTCTTTGGCTGAGCTCGCGGGGGGGGGCGGCTGCGCGCCCCGGGGCGGGGGGCCCACGGGCCCTCGCCGAGGTTCGTCTAATTCGCGCCGTGCTTGGGCCGACAGGGCCGAGCGCGAGCTTGCCAGGAATCTGCAGACGGAGTTGCCCGCGCGCGCTTCCGGCGGGGGCCGCAGGTCCTGTGGGCGGACTTCTCCGGGGAGACAGCTGCCCGCGCAAGCGCCCTAGCCCGCGCGGCGCGCGCTTGCGCGAGCGCGCATTCAGGGCCCGGTCAACGTCGCAATGGCCAGTTCAGTGTGCGTCTGCGGCGGCGGACGGCGGGTTCGACGTGTCGAGGGCCTTCCTTCTCCGGAAGTCGATTCTTCGAGGGCGGGGGTCGCCCGACCCCCGCTCTCCAGCCGCTGACTTGGCGTCCTGGTTTCGCGCGATCTTCGGGCCCAGTCGTCTTCTCAGTGAGCGGCTGCAGCGGGGTGAGCGCGGGCCCCCCCTGTCATTTCGGCGCAGGGTGCCGCGCGCTCTGTTTTCCTTTCTTGCTGGGCCAAGCGGGCGCTTCCCTCGCCGAGCTGGCCGCCGCGCAGGACTTGGGGCGCGCGGGGGCCCGTCTGGGCGGGGCGGGGACTTGGCGGGCGTAGCGCGTTTCCCCATTGGTTTGGACAGGGGGGGCGCAATGTCCGCCGCTGGACAGAGCGCGCGGAACCATGGCAGCCGTCCACGACCCTGCCTGCTGAAGGGCATGCATCGCCGACCCGCTCGCGCTGCTTCAGAAGGAACGCGGAAGTTTTCATAGGTTTGGGCTTTCCGACGCCCCCGCGGGGGGCCTTTCTGACCCGGTGGACTTCATTCCCCGCGGGGCCTCACCGCAGGACCTCTGCCGCTGCCTGCAGGTTCGCCAGTGTGTCCTGCGGTGCCAGGTCTGCTGCGTCGGTGGATATGGTTCGCGCGAAGCATTCTAGTCTTTCGTCCGATGGGGCTCTGGACTCTGTCGCCGCCCCCCTCGCGACCGGCGAGGTCGCGCCCCCGTTGCCCTGGCAGATTTGGCTCGCGATTCTCGCGGTGATCCCGGAGACCCTCGGAGCCTCAAGGCCGACTTGGGGCTTTCGCGACCCGCGCCGATTTCGCGAGAAAATGCGGCGGTCGGTAGCGTTGGAACGGGAAGGGGCGGGGGCCCTCCAGTCTCTCTTCGCGGGCCGCGGCGCCCAGAGTGCGTCCGACGTCGCCTGGCGCCGCGCCCTGGCTTGTGAGCGGGCGCGCGCGAGCAGTCTCGCGACGGCCGCCGCCCCTCGGGACACGCGTGAGTTCTACGTGCTGTCGGGTCAGATTCGCCCCGGCAGAGATGCATTGACCGCGGCTGTCCGGCTGTCATCGCGCGCCTGCGCGTTGGCGCGTGTAGGCCTGCCTTGTATTTCAACGTCGCTGACTTTCTGGCGGCGCCTGTCGCGGGGGCGCATCGCGGGGCCACTGCTTATGCGTGGGCTCGACGTTCGTGCGCGCATTTCACGTGGGCGCTCTCTCCATCACCACCCACCAAACCACCCCAACCCAACCCGAAGCCCTCAATTTGCCTTCCATTTCCAGTGGGGGGGGGTCCGGGAACATTGAAAAAACACATGGTATCCGTACCCCCCCCAACCCGAAATTCGGGTCAAATTCGGGTCTTCGGGTTGGGTTGGGGTGGTCTGGTAGGTAGTCACTCCAGGGCGCGCCTGAGCCCGGCGGCCCAGCCGGCCGATCGCGCGGGCCCGGCGGCCCGTGGCGCCCAGGTCTCCTGAGGGCGTCGAGGCGGCGGCTCGGGCAGTCCACCGGGCGGTCGCGGAGAAGTCGGGGCCCGGAGGTGCCCCGACGAGGCCGGTCCCGTCGCGGCGGCCTATGGGGGCTGCGTCTCCGCGAGCTGGCGGACAAGGACTTCGCGGGCTCGGCGATGAACTATCACCACCCACCAAACCACCCCAACCCAACCCGAAGGCCTCGATTTGCCCTCCATTTCCAGTGGGGGGGGGTCGGGGAACATCGAGAAAACACATATGGAACCCGTACCCCCCCCAACCCGAAATTCGGGTCTTCGGGTTGGGTTGGGGTAGTCTGGTAGGTAGTCAGTCGGGGCCCCGAAGTGCCCCGACGAGGCCGGCCCCGTCGCGGCGGCCTATGGGGGCTGCGTCTCCGCGAGCTGGCGGACAAGGACTTCGCGGGCTCGGCGATGAACTAGGGCATCGATGACACCTCAAGGCGGCCTCCTCACGTCCGGGGTAGAGCTGCTAAGAGGGTGGTGAGGGCGCGGCGTGCCCAGGTTCGCGCGCGTCGCGTCGTCCGACGGCTCAGGTTCAGCAGCGCGCCTAATCGCCGTCTTCATACCGGCGGCCCGTTGCCGGGGATTGCGCGCGGAATGGAGGTCCCGGGCAGCGCGAGGCCAGTCTGTCTTGCGCCTCTGTTGTTCTGGGTCAGCCCCGCGACGAGCTCGGCCCGACATCTTCGAGCGCCCCCCGACGGCGGCCGAACGAATGAAGTGCCGGTTGCGGCCCCGTTGGTGCCGCGTGGCTTTCAGGACATCGAATTCGTGCCATGTCGAATCTCATTTTTCTCTGGGATCGCCATGGGATCGATGCGCTGCGCGTTTTCATGGGCCCCAGCCCCATCTATATATATATATATATATATATGTATATACACATATATATATACATATATATATATATATATATATATATATATATATACTGTTCGGCGCCATCACCGTGCCTCTCGAAGTCTCAGCGGCGCCATAAAGTGGGAAGGATTGTTGAGAAAGTGTTTCGGTACTGTCGAGGCGTAGGCCAAGTCCAGCAAGTTCACGCTGCTGGAGCGCGGCCCCAGTCGCAGCGTTGCGCACAACGGCTGCTGGACCGGGGTCGAGCGGCGGGGGGGTGGCCCGCCAGGGGTCGGCTGGCGGCGTCGAGCGCGAGGGGGGTGGTCCGCCAGGGGTCGCCCAGGGGTGCGGTCGAGCGGCGCGGGGGTCGTCCCCGCCCAGGGGCGGCAGGCGGGCAGCGGCGAGCGCGAGGGCCCGAGGGCGGGGTCTCCCCCGTGGTGCGGGTCGCGTGCTTGGGGCGGCCGTGTGGCTCGGGGTGCCGCGTGCGACAGCACGGCATCGCGGTGCCAGAATTCGAGAATTGGCCGTCTGAACTCTAGAAAAAAGCCCTTGGAGTCAGAAGTTTGTTGAATTCAAGAACTGGCTTGTTGAATTCAAGAAAAGGCTTGTCGAACTCCAACAAAGGGGTCCTTGGAATCAGAAGCATGTCTCTTCTTTTATAAAAGTTGGGCAAGCTGTTGCTCTTTAGTTCCCTCCTGCAAATCGTGCCCTGGGAATTCGAGAGAGAGAGAACCCGTCGGTGGCTGCACGTCGATCCCCTGAGGCCCTGGCGCTGCAGGTCTTCACCGGGGGCCTGGTCGCCCGGCCTTGGGCCCCGGGGGCCCTCACAGATCGACCGGGCCCGCAGGAGTGGCGCGGGAAGCTGGCGGGCCCCGGAGCTGCGGGCGTGGTCTCCCTCGGCACTGCAGGCAGTCCCGCAGCGTCGGGGCTCAGGGTTCGCACGTCGAAGCGACGCGAAGATCGGGACAAAATCGGATCGGGATAACTCGAAATCTCTGAGAATCGGCGGGTTTGGAGGACGTATTGGGCGCCGCGGCCGCTCCAGAGCGTTCCGGAACGCCAGAGCGTTCCGGAACGCTCTGAGAGCGCTCCGGAACGCTCGGGAGCGATTTCTCCCGATCTTAGCACTGTTTTACACGTTGCGCCCTCCTGCCCGTCCTGCCTCCTTGCGCGGGCATGTCCCGCTCCAGCGCCTGCGCGGGGTGTCTGGTGGGGACGCGGCTCGCGTGCTGTTGTGGCCCCCATCGCGGGGACCTTCATCCAGCCGCCGAGTCGTCGCCTGAGCGACCTAGTTTCAAGGAGCAGTTCGAGCAGCTCCTGCGTTTGGGTCGCTCGAGCGTGCATCTATATGTTATGCGGATGGGCTGTCCCGTTGGGCGCACTTCTTCCAGGCGCAGAAGCGCAAAGCGAGCAGACACAATCAAGTAGGCCAGAACTGTTTTTGCCACCCTTGGTTCCCGCGCGAAGCGGTGGGGCTCAGGGCGCATCTCCCCAACACTGAAGAAGCCACAAGTGCTGCCCGTTAGATCTTGCTTTTCTGCGGGGCGTCTCCAGCTAAGATGCATCTCCTTGGAGGTTGCAGTCTGAACCCGCGCGGGTACATCCCTGGCCGAAAACTGGCTCAATCCGGCTAGATCCTGATTCCTGGACACACTCTGGCCTGATACGGCCCAGTTGCCCTCATTAGTCGGGCCTACTCGCCTTCAGCCGTTCAAACGGAGACCTCCCAGGAGTTGCCCCGCACAGTGGGGACCCATGCCATGACACCCTGCTCGCCTCCAGGGTCTCTTGGGTTTCGATGGTCTTGCCATGGAAAGCGTGACGTTCCCACACCCACAATGAATGGACGTCATGGGGTCTCAGGGTTGGGTTTCTCGTGTAAGGTTTCTTGTGGTCGGGCCGCTCCTGTAGGTGCAGCAGCGTGACGAGGGAGGGCGAGGCGGGTGCCGCAGCCCAGGCGCTCGACAGGCTCCAGCGGGAGAAGGTGGCCACGGGCGAAGAGACGGGGAGCCCAGCCCGCCACGCGCCGCGGCGCGGCGGGAGGTGCACGCGTCCTGTGGAGACCCGTGCCAAGAAGCACCCTGCCTGCCTCCGGGGCGCCCCTGTTTTTTTTTGTCGTGTGCCAGTGGTTCTGCCATGGAAGCCGTGACGTTCAAGAGTCAGTGGGCGCCCTGGGGTCTCAGGGTCGGGCTTCTCGCGGGAGGTCTCCTTGTGGTCGGGCCCCTGCTGTGTCCCTCCCCCCTTTGGCCACCCTCCGCGCCGAGAATTGTGCACGCGCTCGCCCCCTTCTGCCGCCCCTTCTCCTCCCCTTCGTGCCCCCGCTCGGCACGCGTGGAGAGCCGCGGCGCGAGGCGGAGGAGCGAGTGCCCCCGGGCCTTCCCGGACGGGACCGTGCATGCTGACGCCTTCCTGTCGCCATGTCTCTGCCCGCCTCGTCCGAAGGGGGGGTGCGCAGGGGCGCGGTCTGCGTCGCCTCCCGCAGACCCTGCCGCTGCTCGAGAGCGCGTGGGGGGAGGGGGGGGATCAGGACGCGTGCTTGCTACCTGTTGCCTAGCGTTAGGTCGGGCCTGTCCCTCTACAGGGGGACATTTCAGAAATTGTCAAATCATAGTCTGCGGACCATTTGTCGATCATGTCTGGTCATTTGCGGAGTATGTTTGACTATGTTTAGTATTTTCCTTCCAAAATCCGCCTGGAGGAGGACATGCCCGACCTAACAGTGCGGCTGCCTGCTACTTTGTGCCGAGCGCGCGCTGACACTGATCTGGGATCTGTGGATCTGGCGCGTGGGCGCCAGATCCACGCATCGGGGAAGCCCCCCCCCCCCCCCCCAAGCGCGAGGCCAGTGCCGCCCACTCTGCCGACGCAGGCCGCCGACTCTGCGCGGAGTCGGCGGCGCGCGAAGGGGGGGAGGGAAGCGAGAAGGAGAGGGCCCTCCCCGGACGGCGGCGGGACTTCTCCCGGGCGATCGCGGACACGGAGCAGGGTCGAGGACCGGACCACCGCCAGGGTAGCGTGCACCATGCGCTGGCAAGTGGCGCTTCTGCGAACAAGCACCCAGGGGCCAGGGCCCGCATGCCGTAGTGTAGATGCGCGCGGTTCCCAGGGGGAACGTCTTAGAGTTCATTTTTGTCGCGAAAGAAAATTTTCAGACGATCGCAACGATGGATCAAGGGGGCGTCCGGCTGCGTTTTGGGGAGGGCGCCTCCCCCGATCCATGGATTTGGTGACCGAGCGCCAAATCCAAGGAGCGCCAATCCACGTTTGCGCGCCCCCGACTTCTCAGGAACCCTCGCGCCTTCTGAAAAGTTTTCAGGAGGGAACAAACACAAACACAATTAATCGTCGATGTTCAGCAACATATGCGAAAATATGGGAAGTGGAGGGGAAGACGGAAATCGAAAAACATTGGAAAATGGAGGGACTCCTGTTATTCTTCAGGCATGCGCCACCTCCGCCGACCCTTTAAATGCGCTCGAGCAAGACATGTCTGACGCTGTTGAAAGAGCAGGCGGGGATGTCGGGTGCACAGAAGAAGCACAATTCATCGGGGGAGAGGCTCTGTCGGAAATGCGCGGAGGGGCGAGAGAACGAGGTGCGACGTGACGTGCGCGGCGTGCGGAGGAGCGTTCTCGGACACGAAACATTTGCAGCAGCAACAGGTGGGGAATCATCAAAAGGCGACAGGAGCGGCGCGTGCAAGAGAAGACTACCGAAGTCGGAGAGGTCGTTTGGCGTCTCGGAGCTCTCGTGGGCCGTCTTGGAAGCTTTTTTGGGGGCCTTCTTGGCCCGTGTTTAGGCCCTCTTGACCCCGGAAAATGCCCGTGATGCGCTCGTGCCGGGCCCGGGGGAGGGGGGGGGGGAAGGGGGGCAAATCTCCGGTTTGAGGTCCCTGGGGGGGTTATGGGGGATTTCTGGGGGGGCATTTCGCAGGCTTCGTGGAGGTAGTTTCGAAGTTCACTGATCGCCGTTTTGGGGCCTCTTGGGGCCTCTTTTGGGCCTCTTGGACTCTCTTTGGAGGTCTTTTGGGGGTCTCTGGGCGGCTCGGCGGGTGTCCCAGGGCCAGGTGGGAGCGGAAGGCTCGGATTTTCGGTTCGGGCTCCGCCGCCGGGGCCCCTCTAGGAGTTGGGATTCTTTTGGGCCGATTCGGGCCGTCTTGGCGCCGTTTTGGGCCGTCTTGGGCGCCTTTTGGGACCCTTTTGGGGCGTCACGGGGTGGCCTTGGGGGCCTCTTAGACTGGCTGGAACTCCGTGCAAGCTAAAGAGTCGTCGATGCAAAAAATGTACGCTTCCCCATGGAAAATCAATGATTTGCGCTACTTTGGACCTTCTTGGAACGCCCCTTCGGGGCCTCTTGGAGCGTCTTGGAGGCATCGTGGGCTGTCTTGAGCCCATATTGGGGAATCTTGGAGCCACCGAAGGCCACGTGGAGGTCCTCTTGAGCCGTCGGGGTGCGTCCCGGGGCCATTTCGAGGCCACCGGAGGAATCCCTGCAGGATTTTCGGGAGCGGATGACGCCCCCGGGGGAACCGGGGAATTTGAACAGACCCCCCCCCCACCCTCCAAATCGACCGGACCAGGCTCCAGGGGGAGGGTTTGGGGAGGGGGAGGATCTCACACGCCGATGAACCCCAAGGGGTCGGCGGATTCGTTTTTTTTGTGTGTCCCAGGGCCCCTTCGGTTTGCGTGTTTTCGGGGCGTGGGTTCCAGGAACACGTCTCAGAAGGCCTCGCGGGGACGTCCGAGCCTTGCGAGGAGCCCCGCCCCCCCCTTCTCCCCCCCCCGCCCCTTTTTTTGTGTGCTCGCCACCGATAGGGCGCGGGCCGCCGATGCCGCGCGGAGGCAGGGCCCGTCGCCCGCCCGCGCGTCGGGCAGTCCGTGTCTGTGACGACGTCAGCGGACAAGCGGCAGGTTGCCAAGGGAATTGCCTGATGTTTGTGTAAACGTGCTCAGGACATGTCCTACACATGTGAAACAGACGGCTTCAACATTTTAATAACATGTTCAGAACATGTCCTTAACATGTGAAGCGTGTGGCCTAAACATGCTAAGAACGTGTCTCAAGCATGTCAAACACGCTGAGCTCAACGATGGGAGTGTCAGGGTGTCCACGGTCATGGCATCCGCAAGTCCATGCCCTGCGCCCCCTCGGCGAGGCTCTCCGTGCCGCGCCCGAGTGCGCCGCCGAGCGGCGTGCTCTTCTCCCGCGGCGGACGGCGGGCCTTTCGCGGCGGCCGGGGTTACTTTTGAGTCGGGCCGTTCTTTGTACGGGAGGAGTATTCAAGAGCAGTAAAAAAATGTGGGGTCCAGTTTCTGGCCAGTTTCGGCTATTCGGGTGTATGTCTTGGAACTTTTTGTTTGGAAACATCGTCCAGCATCCGCCTGTAGGAGGACATGCCTGACCTACGGCTATTTCCGGCGCCGACGAGAGTGGGGAATCTATGCGCGCCGGTCGTTGGAACTAGTTCAAGGGCCTTCCTACTTCAATAGTCGACATGCTTTTCCTGTGCTTTGTTATCCTCTGGGAGGGCCTGAACCCAATCTGCTTCATCCGCCTTCTACTTCATGTTTGTATATATTTCTTCCGGCCGACGTGAAGCCCAAATCGACCAAGAAACAAACGACACCACCCCACCCACGGCCCGCCATTTTGCGCTACAGCCCATCGGGGGCCGTAGCGCATACCACGCACAAAATCCCGTCATATCTCTTGGTATACGGGTCATGTGGCCGTATGCGGGGTGGTGTCGCTTGTTTTTCTGATCCACCAAAGGCGGGCATTGCACGCATTCGCCTGGGAGCCTCGCCGAATGCATGGACCATCGAGGCCCCTGGATGCATTGGAAGCCCCTGCCAAGAAACACCCTGCTTGCCTCCAGGGTGCCCTTGGTTTCTTGGGTCTCGATGGTTTTGCGATGGAAAGCGTGACGTCACCACACCAAAAGTCAGTGGACGTCCTGGGGTCTCAGGGTTGGGTTTCTTGTGGAAGGTTTCTTGTGTTTTGGAGCTTCTACTGAGCTCGCCCCTGCCGTCAGGGCTGCAGCAGCACCTCGGTTCGGCCGCCTTGGCCGTCTTGGGGCGCTCTTAGGCCGTCTTGGGGCCCTCTTGGAGGCATCTCGGGCCGTTTTGCGGTGATCTTGGGGGCCTTTTTGGGCCGTCGTGGAGCGTCAGAAAGCCGACACCGGCGAGAATGCCCGACTCCGTCAGAAACCTAAGGGACATCCGTGATTTGGGCTTCTTGGAGTGACCCATCCCCCTGAGCCGCTCGCTCCTTCCGCCCCCTCTTTCGGCGGCTCCCTCTGCTGTTTCCCCTCCCTCCTGCACGGTGGCAAAAAAATCGCTGCAACGGCACCGCCGTTTGGGTAGGCCTCCGCCAGCGCAGTTACCCTGCCTAGCCGCCGACGCAAAAAGTGTCATGGCGCCAAAATCGCAGAGCGGATTTCGATCGAAAAACGATAGGATGGGCCCGGAGTGTTCTGGAGAATTTCGCTCCGGATTTCGAGGTGAACTTCGCGCGGATTTGTTGTGGGCCGGGAAAAAACACCAAAACAGATCCACGCGAAATCCATTTCGTGTCTCACTCGCTGCTCCGGCGTTTTGCACTGGCAGAAATCCACGCGAAAATCCGCTGCAGCACGTCTGCAAGGCCGGGGCAAGGAGCAGTGAGTTGGGCCTCTTGGGGCGGGCACCCTCGGCGCCCGGCCCCGGCGCGTCCGCGACGCCCTGCGGCGCGAGCCGCCGCGGTGTGCATCGCAGGGACGGCTCAAGGAGGGCAGGCCTGCCGAGGAGCGCCGAAGGGGATGGTCATAGGGGCGCGAGGTCGGGGCGGCCAAGCGAGGGGTGATGGCTAGGGGGGGGGGGTGTATCGCGGCGGGGGCCACGATATCTCCCCAGATGTCACGGCGCCTCTTCTTATTTCATGACCCCCAGACACCCCCCCCCCCCCCTGTGCCGCACGCGTGCCGCCGGTCATGATTTCTGCCCCCCTCTTGGAAGCCCCCCTCTCGGACGCCCCCGATCAGAGACGGGGGTCAATGCAAACGGAGGTGAGTCAGATCCTGTTCTTGATGTTGATGATGATGATATTGATCACATCGTTATCAACAGCAATTACACCGGCAACTGCAACACCAATCACAACAACAATAATGCTGGATCTTGCAAGATCCTGCTGTGCCAGGGGCGCAGTCCCCCGGGCCAGAGGTGCAGCATCCTGCAGGATGCTGCATGAGCTTGCAGGATTCTGTGAGGCCTGGTTGACCTGGGCCTGGATCGACCCCAGTCAGTAGATCCTCGAATGGGCATGCCGGCGGGTGGTTTGCGATCGGCGCCGTTCCGCATTTCGTTGTCTGCAATCATCTCGGCTTCCGCATTTCGCCTTCCGCAATCATTTCGCATTTCGCTTTCCGCAATCATTTTGCGCTCGGCGCCGATTTCGCATGTCGCCCTCGCATTTCGCATTTGCCGTTGCGATCGGCGCCCTTTCGCATCTCGCCTCCACGGCGCGCGCGCCGGCGACCCCCCGGCACCCGCGGCCGCGGACGCTGCGGCTCAGAGCTGCCCGGCGTGGGCAGGGCTGAGCCGCGCAGCCCACGGGGGACAGGCGGTGGTGTCGCACACCCCCTTTCCCCCCCTTGGGGACACGACACCGTCCTCGTCTCCAAGAGCACTCTCAAGAGGGACCCAAGATGCAAAATTCACTGATTTTCCTAAGGTTTTGGAAAGATTTTGGTGCTTCCATCTTTTCGGCTTCCCGACGCCCCAAGACGGCCCAAGAGGCCCCCAAGATCACCCCAAGAGCGGGCCTCCTCGGGGCGCGGCGGAGAACTCCGTCGAGGTCCTCGCCTGCCACCCCCCCAGGGTGCCGGTTGCAGGCCACACCCTTCTCAGACCACATCCTGCGGAGTCGCCGACCGCCGAGCAGCGGGCGTGTCAAAAGCTTCGAATCATCAGGAGTAACTCGGGTCGGGGCTATCTCATCTCGGGTTCGGTTATCGGGAATCCGAACCCGAGTTGCCCCAGGCCCGAGTTACCCCGGATAGCTCGGGCGTCCAGACCCCGAATCATCAGGGGTTCTTCGGGTCAGGGCTAAGTCGGTGTCGTTTTTCAGGAGTCCGAGCCCGAGTTGCCCCGAGGCCGAGCTACCCCGGATAGCTCGGGCGCCAGCGTGTTCCAGCATCTGCGCCGTGCGCGGAAGGTCGGAAGGGGCGCGCGGGCAGATGGTCAAGGATCGTTTCCCTCCTTCGGGAGGATTTTGGGCAATGAGAGGGGGGAGAGGCATAGGGGGGTCGCATCGACCCCCAATCGCCCATTAACCGCCGTTAGTCAGGCGATCGCAAACATGGATCAAGGGGGCGTGGATTAGCGACGGGTCCCGTTTCCATGGGAAACCGCGGATTTCCGCCGCCGAACGAGGCGGCTCCGGCCGCATATTGGGGAGGTCGCCTCCCCCGATCCATGGATTTGGCGACCGCGCGCTAAATCCATAGATCGCCAATCCATGTTTGCGCGCCCTCGAGTTAGGGGCCCGATAGCCCCAACCTGCTCAGGAAGGTGCGGAGATGTATCGCCGGTTCCAGGTCGATGCATCGCCCCATATGCCAGTCCCCCTCTATCGTTGCCCATCAGAGGACGAGGAGCGCGCCAGCCAAGGACGAGCGTCACAGTCTGGTCAGGACGACGTCGACGGCGGCGCGGTGGGTCGAGTGCAGCGAGGCTGGCCCAGGTCAGGGCACCTTGGGAGTTGGCAGCTCCCGTGGAGTTGGCGCGACGACAATCAGTCGGGTTGACCCAAAAGGGGATGATGATGATGATGATGATGATGATGATGATGATGATGATGATGATGATGATGATGATGATGATGATGATGATGATGATGGTGATGATGAGAAAACCGCTCCCCAAGATGCCCCAAATATGAGGCACCGACGGTCTGTCTGGCAGTGCCGCCCAGAGCTTTCTTGCTGGCCCCAAGAGGCCACCGACCACGGACCCTGACGACGGCCGCAAGTGGCGTTGTTCGGGCTGACCCACAAGGGGGCCCAGCGACATGGGAATGGTGCAATAGATGTGGTGCAGTAGATCTGTGGGGTTGCAATACCTCTGGGGCGTGGAATACATTTCGGGGCGCAGACGTGTTGCTGCATCTCCGCGCGCCACGCATTCATCGTTTTCAATGCGAGGCAACTCGATTCTCGGGCGCAGCACGTTTGCAATACAATTGCCCCGAATCTATAGCACCACCCCCTTTCAGCTGGACCCCATTCTGGGTCACCCAAAATCAGGCCCTGTGCTGCACGCAGATCGGCGAGTCCGAGGCGATGGGTTCGCCGCCCTCGGACAGCTCGAACTCTGCGCCGTGCAAACTTTGAGCGCCAAGAGGGATACCCTCAGTCTGTGGCACTTCACTGCTTGTGGACGGCTACTCGATCTGGCTCCTGTTGCATCGACAGTGGAAGGCTAACGTTGAGTCGGGCATGTCCCTCTACAGATGGAATAGTCAAGCATTGTCAAAACATAGCTTCGACTATTTTAGTTTGATTTATTTGACTAAAGATCAGAATTTCTTTTCCAAAATCCGCCTGTGGGAGGACATGCCCGACCCAAGGCTAACCTTCAGAATATGCTCACGCCGGATGGGGCAGAGTGAGCTGTGTCGCGCCTGCCCTGCTCACGCTGGATGGGGCATAGCGAGCTGCCGTCGCGCCTGCCCGGCCAGGCTGCCTCCCTCCATCTTGAAGAACCCCCGGCGTGCTTGGTGGACTTGCTGGCCTTTCCTTCGCCAGACGCAGCGGTCATTCCTAGGGCTTTGCTTGCACTCGCTCATCGCGGATACTGTCGAGGAAGAAAAACGCCATAAACATGAATTGTTGGATCTCCGCGCGGATTCATGAAGTCCGCACGGAGCGCCAAAAGTTTATGTTTATGGTGTGTTTCTTTCCTTTATTGCTTGTACTCGCTCACCGCGCTTGATGGTTCGAACATCTTTGAGTTTTGCGTCGTGTCTTAAAGACGGCGACTACGCTGCGGGCGTTCAACGTTGAATGACGCCCGCAATCTGAAGTTTCGGACATGGCCGATCGTTCAAGGTTGAAAGATCCTTGCGGTGTCAGAAATCAACACCGAAATCGGCACGAGGTGAACTTGCCCAACGCCTGCTTCGCTGCCACGACCAGATCTTGTTCAAGATGCATGCCCTTCTGGACACAGGTTTTACTTCAGGCTTACGGTAGGTTCGGGTCGTGTCGACCCGCGATGACTCCAGCACGGGCGTTTTCAGGTTGAACGCCGCCCGTGGCCCAGAATCGGCCCATCGTTGAAAGATTTGGTGTTTCTGAAACGGCCGTTCGTCCAAGCTTGACCGATCCCCGCAGTGTCAGGATTCAACGCCAGGGCCGGCGCGACTCGGACCTGCCGGGCACCTGCTGCACTGCCCCGACTGCCTGCAGCTCCGTGTGTTTCCTCGGCACGGTTTTGCCCGCCAAGCTGAACGCATGCCTCCGCGCGACTCTCGTGATCAGTTGTGCGGCCGCCATGGGTCGGGCCGGGCGAAAGGGGGGGATTGGGAAAGGGGGGGTTACGAAATTTGCTACATGCAGCTGGTTTCGGCCTCACCGAGGGGCCCATTCCTCGATACATGGGCGCCTCCTGGCGCTGGGAGGCGCCGGGGAAATCAGCTACGCGAGCTGATTCTCAACCCCCCCCTTTGCTATCCCCCCCTTTCGCCCGACCCGAATGGGGCACGACGGCTTCAGGGTTGTCTTTGCCTGCGCCCCTAGCGGCATCAAGCCGGGGAAACCAGACACCTATATATATATATATATATATATGCACCACCATACGGTGGGTGCGTTCGTTGAGGAATGGGCCCAGGAGGCTTCAGACCCTGGGGGATTCCTGATCTGATGAGGGCGGCAGTGTTATCCATGGCCGATCCACGATCGGAGGTTCACCGGCTTCCAGACCCTGGATTCCTTACGTATAAGGGTTCCTTATCCAATGCCCTCCTCATCGTACTCCGAGCTTCTTGATAGGCGTCGGGGGGGCGTCACCCCCGCCGACAGGCCCGCCTCGATCCCCGTCGCGGGCAGCCACCAGGCGCCGAAGGCGCTCCGACCCCCGTCGCGGCGCGACGACGAGGCGAGGCTGACCCCCGTCGGGGGGGTTACCCCCCCACGCTCAGCAAGAAACCCAGAGAAGATTTCCGTTGACAGAGGCGAGCATGTGGGACAGCGGGGGAAGACAGAGAGCCCAAACCTCTCCGGAACCCATGCCACCCGTGTGGCGCGCTGGGGTGCGCATGCCTTCTCGACAAGGGGCGCGAGGATCTGGCTCGTATCCACCAGGGCAAGCACCCCAGTCAGCGCCGACCACCTGCCGAAGCAGTTGAAGCCTATCCCTCCGGCGTGCGACGGAGCGAGGCTCGTCGAGGAGCGCACTTTCCTGGAGTGCTGTGGTGAGGGGTTCTTCTACGTCGAGTGTGGCGTAGATTCCCATAGAACTCTCCAAGGCCCGTGCTCCTCACTGTAAAGGACGAATCAAGTGCATCATCATCAGCCGTCAACGGCCCGCGCGGACTTCTGTCATCCAGGCGGACCTCCTGAAGTTTCCGCTGATGTAATAGTTCGCTTGCTTTGAGCGTCAGAGATCGGTCTACTCATCAAGCTTATGGGCAACTATAGTCAGGAGTGGAAAGGGCACACAGACACAATGAATCGTCAATCATCAGGACAGTAAAGGAAACCATAGGAAGTTTGGGGAAGACGAACATCCTTAAAACATTGGAACATATTGGGGATCCTGGGATCTCTGTCTGTTTATTTATGTGTCCCAGGGCCCCTCCATACAGGCGTAGAAAGTTCACCTCTGTGCTGGTTTCTCTGCTTCTTTCGGAACTCTTCGGCGTCTGAGCGTCCCTTCTTCCTCCCGCCCGTCTCCCGCCCCCCCTCTTTGCTCGCCGGCCAACTCGCTAGTCAGTGCCCCATATCTAGCTTCTCGCTGGAGCGGAGTTTGCCGCCGACGGGAAAAGGTCCCATGGCCCCTTCATTACGTTGCATCTTCGGGGGACCTTGCCTGTCCCCAAAATTGGTGTCTTTTCTCGTGTCCAAGGCAGGCTTGATGGGGACTCGACGCGGACTTGGCATGGATTCGACGCGCATCCGACACGGATTCGACACGGATCCGACGAGTCCGACATGGATCCGACACGGATGCGACGCGGATAGGACCGCGACGGGATAGACAAGGTCCCTTGAGGATGCCACATAACCTTCCTGCAGGCGTAGAGGGTTCACCTGCGTGCCGGTCTCCTCTGCTCCCCGCGCCTCCAGGCCATCCGCCCAGCCGCCCGCCAGGAGGCGGCTCTTCGACCTGCACGCCCAGCGCGCTCGGGAGCAGTCGGCCGAGCTGGAGGCCGAGGCGAGGCCGCGGCGGCCCGGCGGCGGGGGGGGGCCCGTGGGTTAGGATGTTTCGGCCTCCTCCTCCTCCTCCTCCTCCTCCTCCTCCTCCTCCTCCTCCTGGTTTCGCCTTGATCACCAGGCAGAACGTCGAACACCAAGAAGGTACCGAAGCTGGAGGGCTGTCACGTGCTGGGCCCCGGGAGGCGATGCCCATTCAACACCGTGCCGAATATTGCGAAGGCCTTACGGCCGGTGCCGCCGACCCTGAATGGCGACGACGACGACGACGACGACGACGACGAGCGCTCTTGGAGGCCTCTTGGGGGGGTAGTTTGTGGGCCTCTTGGGAAGCTCTTAGGGGCCGCTTGGAAGCCTCGTGGGGGCCTCTTGGGGCTTCCTGGGGGTCTCTTGGAAGGGGCCTGGGACGTCTTGGAGGCTTCTTGGACGGTCTTGGGGCTGTCTTGGGCGTTTTCGGCCGATCTTTGGGCGACTCGGGGCCCTCTTGGGCCGTCTCGGGCGCCATCTTGGGCATTCGGACATCATTTAAAGTGTTTTCGAGGTTTCTAGGCCGCCCGAGGAAAAACGAATCTGCCCCCCCACCCCACCCCCGACTCCCCTCCCCCCCACCCCCCCCCCACCTCCCCCAGGACCCCCCCCCCTCCCGGGACCCCCCCCCCCCCGGGGAAGGGATCAAAGGGAAGGTGCTTCCCTTCGAATCTACAACGGCATGGACATTCGAATATTTGTTCTGGGGTGCTCGGAATGGTTTTTGGGAAGCGGTCCTTCAGCTCGATGGGGGCGTCATAGCCCGCGGCCCGAGTCGCTGCCCAGGCACGCGCCGCGGAGGGAGTCGCGGGTTTGTGCGTTGCCGGCCAGCGGGCACGGGACGCTTCACAAGGGTGGTTGTCGGGGGCAGCGAGATGGGGGGATTCGGCATAGGGGGGGGTGCATCAATTCCCAAGCGCCCACTGATCGCCAATACGGGCCCGATGGCCCCAACCTGGTCAGGAAGGTGCGGATTCACTATCGGAGGCCTATCGCCGATCTATGGCGATGTATCGCCGATTCCAGGTCGATGCATCCTATGCCAGTCCCTCCCTATCGTTGCCCCTCATGTTACAGTGGGGGTTCCATGCCAAGAAGCATCCTGCTTGCCTCCACGGTGCCTGGGGTTTCTTGGGTTTCGAGGGTTCTTCGATGGAAAGCGTGATGTCCCCACGCCGAAAATGGATGGACGTCCTGGGGTCTCAGGGCTAGGTTTCTTGTGGAAGGTTTCTTGTGGTCGGGCCTCCATGGTATGTGTGTAATGCGAACTCGCGTGTGTGCGCGTGTGCCCCAAGCTGCGATGGTGGCTTGTACGGTGATCTGATGCGATCTCGCTCCGCCGCTCTGACTTGCACCGCCCCGTCGCCGCGCGCGGGGCCGAGACCGCTGAAAAGTGCATGCGTGTACGCCTACTACTCTCCATCCCACTTCCGCCTCCCTACTCTCTTTCCCGTTCACTCTCTTTATTCACTGATATTGCACACATCTCTCTGTATGTATGTGTATAGCGGTTTCCGTGCTTCTGCGTCTTTGGTTGTGTCGATCTCTCTATCTGTATATACCCATCGTAATTATGCGTATCCATATATATATATACACTATCCATAATGACCGATAGTTCCCTCTGTGCATTTCCACATTAATTCTACATATCCATGTGTTCTCTCTGTCTCTCCCTCTCTCTCATTGTTGTCTCTCTCTCTCTCTCTATATATATATATATGGGCACACACCTATATCCATAATATTAAGCATACTATATATATTCCCCAATCAGAGTTAGCCTCTATAGGGGTCCTAGCGGATTAAAGGGTTAGGTGAGGTTGGTCGCCGATTTCGGTGGCCGGGCCCGGGTGCCCGGGTGCCCGGCGGTGCCCGGGTGGCCGGTGAGGTGCGTGGCCGATTTCGGTGGCCGGGCCGGGGTGCCTGGGTGCCCGGGGGTGCCCAACAGCCCAGTAGCCCTATAGCCCTATAGCCGTATAGCCCTATAGCCCTGTAACCCTATAGCCCGATATCCCGATAGCCCTAATAGCTTTATATCCCCATATCCGTATAGCCCCATAGCCCATATAGCTCTATAGCCCCATAACCCTATAGCCCTAGGGCCCTATAGGTCACAGTCCTATAGCCCTATAGCCCGATAGCCCTATAGCCCGATAGCCCGATAGCCCTATAGCCCTATAGCCCTAACAAAACATGTATCGGGTGTTTTTCTCCGGTATCATTATATAAATATCTGTATATATAGTGTGTGTGTGTGTGTGCTCTCTCCCTCTCTCGCTCTCTCTCCTCCCTCTTCCAGCCTCGCCTATCCCTCTGCCTCTATCGCCCCATCCCCCTCGCCCACGCGCGAGGCTGTACTTCTAGCGCAGCAGCAACAGCGGCAGGCGAGCCAGCTGCTCTGCCGCGCGCGGCGGCAGGCCGGGAAGGAGGGAACACTCCACCCTTGTTCCTCCTCATTGTCCTCCTCCTCCTGCTCCTCCTCCTCGTCTTCTTCCTCCTCCTCCCTCTTGCTCCTCCTCCTCCTCGTCATCTTCCTCCTCCTCCCCCTCCCACTCCCTCTTGCTCCTCCTCCTCACTCGTACTCCTCCTCTTCCTTCTCCTCCTCCTCCTCCTCCTCCTCCTCCTCCTCCTCCTCCTCCTCCTCCTCCTCCTCCTCCTCCTCCTCCTCCTCCTCCCCCTCCCTCTTGCTCCTACTCCCTCCTCCTCCTCCTCCTCCTCCTCCTCCTCCTCCTCCTGGTGGGTGTGGGTCGTTTGGTTGGGTGGGTAGTAGGTCGGCGCTGGTTGTGCGTGGTTGGTGTATCCATTGTTGCCCACTGGTTGCCAGGTAGTGCTCTTTCCCTTGGCATGATGTTGCTGGTACTGTTGCGGCCGCTTGGCTTTACCTTTCGCCTGGGGTCCTGGGATTTGACCGTACATTTCTGTGGTCGTGTGTTGTGGTGGTCGTTTTGCGCTGTGGTGCTGGCTCAGTGGGCGTTGTGCAGCTTGGAGCTGCTCGTGTCTATAATGGTCTGGTGGCGTTCTGGCTGAGGCTACTCGCAGTAACGTTCGCGCTGCTGCTTCCTGTTCCCGTCCCCTGCGATGCCAGACAGGGTTTGGGGCTGTAGTCGGAGTCGTGTTCATCGGTCTGTGCACGCGAGGCGCCGCTGTCGAAGACCTGAGTCGACTTTTCTGGCAGTCGACTTGGTGCCTGTATGACGCTGCTGACGGTGTCGCGATACGTGACGCGAGTGTTGTACGTCTGGCCCGAGGGCCCAGCAGGTGCCGCAGCGTAAATGCGAGGAACAACAATTGTCAGGGTGGGATCTTGAATTTTGATGAGGCGTTTAGCAGAGGGAGGAACTGGGGAATGTGACAGAGTATATTGGGATGTCTTCGATCGCGGCTGGGGCCGCGGCTTTCTGGGCCCGCGGCCTCCTCCTCCTCCTTCGCCTCCTCCTCCTCTTCCTCCTCCTCCCTCTTACTCCCACTCCCTCCTCCTCCTGCTCCTCCTCCTCCTCCTAGTCCTCCTCTTTCGTCTTCTCCTCCTCCTCCTCCTCCTCCTCCTCCTCCTCCTCCCCTTCCTCGTTCTCGCCCTCCTCCTCCTCCTTCTCCTCCTTCTCCTCCTTCTCCTCCTTCTCCTGGCGTCAGGCACGGCTCTCAAGACGGTGACACGACGTTCGGCGCCTGGGTTTCCAGCCTTGTATAGCACAGGGCCACCTGGCCCCCGAAGTGATACCACCTGAGGGGAGTACAAGACCCGAGCCCCCAGCCCCACCAGGTTCAACCAGGAGGTCTAAGGGTGACGGCACTGGGCTTTAGAGGAGGTCAGAGGACAGTATAGGAAAACCAGGATACATTTGCAGAGGAGGGGGAGGAGGAGGAGGAGGAGGCAGGGCAGCTAGGACTTGCACGCTTCTCGTCGACCGTTTGACCATGCTTATGTGGCGAATCCTGTCATGATCAGCACGGCTTGCGACCGGTGACTTCGAGAACGGCAAGATGTGTGTGTGTGTGTGGCCGCGCTGAGGAGGACCAGGGGGGACGAGGGACGTGTGATGGGCTTGTTTTCCACCACCACCATAAGTTGGAGGGGCAGGGGTTCCTCCTCCTCCGCCTCCTCCTCCGCCTCCTCCCCCTCCAACTTACGGTGGTGGTGGTGGAAAGCAGGCCCATCAGCACAGAGAGGGGCCCAGCAGGGAAGAGGCAGGAATGGGGATGAGGGTGGCGGGTGCGGGGTCCCTTCGCCCCTTCGCCCCTTCGGCGGCGCCCGCGGTTAAGAGAGAGCTCGGGCGACGTCGCCGCACGCATCGCAGAGGCGTCGGGAGAGCGGAAGGGGGGCGGAGGCGTCTGGAGGAGGCTGCGGGAGGGGGAGGCCGTAAGGAGGAGGGGGTGGAGGGCCAGGAGGAGGACGCAGGGTGACGATGAGGAGGGCGGGAGCGGGGAGAGCGACCGAGGTGCGCCTGTTTTCAGGGTGAGGAGCGCGAGGCAGAGCGCGAGGGGGAGGGCGATGGGGAAGGCGAGTGGGAGTGCGAGTGGGCATGCGGGACGGCAGGCGTAAACCTTGGATGGGAAAGATGTGAAGGCGGCGGCGGCGGCGGCAAATGGGGATGCCGCGCGCAGGTCGCAGCTCTGCAGCAGCCCCAGGCGGTGTTCGGCGAGGAGCGGCGGGGAGCTCCGAGCCTCTCTCCCGCAACGAGGGCTGTCCGAGCGGGTGCCCACGCTGACCCGCACTGGGCACCGGCGGCGGGCTCTCTGCGTGCACGCGCGCCCGGGGACACGGCCACGTGTTCGGCCCAGTTTGGAGCCCCGTCCAGTCAGCAGCCACATGCGAACCCTACCTCCTCCTCCTCCTCCTCCTCCTCCTCCTCCTCCTCCTCCTCCTCCTGTCCCGTGGCACGCACCCGCCCCCTCGGTCTCTAAGGGGGGGTTCGGGGCTCACTCCGCTAGGGGACCTCCCGAGCGAAATGAGCCCCCCCTCCCCCCCTCGGAAATCGTTGGGGGTGGGCAGGCGGGGTTCGCACGCGGCCACCAGTCCAGTCGGCCCCACGAGGCGACCTCCGCAACAGCCGGTGGCCCGCCTGCGGCCTCCGAGCCTTGCCGTCGCGGCGGCGTGCGCGGCGTTGCCCTGCAGGCCCCCAGGTGGCCGTTCGCTCACGGCTCGTGCCGCCCCTCGGAGGCGACCCGCCGTCTGGGCACTGCCGTCCCAACCGCCTCGCCGCCCCCCGTCCCGCTGCACCAGCGGTGCGGCCTCCCTGCCTCGAGCGAGACTGGCCTGCCCGCCAGCGCGCCGCACCGTGAGAGGCGAGCACGCCGGCTCCCCTCTTTCCCCGGCCTCGAGGCATCGGCGAAGCACCCCGAGGGCGCCCTCGATCATCCTCTCGAGAGGAGGAGGCGCACGAGTTCGGGCGACGACCTGCGGCGGCAGGGGTCGGGGGCGAGCATGGGGGGGAAGGTGAGAGAAGGGGGCGGGCCTTCTCGGAAGGCTCAGAAGTTCCCCCGGGCCTTCTGCGAAGTAACCTAAGCCCTCCCCCGAGACGCAGAACAAAAACCTTTTCAGAAGGCGCGAGGGCTTCTGAGAAGTCCCGCGCCGCCTTCCGAGAAGGCCTTCTCTCAAGGGAGGAGCAACCGCCCGGACCCGACAACTGGCGTTCTCTGAACGGCCCAAGGCGTTTACGAAGCAGCCCTGCCCTGTTTTTGAACCCTGCTTTGGGTGCGTGTACGGCACGGCTCCGCGGGCCGGGGTGGCCATTGGGCGCCGCGTAATGGGGGGGGTCATAAATGGGGGGTTGGCGAGGGTGGTTCGAAAAGGTACCCCGACGGTACCTACACGAGCCCCCTGGGGCTCTGGCCCGAAAGGGGCACGAGAGGGGACCTTTTCCGATCCCCCCATTTATGACCCCCCCAGTAAGTCCCGCCCGAGGTCGTTCTCGGGGGGGGGATCTTCTGCCTCCTGCCCGCCGCCCGCACGGAGGGGAGGCAGCGAGGAGGAGGAGGCGGCACAGGGCGGGGGCCCGCCGAGGCGGCGCGCGCCGGCCCGGGCAGCGCATCCCCCTCTCGGCGTGCCCCTGGCGGGTTTTGCGCCGCGCGCGCCGGGGAGCGCGCCCGCCTCCCGCCAACACAGCAGCGAGCACGGTAGGTTCGTGCGGCGATGGCGCGCCCGCGACGCCGGCGAAGGCTTTCAAGGTTGAACGCCTCATGATAGAACGACGCTCAAGCACCGAGGGACACTGTAACGCCGTTGGGCCCGACGGAATTCAACCTTGAACGATCGGGGCCGCGATCGATTCAAGGTTGAACGATCGACGCGGTGTCAAAAACCTTTGCGCGCGTCGACGCCGCGCAAACCTACCGCAAGTGGTAACATGAAGTCCGGCCTGTCCATCTACAGGGGGGGTATCCAGACATGAGTAGTAGACAACATAGTCTGGGGACGATTTTTGTTGGAGTATGTGGTGGCTATTCGGGAGTAGCTGTCGCGTGTTTTCGTCCAGTATCCGCCTGTAGGGGGACACGCCCGACCGAATGGTAATACGCAGACAGCGATTGACAAATCGGACGGACAAGTGTTCCAGCCTCAATCGACAGCAGATTGAGCCCAAAAAGGCAAAGCACAAGTGAATCTGCACTCAGAAGCCGGGCGAAGGCTGGCAAACCCGTGGCTTCTCAAACAGAGCTCCGTGTTTTTTTCCGTGTCCTATTTTTTTCCGGGAAGCAGTTCGTTTACCGTGAAGTGCGCCGAGTTTGATTCCGTGATTCTGTTTTTGTTGTGGGAAGACCACTTTAGCATTATGTCGGGCGTGTCCCTTTACAGGGGAAATTTCGACGACAAATTTAAACACATTTAGAAATGCGTCAAAAGGGTCAACGAATATTCAAAAAACAGTCCCCAGACTATTTTGGACTACGTTTTGATAATCTGTGGTGCATTTTTTTGTAAATTTTTCGCCGAGAATCCCCCCTGCAGGGGGACAGGCCCGACTTCACTTCAGCAGCCACGGCTCTGCCAGCCCTCGCCCCGCTGCCAACATACGGCGCCGCGGACGCGGTGCCCGAGGCGCCCGGCGGGCCGCTCGAGCTCGCGCGGCGGCCCCCAGGCCAGAGCCGCCGGTGCGCCGCGCCTCGCCCCGCCGCGCGCGGGGGCCAGGCCGAGGGGGGGCCCGAGCGTCGGAGGAGGAAGATCCGGCGATCGCAAGCACGGATTTGGGGGGGCGCGGCTTAGCGAAGGGTCCCGTTTCCATGGGAAGTCGCGGACTGCCGCCGCCGGGCGAGGCGGCGCCGGCCGCACTTTGAGGAGGGCACCTCCCCCGATCCATGGGTCTGGCGACCGCGCGCCGAAGCCACGGATCGCTAGTCTTTGTTTGCGCGCCCGCGATGCCTCTGCCCTGCAGTCGGGCCTGTCCCTCCACAGGGGGAATTGTCCAAAAGAGTCTAAGCATAGTCTGGTGACGATTTTTGACTATGTTGTAGCAGTTTGGGGCATTTTAGGGGCATTTTCCACTTTTCGCCCAAAGTCCGCCTGTAGGAGGACACGCCAGACCTAACTCTACCCTTCCCTCGTGTTCCCCTGTTTGGGCCTCCTGAGGGAGGCCCTCGTCGCTATCGCCGGATGCGCCTCGAGATTCCTGGTCAGGACGCACACTTGGACAGGTCCGGGGAGCAGCAGCATCGATACCAGTAAGTTTCCCCAGATCGGAGGGCACCAACTAGACTTAAGTCGGGCGTGCCCCTCTACATGAGGAGTATTCAAAAGTAGTTAAAAATAGTCTGGGGACGATGTTTTGAGCATCGTTTGACTATGTTGGCGCATTTTTGGGTCATTCTTTATTCGTCGTCCAAAATACGCCTGTATAGGAGGACATGCTCGACCTGAAGTTAGACCCCCACACTAATCCTGGCCAGGCCTCAGCCACGCGCAGAGGGGGGTGGGGGGAGGGGAGTGCTTCTTAGAAGCACCCCTGGTTCTCAGAAGGCGCCGGCCTTATCTATAGATGTAAGGCAATTGCCCTTTACGAAGCAGCCTCTTTCTCAGGAGCCCTCCCCCAACCCTCCACCCCCTTGTGCGCACCGCCAAAGACTGGTCCTGGGCCCAGGCTCAGTGTATACATGCCTTCCTGCCCACGCCGGGAGGGCGTTGGCACTGATCTTGGCCCAGGATGAGCCCTGCAGGGATCGGCGCAGGTATATACTCCTTCTCCTCCTCCTCCTCCTCTTCCATCCTCCTCCTTCTCCTCCTCCTCCTCCTCCTCCTTCTCTAATTCACCCTTCTCGTCCTCCTCCTCCTCCTCCTCCTGCTCCACCCTCCTCCTCCCCCTCCTTCTCCTCCTCCTCCTCCTCCTCCTCCTCCTCCTCCTCCTCCTCCTCCTCCCCCTCCTCCTTCTCCTCCCCCTCCTCCTCCTCCTCCTCCTCCTTCTCCTCCTCCTCCTCCTCCTTCTCCTCTTCCCTCCTCCTCCTCCTCCTCCTCCTCCTCCTCCTCCTCCTCCTCCTCCTCCTCCTCCTCCTCTTTCTCCTCCTCTAGTTCACCCTTCTCCTCCTCCTTCTCCTGCTGCTGCTCCTCCCTCCTCCTTCTCCTCCTCCTCCTCCTCCTCCTCCTCCTCCTCCTCGTGGCACTTTGCCCGTGGCAGCGGTGCGTTAGCTACGCCCGTGACCTGGAGATGGGTACCAGGCACGGGGAGTGTGCATTTGGTTGAGAGGCGGGGCCATGTGGTCCGTAAGTCCCTGGGGACCTTGTGTCCGCTCACCTTGGGGTACAAACCCAGTTGCACATGCCATCCGATTCGGCAGGGGTGACGGTCCGGAAGTACTGCGCGGTGACGCGGTGAACCGGCTGTCCCCCTACGCACCACGCCGTCTCGGTTGGGCAGCGAGTCGCTGAGCGACGAAGTATCTGCCCTTCCCCTGACCGTCGGTGCTGGCGCCTGCGGGCCCCTTCCTCCTGTCTGGGAGGCCGAGGGTGACGTTTGAGCCTCGCTTGCCGCTCACTTCTTGGATCAATGACACTCATGACACTCCTCCTCCTCCTCCTCCTCCTCCTCCTCCTCCTCCTCCTCCTCCTCCTCCTCCTCCTCCCCCTCC
>CAUYUJ010015641.1:92500-122590 GCA_963575745.1 Prorocentrum cordatum
TCCTTCCCCCTCCTCCTCCTCCTCCTCCTCCCCCTCCTCCTCCTCCTCCTCCTCCACCTCCTTCCCCCCTCCAACTTCTGGTGGTGGTGGTGGAAAACTGGCCCGTCAAGAAGGGGTCCGAGTAGACGGGGTCGGAGGATCGCGCCGCATCGCCTAAGTATCGGCGATGCGGCTCGATGAGGAGCCCGATGTTCTCCACGCCGACGTCGGCGATGCATCGCCGACGACGGCGATGCATCGCCGATGCATCGCCGATGCATCGCCGATGCATCGGCCGTGTATCGCCGATGTATCGGCGATGCGGTGAGATCCTCCGACCCCCTTTATCCCGACCCCCTCTAGGAGGCCTCTAGCCGTGGCCACAGCGTGTGGTGAGTAAGCGGGGGCTCGGGATGACCGCCAGGTTTTGGGATTCGGGCCGCTCTCCGCGGGGACGTCTCGGGTGACTGGGGGGGGTCCCCGAGGTCCCAGCGCCGCGGCGACGGGCCGCGCGGTGAGGTCTTTGGGGATCTTGAGGTCACCGCACGGCCTGTCACCAGTTCGCTTTGAGCTATAAAGTGCGTAGACTTTTGGCGCTCCGCGCGGATCTCTTGTGTCCGCACTGGGACCCCCACCGGCGGCGCCTCCGGCGCCGCCCCTTGTCGCGTTCCGCGGGCCGGGGGGGTACTCCCTCCGGCGCAGATCCGAGGAATCCGCGCGGACCGTCGATTGTAATGTCTGTGTCGTTTGTTCTGTTTCTGCAGGGAGGAAAAACCACCCGGACCCGACCGTTGTCGTTTACTACACTGCCTTGGGCGTTACTAAACCGCCCTGCCCTGTTCGATTCCCTCTTTGGGCACGTTTGCTGAACGGCTCCGCGTGTCGGGGTGGTTATCACCGGGGTGGATCTTCTCTGCCATCTATATTCGAACCTGCAGACAGGCCCACAGGGGCTGCCCAGAGGAGCGTAGTCTTCCTCCTGCTCCTCGTGGGCTGTGAGGGCGCCTGCGGGGCGCAGGCGCGGGTCACTGCCCGCTGCGGGCGACGAAGAGCGACGCGACGCTCCTTTGGATCGCAGCATCGCCGTGCCCATGCGAAGCGCGTGTCGGTCGAACGAGGGCTTGGGGGGCTCCAGGCGCAGTGGCGTCTACAGCACAGTTCTCGGAGGACGTTAATCCATTTGCCTTCGCCGACTCTGGCAGAGCCCATCCTCGACACGGAGTCGGCGTATGTTCGGCGTCACCCCAACATGCTAATACTATGTGTGCGTCGCCCCCCCAAGGGCGGCGCACGCACCGAGAAATCTTACAGTATGTGCGTCGTGGCCGGCGATTTCTGGCCACACCGCTCGAGGAACGATATACTACAAGATGGGTATAATGTATGGTCGCGTCGGACGCGCGCCTCCAAGGATATATAGTACTAGTATGCCTTTGCTCAGGAGGGGACAACACAAAGACACAATTTATCGCCGCTCCCCCGGAAGGTATAGGAACATATGGGAAGTGTGGTGGGGGGGGGGAAAGCGAACATCCAATACATATATATATATATACACACACTTATATATACACATGAATATATATATATATATATATATATACATGTGTGTATATATATAGATGGAGAAAGTATGGAGAATCACGGGACTTGTGTGTGTTTGGGACAGGAATGAAGTCCAAAATAAATCCACGCGAAATTCACGTCGTTTTCCGCTCGCCGTTTTGGGACAAATTCCACGCAAAAATCCACACAATAGTCCGCTGCAGCATGTCTGCAAGGCCGGTGCAATGACATGGCGAGGGCCATGCCATACGTTCCTTGGCCCCACTGGTCCGCGCACATGCCTCGGGCCATGATTTGCCCCCCCCCCCCCCCCCCGCCCCTGGACATCGCCCTCGCAGCCGCCCCCGAACAGACAAAAGACCCCGTTGCGCTGTTTGGGAAGAAGGAGAAAACACGAAAACACGCCATAAACATAAGCTTTTGGCGCTCCGCGCGGATTTCTTGCATCCGCGCTGGGCCCCCCCTCCGGCGGCGCCTCCGGCGCTGCCCCTGGGAGGGGCGCCTCCGGGAGGGGGGTCCAGCGCGGATCCAAGAAATCCGCGCGGAGCGCCAGCAGTTCATGTTTATGCAGTTTTCTCTTCTTCTACCACTGGCGTCGCTCAAGCAAATTTGGCTCGCGCCGCCTTGGGCTCTCAAGGCTCATTGGTTCACGTACGGCTACGTTAAGTTAATCCCCCGACGACGGGTCTCCAGATGCAGATGGCATCAAATTATGTGCTCGTCTTGCTCGTGCATGCACTGGTGAGAATTTCAGCAGCGGTGAATCTTGGGTATTTGTCATCCGCGTCGACGGCAGCACCAACGCCAGATAAGAGGCCGACGGCCACCCCCAAGAACGCGTGGATTTGGAACATGCACGCTAAAGGCGATACAAAAAAGTTTATGTATGACCCAGTCATACTCACATTGGGCGAGGCATTGCGCGATTACGGGGCCAATGTTACTTTCGTGTCCAAGGACAATTTGGAATCGGATGAACACAGAAATGCCTTGCTAGATGATGTCACCGCCACAGTGGCACGTGGCCAG
Source organism: Prorocentrum cordatum (assembly GCA_963575745.1). Classification (NCBI taxonomy): domain Eukaryota; class Dinophyceae; order Prorocentrales; family Prorocentraceae; genus Prorocentrum; species Prorocentrum cordatum. Next base: position 95,075 of record CAUYUJ010015641.1, read on the forward strand.
AAGCCTCTCATTGTGGCACTCGCTTTTTTTTTCACTGGTGCGGATGAACCGTTGTCGATCTTGCGGAAGTGCAAAGATCTTGGCGCGTTTGTCGTCTTCTATCAGTCGGAAGCCTATGACTTCTTGGATTTTCACGAGCACCTCCGTATGTGCGATGGTTTGTGCGACGAGATCTGGGATTTCTCGCATGCGAATCTGGACAACTACCCCGAGTCTTGGAGACGTGTTAAAAACCGATACGTGCCCCCAGGGTATGCGCGGGCCTTGGACTTTGGCGTTAGCGTGGCGAAGCAGGGGACACACGTGAAGAATATTGCTTTCCTAGGCCAGTGGGGTGTCCGACGCGATTATCGAGGAGCTCCGTTGGAGCCACTGTACCGCGAAGTGTTCGGTACCAAGCTAGTCAGCAAGAACGACATCCATACGGCAGAAGATTTCACTGGGTTCTTCACAGAATATCCGGTGCAATTGGTCACGTACAGGAATGAGAATTGTTGCCCAAGTACAAATGTTTTGTTGGCATTCCGCATGGCGCAGCTCTTCTCGAATCGAGCCTGTGTCATATCGGCTCGCGCCTACCCGCATGACGAGGAGGAGTTTCAGGGCATAGTGCACTTCGCGGAGCGGTCCCAAATAGCCAAAGTGTTCGACGAGAAGAGCAGGGATGTCGGCAACTGCCAGAAGCAGGGTTTCGAGAAGTTTAAAGCCAAGTTCAAGCCCTTTTCGATTTTGAAGCGCTCTGGCTTCTTCGACGTCTGGTAACTCTCTAACTCTGGACATGTCGGGCTCTTCTCTTCTCCTCTACTCTCTTCTCTTCCTCTCTCCCCCTCGTTCTCGTGGTCGTCGTGATATCAGATCCCCAGGGGCCTGCAGAATCTTCCGCAGCAGGCCCGAACAGGGGTTCATGCTCCAGGATGCCAGTGCCAGGGACTGATTTTCCCTCGCCATTGTGTCCTGCCGTCGCTCTGGGGCATCTTACCAGGAGCGAGGGGCGAACGCGGACTCAAGATATCCGCGCGCAGCGCCAACAGTTTGTGTTACGCTACCCGCTGTCTCTTTCAGTCTTGACCAGGCCCCCCCCAGGAAAAAAACATGTTGCTAGCCCTGGTCTGCCGGCCGCGCGAAGCTCTTCCCAGCCTTGGCCAGTCTCCATTTCAGAGGAGGGAAAGGTACCCATACCTCTACCCTTCCTCGTTTTGCCCTTTGGGGCCTCCCCGGAGGCCCTCGTCGCCACCGCTGGGTTCGCCCCTAAATCTTGACCAGAACTCACCCCAGGTGAGGCCGGGGAGTAGCGGTTTCGGTACCTTTTGTTTTCCACACCGTTGGCTCCACCCACATCTTCTCCCAGGCGTTTTCGCGCCTTCCAAGAAGCAGGGGTGCTTCTAAGAAGCCTTCCCCCCCTCCCCCCTCCTTTGCGCGCGGCCGAGTTGGGGGGGGACTCTGGGCCAAGCACTTCGAGGTTCGGGGCGTGAGGTGTTGAGGCGTATTCGTTTTGAGCAGGGACCGACCGTCCCTGCATTTCAATAGGCCAACCAAGACAAGTTCCTTAAAACCCCAAGCTGTTTTTATAACAGCAACAAAGTTCTAATAACATAAGCCCGATGTGTCAAAACAAGACAGTGTCAATCGTACGTGTCCTAGGAACATCTCGTGCAGACCACAAAAGCTTCTTAGAATCTTCTTTGGTAGGCGTATAGGCGAGCCAGGACGCTTCGCCACTGCTTGATCGTTGGTCCTGAGCGATTTTTGCAGCCCCGGGTTGTCGATCTCGGATCGGTTCGTCGATCGAGGATCGCATCTTTTCCCGGGAGGGCGCCCTGGCTCAAGGGCCCTAAACGGCAGCGGGGCGCAAGAGCATCAGGAAAGATGGGGGACAAGGAGAAACAAGGCGAGAAGGATGAAGCGAGAGGTGACACACCTAAATGGTGAAGGGCATACGGTTGACACGGGTTGCCTTCCGACTGGTGCGCCTCGCCGACAGCGTCCCGGGGATGCCCGCATCGTGTCCCGCCCGGCCGCACGAGAGCCGACCATTCGGCGCGAAAGCCACGGGGCAACGGCGTCGACCTGGAACTGGCGATGCATCGCCGATACCTCACCACCCACCAAACCACCCCAACCCAACCCGAAGGCTCAGATTTGCCCTCCATTTCCAGTTGGGGGGGGGTCGGGGAACATCGAGAAAACACGCATGGAACCCGTACCCCCCCCACCCGAAATTCGGGTCTTCGGGTTGGGTTGGGGTGGTCTGGTAGGTGGTCAATACCTCGGCGATGGCTCCCTGGTCGCAGACCTGCACGGGGTGTTTTGGCGCATCGTACGAAGCGAGGGCCACGAGATCTGGGAGATGTCATGGCCCTGGTCAATCCCCCCCTGATCACAGGTCGGGCATTTCCTCCTGCAGGAGGATATTGGAAGCGAAATGAAATGACAAAAACAACTTACTCCTTCATAGCGAAACTCAGTCAAAACATCGTCCCCAGACTGTCTTTGCACTGTTTGTGCATATTCCTCCTCTAGAGGTTTTTTGTCTTCCGATGCAGGGCAGTGCCTTTGAGACGCAGCCTCCTTCTGAGAAGCCTTCCTCCCTCCCCCTACCCCCCTCGAGCACAGCTTTAACGCAACATCGTTGTTTTACGCTCTGGAATTCAAGAAGTTGCGTAACACGTCGGCGTATATTTTCAGAATCCGTGTAGTAGCAGCGCGTTCTAACGCACGCGCGTTGTTTCTTATGCATTCTGAGCCTCTGGGTCTGCGCGCTGCCCGAGGGCGGAAACTCCTCCAGCGCCTGCTTCTTGGCCGTGCCGTGGGACCGCGTTCGCCACGCGAGGTGCCCCAGCAGAGCACCCCGATGACAGCAGAGGTGAAGAGGCGCGTCGAGGAGTACAGGAGGTCGACACACGGCCGTGGGCACCTCGGTGCGTGCGTGCGTGCGTGCGTGCGTGCGTGCGTGCGTGCGTGCGTGCGTGCGTGCGTGCGTGCGTCCTCGGGGAGCTCGGCCCGATCGGTTCCTGGCGGCCCCCGGAGGCCAGGAGGCGGCCCCCGCAGGCCGAGGACGTGGGAAACATGTCACCACCCACCAAACCACCCCAACCCAACCCGAAGGCCCAAATTTATCCTCGATTTCCAGTGGGGGGGGGGGTCGGGGAACGTTGAAAAAACACATGGTATCCGTACCCCCCCCCAACCCGAAATTCGGGTCAAATTCGGGTCTTCGGGTTGGGTTGGGGTGGTCTGGTAGGTAGTCAACATGGCCGCAGCGAGCATCTTTCGAGGCTGGCAGGCCTCCTGCCCTGACACGTCGATCAGCGAAGTGGCCCTTTCCGGGTCGCGAGAGGGCATCGCGGCCGTCATGCTTGCGGGTCCCGGTCCGTCGGCTTCTGTCCGGGGCCGCTCTCGCCGAAGGGTGGTTTGCTAAAGGGGCGTTTGTCCACCGCCGAATCTCGCATCCCCCCGCCCCCAACGCCACTGGCCACCCACTGCGCCGCCGGCCGCGGGAGGAAGCGGCGGAAGGCGAAGGACCAGCAGCAGCAGCCTCTGCCGCCGGCAGGCGCCCCCGCGGCCCCAGACACCTCGGGAGACTCTTCATGGGGGGGGATCCCATGGGGGGATCGGATCCCAAGGGGGGGGGATCCCATAGGATCCCCTGGGGATCCCATTGGGGGGGATCCCCTCCTGCCCCCCCATGGGATCCCCCCCCATGGAGAGTCTCCCGAACACCGGCCCCCGCGGCCCGGCGACCCGGCCAGTCTTCCTTCCGCGCCCTGGGGCGGGTGGCAGTCCCGTAGTCGCCCATCGGTACGAACGAAATGGGTACGGACAGAATGGGCACAATGCCCAACAGCAGTTCCTATTCATCCTGAACACAAGGCTCTCCGCCCACCAAACCACCCCAACCCAACCCGAAGGGTCTGATTTACCCTCGATTTCTAGTGGGGGGGGGTCCCGGAACATCGAAAAAACACATATGGAGCCCATACCCCCCCCAACCCGAAATTCGGGTCTTCGGGTTGGGTTGGGGTGGTCTGGTAGGTAGTCAAAGGCCACCTGCCCAACAGCGGCCGCTGCTGGTTTCGGACAACATTTGTTGTTGGGCATTCTAGCCAGTTTGTCCGTACCGATTTCGGGCGTCGAAAGCCCAGGGAGGGGGAGGGGGGGGAGGGGGGAGGAGGGAGGCGGGGGAGGGACGGCAGGGGAGGGGGGCGAGGAGGAGGGAGTGAGGGGAGGGGACTTGCGTAAGAGGACTTGCGGTGGGCACTCCAGCCCTTGCCCCGCGTTCGCACCGCGGCGTGGACGAGCCACCACCCTGGGGCGGGTGGCAGTGCCGGAGTCGCCCAAAGGGACCCAGACCCTCGTGAATCATGAGAACATCTGATGCTGATGCTGATGCAGATGGCGACAGTGATGGTGATCGTGATGGTTCAAGCAGTGGCGAAGCGTCCTGGCTGGCCTCTCGCCTACGGGCCCACCGAAGAATGTTATGATAACCTTCTGTGGTATGCACGATATGTGCTTATACCATTTTGTGTTGGGACCGTCTTGTTTTGACACAGCGGGCTTATGTTAGAAGGACAGTGTTTGTGTTATTAGAGCACTTCTGGGTTCTAAGAACATGTCGTGGTGGGCCTAAAGGAATGCTGGGACGGGCGGTCCCTGCTCACGTGGTGGGGGTGGTGATGGTGATGGTGATGATGGTGATGTTGATGAGGATCGTGATGGTGATGGTGATGGCGATGGTTGTGGAGGTGGTGTTGATGATGTTGTTGGTGATTTTGTTCTAGGTGATGATGATGATGATGATGATGATGATGATGATGATGATGATGATGATGATGATGATGATGCTGATGCTGATGCTGATAATGAGGGGGAGGAGGAGGAGGAGGAGGAGGAGGCGGAGGAGGATGAGGCAGTGCCCAGGGAGCAGAGTGAGAAGGGGGAGTGAGGAGGAGTAGATAGGGGGGGAGGTCTGGGAGAGGAGGGGAGTGGTCAAAAGCGCCGTAGGCTTCGTCATCCATGGGATGCGCCACAGGCTGCATAATCCACTTGCTGCCGCTGCTCCCATCCACGGGTCGCGCCGTTGGGTGCGCCACAGGTTGCGCCTTGGGCTGCCAAATCAACAGTGCGCATAGGTTGCGCCATGTGAGCGTTTTTTGAATTCATTCTTTTGCCGATCGGCGCGGGCCCCTAAACCCCCCCTGCCCCCCCTCCCCATGGAGTAGATCTTGGCTGTTTTGGCGCCTGTTTCGAGCGGGAGGACTCTCCCCTCAGGACGCACTGTTCCAAACAGTCGCACCAAGCAGAGGTCAAGAGCCAGACCCCCCCCTCCCCCCCTTCCGCCCAATGTCGAAGCACCGAATGTAAAACAACTGTTCACCGCTTGCCGAAAATACAACGGCTTGCCAACAGCAGGCCGATGTAGATCTGGTGTTGTGCCATACGTTGCCCACGCGGTTGCCGAAGGTAAGCCAGTCTGCCATCGATTGTGGAACATGTTTCGCACTCGGCTTGCCGACAATACGCAAGTCTGCTACTAGTTGCGCGCTCGTTGGCCGAACAGAAGATGGTCTGCTATGTGTTGCATCATATAAACTGTGCACCCGGCTTCCAGAATTAGAATGGCGTGCTAACGGGTGTGGCCCGTCCAGTGAGCCAGTCAGTCAAATTGGCATCCAGCCAGCTCAGCTTGCGGAGCTGGAGACCGTGTTCGGGCGGTACGCCCGACATAAGGAGTAGGAGGCGAGAGGAGAGGAGGAAGCGTCAGTGGAGGAGGAGGAGGAGGAGAAGCCATGACCAAGCCGATACATGATCAAAGGCACGAGTTTTTCGCAGAGCTTGCCTTCGAAGTGGTCCTGGGCCGTGGGGATCACACCTGGAGAGCAGGGCGAGGGGAGAGGTTCCTCCCCCGCACGGCGCTGCCCTCTCCGTGCCCACCTCGCCCCTCTCCGGATTTCGGGGTGGCGCCAGCTGGGTCTGCGTCCCCACCCCACCCCCTTCTCCCCCTCCTCCTCCTCCTCCTCCTCCTCCTCCTCCTCCTCCTCCTCCTCCTCCTCCTCCTCGGGCCCCCTCCTAACGGCAGGAAGTTTTTCGGTGATCACGCTTTCTCTGCACTGGCTGGCAGGCAGGCGCGACTGATTTGGCAAGTTTCCTTGGTCTGTGGAGTCTGCAGCCTCAATGCAATGTTCTGATGTGCACGAGCGTGCTCCTCAGCGAGGCACGCACGACTCCGGCGCTCGTCTCTCGCCTGGCCTCCAAACGCACGGGATCGAAGAAGCGAAAACACGCTATAAACACATGGTTGAGATCGCGGCGACGCGTGCGCCGTCGGAGGGCTAGCGCCGACCCAAGACATCGGCGCGGACGTTCATGTTTCTTGGGCTCTCTCTCTTCTGTCTCTTCTTCTGAGGGGCATGGGCCCTGAGGGGAGCTCCCGCCCAGCAGCCTCTCTTCGAACCTCGCGCTGGCCTCGACCTCCGGGCACGCTCCGACCCGTCGGGCGCCGCGTGCCCTGTTTTGTTGTCGCGCTGCTCCGGGGGAGCACTCCGCGCGGCACTCCGGGGGGGGGCACCCGCAGGCGGCCGACGGGGGACCTGCATCCGCTGCAGTGGAGACCCATGCCAGGCAGCACCCTGCTTGCCTCGAGGGTGCCCGGGGTTTCTCGGGTTTCGATGGTCTCGCTGCGGAGCGCGCGTCGGTCCCACACCAAAGATCCATGGACGTCCTTCGGGGGCCCCCAAACGGGGTGGTGACCACACCGTGTGGTGAGTCGGTGGGGATTCGGGGTCACCGCACGGTTTTGGGACTCGGGTCGTTTTCCGAGGACGTCTCGGGCGATTGGGGCCTCCGAGGTCCCCAAAGCCGTGCGTTGACGGACCGTGCGGTGAGGTCTTGGGGGATTTCGAGGTCACCGCACGGTCTGTCACCGCACCGTTTCGGGACTCCAAAGACGTTTCTTAATGTAGGCCTACTAGCCTACCGATTTCCGTCGATTCGATGTTTCCCGACTTGGCTTCCGATTTTCGCCGATCCGACTCATTTCGATCGCCGATCCGACTTATCGATTCGACTCTGGGTTCTCCTGTCCTGGGGTCTCCGGTTGGGGCTTCCTGCGGGAGGTTTCCGGTGGACGGGCCTCCACTGCAGGCGCGGCGCGCTGGCCGCCTCGCGGGCCGCGGGCGGTTGGAGCGACGCGCCGCGCCGCCGACCCAGCAAGGAGGAGGAGGAGGAGGAGGAGGAGGAGGAGGAGGAGGAGGAGGAGGAGGAGGAAGAGGAGGAGGAGGAGGAAAAGGAGGAGGAGGAGGAGGAGGAGGAGGAGGAGGAGGAAAAGGAGGAGGAGGAGGAGGAGGAGGAGGAGGTGCAGTGTAAAACCAAGAAGCATCAACGATGTTTGAATGTACCTCCCCTCCAAGCTCCTTCTTCGCAGGCTACCACAACGGTTTGTTTCCATTGAGGGAACTGCCCCGTTGGAAGATAACCGTTTGAGGATCCTGAAACATGCCTAAACATTTTTCTCGGGATCCCAACGCCACGCATCAACGTGTCTGCTGCGGCGGGACGCCAGCACAGCGAACCGACATAACTGTTGTACACGCATAATCCGGAATCCTTCCAAAACACAGTTTTTGGTTCGTTGATCATGGGAATCAGTCAAATTCTTGCAAGTTTTGATAGCGTGTGCGCGCAGCGGGGAGGCGAGAGCCACATTTTGAAAAAGAACCGCTTTGAATCCGTGAAACTCTTGCAAGTTTTGAAAACGAATGCGCGTGGTGCTAAGGCGGGCACCACATGATGAAAAGGAACCGTTCTCAATCCGTGAAAGTCTTGCAATTTTTAAAACGAATGCGCGCGGTTCTATGGCGAGAACCACATTTTTGAAACGGCCGCACTCAAGCCGCGAAGCTCTTGCAAATGTCTAAAACGAATGTGCGCGGCGCTAAGGCGAGAGCCACATTTTGAAAACGACCCGCCCTCAATCCGTGAAGGTCTGGTAAAGGTTGAAAACGAATGTGCGCGGCGCTAAGGCGAGAGCCACATTTTGAAAACGAGAACGAATGAACGCGGTGCTTAAGCGAGAGCCACATTTTGAAAAGGGCCCGCCCTCAATCAGTGAAATTTCTGCAATTTTCATGACGGATCTCCGCGGCGCTTAAGCGAGAGCCACATTTTGAAAACGGCCCGCCCCCCATTTGTGAAACAACTGTCATTTCTTAAGCTGCAGATCCGTAAATGGTGAGGAAGTCTCTGGCGAAACGCTCGGCCCGCCCTACAAACCAGCCTCGGGGTGCGACAGGGCGGAGTTCTCTATAAAGAGAAGGAAAGGAGGAGGAGGAGGAGGAGGAGGAGGAGGAGGAGGAGGAGGAGGAGGAGGAGGAGGAGGGAGGAGGAGGAGGAGGAGGAGGGAGGAGGAGGAGGAGGAGGAGGAGGAGGAGGAGGAGGAGGAGGAGGAGGAGGAGGAGGAGGAGGAGGAGGAAAAGGAGGAGGAGGAGGAGGAAAAGGAAAAGGAGGAGGAGGAGGAAAAGGAGGAGGAGGAGGAGGAGGGGGAGGTGCAGTGTAAAACCAAGAAGCATCAACGATGTTTGAATGTACCTCCCCTCCAAGCTCCTTCTTCGCAGGCCCCCACAACGGTTTGTTTCCATTGAGGGAACTGCCCCGTTGGAAGATAACCGTTTGAGGATCCTGAAACATGCCTAAACATTTTTCTCGGGATCCCAACGCCGCGCATCAACGTGTCTGCTGCGGCGGGACGCCAACACAGCGAACCGACATAACTGTTGTACACGCATAATCCGGAATCCTTCCAAAACACAGTTTTTGGTTCGTTGATCATGGGAATCAGTCAAATTCTTGCAAGTTTTGATAGCGTGTGCGCGCAGCGGGGAGGCGAGAGCCACATTTTGAAAAAGAACCGCTTTGAATCCGTGAAACTCTTGCAAGTTTTGAAAACGAATGCGCGTGGTGCTAAGGCGGGCACCACATGATGAAAAGGAACCGTTCTCAATCCGTGAAAGTCTTGCAATTTTTAAAACGAATGCGCGCGGTTCTATGGCGATAACCACATTTTTGAAACGGCCGCACTCAAGCCGCGAAGCTCTTGCAAATGTCTAAAACGAATGTGCGTGGCGCTAAGGCGAGAGCCACATTTTGAAAACGACCCGCCCTCAATCCGTGAAGGTCTGGTAAAGGTTGAAAACGAATGTGCGCGGCGCTAAGGCGAGAGCCACATTTTGAAAACGAGAACGAATGAACGCGGTGCTTAAGCGAGAGCCACATTTTGAAAAGGGCCCGCCCTCAATCAGTGAAACTTCTGCAATTTTCATGACGGATCTCCGCGGCGCTAAAGCGAGAGCCACATTTTGAAAACGGCCCGCCCCCCATTTGTGAAACAACTGTCATTTTTTAAGCTGCAGATCCGTAAATGGTGAGGAAGTCTCTGGCGAAACGCTCGGCCCGCCCTACAAACCAGCCTCGGGGTGCGACAGGGCGGAGTTCTCTATAGGAGGAGGAGGAGGAGGAGGAGGAGGAGGAGGAGGAGGAGGAGGAGGAGGAGGAGGAGGAGGAGGAGGAGGAGGAGGGAGGAGGAGGAGGAGGAGGAGGAGGAGGAGGAGGAGGAGAGGAGGAGGAGGAGGAGGAGGAGGAGGAGGAGGAGGAGGAGGAGGAGGAGGAGGAGGAGGAGGAGGAGGAGGAGGAGGAGGAGGAGGAGGAGGAAGGAGGAGGAGGAGGAAAGGAAAAGGAGGAGGAGGAGGAGGAGGAGGAAAAGGAGGAGGAGGAGGAGGAGGAGGAGGAGGAGGAAAGGAGGAGGAGGAGGAAGAGGAGGAGGAGGAGGAGGAGAGGAAAAGAGGAGGAGGAGGAGGAGGGAAAGGAGGAGGAAAGGCATCCCCTACGAGGCCCTCCCAACCGATGGGAAACCGGCGGCCCCCCTCCCCCCCGGAGGGCGGCAGCCGTGCTTCTCTCCTGCGGAGCGCAGGCCGCGCGCCCCGAGCCCGCCGCGCTCGCGCAGAGGCCCCGCCGCGGCCGTGCTGCTCGCAGAGCTGGCGCCCCCCGCCGACCTGGCGACGAGGACGGCGCGCCGCGGGCGTCGCTGGGGGGAGGGCCGATCCCAGACATGCTCGCGTCGTAAAAAAATCAAGACGGGAGGTTTTTAACTATTTTCGACCGTCGGGGGCCCGCCCTCGCTGGGCCTTCGCGGGGCCCCGGGACCGTCAAAAAACGACTCAGGATGGAAAACCGGTCCCGGGGAAAGGGTCGGGACTGCCAGGGACGCCGTCTGGAAAAAATCAAGACGTCGCATGTGTGGGATGCGAAGATCGGGTCCGGGAGCCTGTCCGTTGCATTGCACCTAGTTCCCAGATGTCTTAAACACCGGCGATTCGCAAGCATGGACTGAGGGGGCGTGGATCAGCGACGGGCCCCGCTCCCATAGGACACCGCGGATTTTTCGCCGCGGAGCGAGGCGGCACTTGTTGCACTTTGAGGAGGGCGCCTCCCCCAATCCATGGATTTGGCGACCGCGCGCCAAACCCATGGATCGCTATTCCATGTGCGCGCGCCCCCGAAACATGTTTGAACTATGTTTCTAAAGTGTTGAAGCATTTTTCAACATCTCCCGGACATGTTTACAACATGCCGAATATATTATACATGCATGTTCAAGCCAGTAGTACGCTTAGCGTGCCCGTTGCCATGGCGTCCACAACGCTGCACCATGATGCGTTTGTCTGCCACTCGGTTGCATATGGCGGCCAGCACATCGTGTGCAGCGCCAGAGAGTGATGCACATGTGTTGCCCTTTGTTCCGTAGCCCATCTGGTTCGAGCCCTGTTCTCCCTTCCGCTTTCCCCCATCGCTGGACAACGCAGCCCGCCTGGGACCAGCGGGGCGGCGCGCGCGGCCTCCCCATGGCAAGCTTCCCGCCACGTGTCGTTGACCTCTTTCCTTTTGCGGAACTGGAGGAGGGAGAGGCGGAGGAGGAGGAAGTTTCAGAAGAGTGGCAGGAGGAGAAGGAGGAGGAGGAGGAGGAGGAGGAGGAGGAGGAGGAGGAGGAGGAGGAGGAGGAGGAAGAGGAGGATTCCTCATGCGGAACTGGAGTGTCGTGGTCCTTCCCCGCTTGCCAAGGGGCGCCCCTGGCGGCGCCATGGGAGCGGCGTCAGGGGGGGCCCTGCGCCATCGAGCCGAGGGAAGGGGTGCGAGCAGGATGGCGCTGAAGCGGGCGCGGCGATACGAGGGGGCGGGAAGGTCGGCTTATGCCGGGCATGCTTTGCAAAATCGAGGCCCGGCGATGTATACATGAGTTGGGCCAGACTTATATGTAAATTAGCGTGCAACTTGGGTTCGTTTTTTGTCGTTCTATAAGTCTGGCTTAGTTGCCAGCTAAGTCTCTAACTTCCCGCGGCATTTGTTTTTGAAATTCTTTTAACTTGTCTTAATCGTCCCATTGCCTGAACGTTTTCCAGCTGTTCTTTAACTTTTTCTTAGCTTCCCATAGCTCTTTTGAGTTTCCCGACTTTTATAACTTCTTGGGGGGCATGGGCGAGAAAGGAAGGGGGGCGCGAGGATGGCGGAAGGGCGAGGAGGAGGAGGAGGGGGGGGGTGACTTCGACGGGTTCGGCGCGGGCGGGCGCGCGCGCCCCGGCCCCCTCCTTGGAGGGGTCGTCGTCGGGTCTTCGTCGGTCGCTTTCCTTTTCCAGGGGCTTGGCACGTTCGAGGCTTGCCGACGGGCCTGTCGTCGTCGTCGCCGTCGTCGTCGGCTGTCGTTTTCGTTTTCGTCGCCGCGCCACGCCCCAGCCCCTAGGGGGATAGGGGGGGGGGGGAGACGAGAGGGGGCGGACTGCGCGCGCCCGCGCCCCCGCCGCCGTTTCTCCTTCCCCCTCCCTCGACAGGTCGTCGTCGCGTCGTCGTCGCTCGTATCCCACCTCCAGGGATCCGTCTGTCTGTCTGTCCGTCTGCCTGTCCGTGCGTCTGCGTGTCTGGATCGTTTTAGGGCCCATGTCGATGTCAATGGTAAGCTTCGTACGTCGCTGCAGGGGCTTGGAGGCTGGGCGGCCCTGACAGGCGTCGTCGTCATCGTCGCCGCCCCCCGCCCGTAGCCCATGGAGCTCAGCGTCGCGGCCCCCGCCATGCAGCCCGCATCTAAAAAACCAAGGCTGGTTCAAACAGTTCAGAATGCTGGTTCGCGACAGCCGCTCGCAGCGCTGAGCCGTTCACCCGACGGCTTGCAGGGCGACGGCGACGACGATTATGCTTTTGGGAAGGTCGCCGCGAGTCGTTATCTTGAGGGGCTGACGACGCACAGCGGTGTCGTGTTCAAGCAAATCGATAGTCCTTTGGACGACGGTACTTTTCCCCAGTGGACAGTCCCGCGCCCCTTCTCATTGCTGGCGCGCCTGCGTGATGGGCGCTCGCTGTTCGCACGTTTTTTTCTATAGTGACAAAAACACGGGGCCATATCGGGCCTGAACACGGCGTTCCGACAATATTTATATCGGCGGCGCGGGAGGATGAAGCAACAGGCGGGCGCCGATTCCGACCTCGTCGCGTTGGCAAGTACCTGAGCATGTCTCACATGTTTCGTGACCGGCCTGAGTGGTTCCGCGCGGCGGAACGCGGCCGGTTCCCATTCGGGGCGCTGCCGCGTTCGCAGCTGATGTGGGCCAAAGGTAAATATGGCGGCGTTTTGAAACATGTGTTCCGCAAGTTCCTCCTGGAACCAAGCTGCTTCTGGTCTGAATTGCGATTGAGCGACGATTCTGGGAACATGCATGTTTCGAGGCCCCGGCCCCGCTGCGCGGCGCAGGGCGAAGAAGCGCACAGAGAGGCCAAAGCTGTCAAAGGCACCGTTGATACCAGTCGTCGCTCTAGTTGCAAAAACGCCATTGCATCGCCGCCCCGTCTGCGCGCGAAGGGCGCGGGGCGCGAGGGGCCGCGGGGCCGTGGCTAGAGGGGGTGGGAGCGAGATCACGGACGGCGCGAACAACGGCGCCACGGCGGGGGGCGGGGGAGGAGGGGGCGGGAGGGGGGGGAGGGGGAGGGCGAGGAGAAGGAATGGGGGGGGGCGGGCGGGGGGGGCGACGAGGATGGCGAGGGCGGGGGCCGGGGGGGGGATACGGGGCGGAGGCGGAGGGGTGCTGGGGTCAAAGAAGGAAAGGGCGATGAAAAATGAGCACGCCGCGGTGCCCCATTCGGTTGGGGCGGCGCGCGTGCAATGGCGAACCCAGTAAACCGCGCGGGAACAATGATATTGCGCCTGCGGGCCCGCCCTGCCACCGCGTCTGGGTGGCGGGCCCGCGGGGTCATTGTGGCGCGTGCCGTTCACTGCGGTGCCCTTCGGGGCCTTGGTGGGCCCTGCTGGGCCAAGCTTAGATAAGGGCATGGCAATTGAGGCTCGGATCATCTGATGGGGGAGTGGCGTTTTCCGTCGCGGTGCGCTCTCGGGTCGTCTCGGGGCCGTTCGAGCATCGCGTTGGCGCCTTCTGGGGTTCCGAACCCGATCGGGGCGCGGCGGCGGATCTTGTCCACTACGCCTCGGCGTTGCCTGCTAGATTCGATCCTCGCGGCGATGCGTCGACGCGGGAGATGCGCGATAAGTTGAGTCACAAGAAAGTGGTGTTACCGAAAGGTCAGTTGAACAAGCTTCAGCAAGCCTACGGGCTCAACTTCGAGCCAGACACTCTATGGTGCGACGTTAGATTCGGCTTCGCGCGCCGCCGATATAGACGCGTCAGTAGGATTGAACGCGCATCGGGTGCGCTTCCGGAGAGGTAGGCCAATGTCATATCAATGCGTTTGTGCACGTGCACATTCAAACCGGCATAACAGCGCTCGGGAAGCTCGACGGTTTCCCTTGGCAATCATGGCGTGCACCACGTCTCGGCACCAGAAGCTTGCTCGCGCGCTTTCCCAGGATATGACCCCCAGAAAAGTCTGACGGCCACGCGAAGGCCTTTGCTGCCGAGGTTCGCACGGCAGTCGCAGTGCTAGCCCATCGGACGACCTTCGGCCCCCGCCGACGTGGCCCCCAACTGTGAGGGACTGGGTGGCGGGGGTGCGGGGGTGGGTGGCGGGCAGGAGGAGTGATGCGCCGATGTGTGTGTGTATATATATATATATATATATTGAAGCATACATCCATACATTTTTAATGCACAAGCATTGCGGGCGAGCAGGGGGCGCGCATCGAGGGCCCGAGGTTGCCGCGCGCTCCGCCGACCGAATGTTGGGCTGGCGGAGTTTTGCGTTTTGTTGCTGGGGCCCAGGGGTATTATGTCTGCTCGCTTTGCCTGCTCTGCTCTCTTGCGAAAGGGTATATCGTCGCCTCTCGGCGCGCTCAGCCCCCCCCCCCCCCGCCCCCGTCGCAGCCCCTCGCGGCGCGAGGCGCCCGCGTGCTCGTTCGGTGCGAAACGATCGGATCTCATGGCGCGAAGCCTGGGGCGCGCCGCAGGGCGGGCGGCGGGCGGACGTATTAACTTTAGGAGGTCGGGCCGTGCAGCGCGCCAATCGGTTGGCGGACTTGCTGCGGCGGCGCCGCGTTTAGTTTCTCAGGCTGCGCGGCCGGAGCTGCATCAAAATCAAGATGCACCTCGCGCGTCGCGTCCGAGGCCCGCGGCCCCTGCTCTGTCAGCTTGTTTTTCGGCAGCCAGGCCGTTGCCGACCTTGTGATCGATGCGTTTTTGGCTGTCGGCAGACCGTCGCGGGGCGATGCGCCGCGCGAGTTGCCTCGATCAGGGTCGCGGTAGCGCGGCGTAGTGCATCCAGGAACGACGCGCGCGTCATTGGCAATCGACGTGCTCTGTGGGGCGCGCGCCGCGTGTTTTAGACAGGTAGTGCTCGCAGTCCCCTGGCGCGGGTCGGGGGGTCGACCCGCGCCTCGCCGCTCTGCCGGCAGCGAATTCCGAGCCGAACAAATTCGACAGTAAAGCGATTTTTTGTTTTTATTTGTTTTATGTTTTTTTCTTCCCCCTGTTCCGCGGCGCAACGGGTTGCCCGCGGTCGATTTTGATATATATATATATATATATATATAACGTCTTGACGCCAAAACACCGAAACCAACCCGCCGAAACATGTTCAAATACCAGACATCGTGAAAACTGAGAACGGGAATGTAACCTAAGCCTACTTTGCTTGCGTTTCATATTTGTTATCCTGGCCCCCCCCCTTCCCCCCACCCCCGCCTCCGTTCGCAGCGGCAGAAGCGGCGGCAGCAGCGCTGCCGCGAGGCGGCGGGGGCGTCGTCGACGCCGCAACTACAGCAGGGCGACAGCGCAAGAGGAGGGGGGGCGGAAGCAGGAAGAGCGATATCAGCAGGAGAAGGAACATGATTACTAAACTCCTCTCGGGGGGGCGATCTTCCGAGCTGGTCTGAAGCCGCCCGAGGAGAGACCTTCGGCCGAGAGTTTGGGCATCCGACCTCCGACCCACCCCGCCATGACGGCCCCATGGGTTTCGGAACTCAAATCGACCCGCCACGACCCCCGGCAGCGCGAGGGGGCGGGAGAAGCCAGCGAGACATGAGCCAGCATGCAGGCAGCACAGCGGAGGAGCCCAAGCGAGAAGCGAGAGGGAAGGCGAGGTGAGGGAGCCAGCGCAAGCTCGCAGCGCGGCAGCAGCATGGGGGGGGGGGGGGGGCGCGGCACACACACATCTACTCTGTACGTTTGGGAGGAGAACGAGAAAGAAGAGGAGGAGGGGGAGGGGGGGAGGAGGGGGGGGAAGAGGAGAAGGAGGAGCAGGAGGAGGAGGAGCAGGAGGAGGAGGAGGAACACTGAGCCATGGGCAGGACGGGCATGGAAGACGGCACCACGCCATGCTTCGATTTTGCTGCAGGCCATTGTTCTTTGTGATGGCGCATGGCATCGCTACTCCTAGCGGGGGCCGCGAACGGAGCGGGGCCGTTGTAGATGGTCAGCAACAGCCAGCCATGAAGGCCGTCACGGCCACCAAGGCCTCCAGAGCGCCTGCTTGTCAACCCGCCCCCGCAGCCAGCGGCGACGGGGGGGGGGGGGGGGCGGCGCCGGGAATGGCACCGCGCAGCGCCTGGGGGCCAAGCCGCCGGGGCCACGCCAGGGGGGGCCACCAACTGAGAGAGGGCCCCCGCTCGAGACGTCCGCGCGCAGGAAGACGACGCGCCGACCCCGCCTTCCTCCTGAGGAAGGAGGAGGAGGAGGAGGAGGGGGAGGGGGGGGGGGCAAGGAGGAGGAGAAGGAGGAGAGGAGGAGGGATGAAGGAGGAAGGGCGAGGACGAGGAGGAGGAGGGGGAGGAGAGGAGCGGGAGAAGGAGGAGGAGGAGGAAGAGGGGGAGGAGGAGGAGGAGGAGGAGGGGGGGAGGGGCGTCGGGGCCAGTGCAAAGGGGAGGGGCGACAAGTAATCACAGCACGGCCTCGGGGAATACATATATATATATATATATATATATATATACAGGCAAGCGTCGGGCGACGGCCGCGCTGACCGAGTTCCGCAAGAAAGTGTGAGGGGGTCTGAACATTCCAGGACAGGCCATTTCAGAGATCCCCTCCTGTGGGATTACCTATCCGAAGCCTCGCTCCCGCTGGCCCCCGCGGCCTCCCCCGAAATCAGACTCCGTCGCCGCTTTTCTTACGGAACACGGATGAGTAGCATGTGGGTCTCCTCCTCCTCCTCCTCCTCCTCCTCCTCCTCTTCCTCGCCCTTCTCGCCCTCATCCTGGCCCCCCTCACCTCGAGCGGAGGTCAGCCTTCAGCCCGCGCGGGCCGTCGGCGACCCGTCGACGCGGCGGACGCCGCCGTCGCCAAACAAAACCTCCTCCTCATCCTCCCCCTCATCCTCCTCGTCCTCCTCCTCCCCCTCCTCTTCGTCCTCCTCCTCCTCCTCCCCCCTCTGTAGACTTTCCTGTTCCTCTCTATCCTCCTCCTCGTCCTCCTCTTCCTCCTCGTCGTCCTCCTCCTGCCCCCCGGGCCCTCCCCTCCCCCCAATGCTCTCGAGCTGTTCCACCGCCCACCCCCCATCCTTCCTCTCACCCCCCATCTCCGCCTCCTCCTCCTTCTCCCCACCCCCCTCCTCCGTTTCCTCATTCTTCTCCTCCTCGTTCCCCCCCCTCGCCCGCTACTGCACCGCGGCGGCCGCCGCGGCCGCCTCCTCGGCCCTGACTTTGCCGACGGCCGAGGCCATTAATTCCGTGGCGGCCGGGTCGGCCGCCGCCGCCGTCGGCTCGGCCAGCTCGGCCTCCTCGGCCGCGGCCGCCGCCTCGGCCCCCGGGGGCGTCGCGGCCCCGGCCCCGGCGTCGCCCGCCTCCGCCGCCGCGTCCTGCTCTGGCGGCGGCGCCCCGGGGGCCGCGCCCAGCGCCGGGGGGCTCGCCGCCTTGCGCCGCTTGGCAGGCGGCGGCGGCGCCATGTCGCCAGCTGCCGCCTTGGCGGCGGCAGCAGGCGGGGCCGCGGCTGCCGCCCCCCCCCCCCAGCTCCTCTGAGGAGAATGAAGAAGAGGAGGCGGAGGAGGGGGCGGAGGAGGAGGAGGCGGAGAAGCACGAGGAGGAGGAGGAGGAGAAGGAGGAACGAGGATGTATGAGGAGGAGAAGAAGAAGAAGGATGATTAGAACGAACATGAGAAGAGGGGGCGTCAGCATTAGGCCTTGAGGATAAACAAAGTGATGAGGAATAACGTGAATATCCCAACCAGCATTCCATGAGACCCGCGGTGGCGGACTTGGCCGAAGGCCATTATGAAAGTGGGGAGGGCTAGCGCGAGGAGGAATGAGCAGCGTCCTTCTGCGCCGCTTCCGCGTAGAGCTTCGCGCGCTCGGGCAAGTGCTGCGCCGCAATGGCGCGCGCGCGCTCGCCCACCGCGCCTTTCGTCAGGGCCTCGACGCAGCGCCTGGCCGGGCCGTGCTGGGGCTCACCCTCGCGCAAGGGCCTGGAGCACGCCAGCGTCGCGATGATGGCGCCTCCCAGGAAAGGCAGAAAGTCGAACCGCACGGTCCTAGGATGATTTAGGAGAAGGAAGAATAGAAGGAGCATGTGTGAGACGATGAGGGGGAGGAGGAGGAGGAGGAGAAGGAGGAGGAGGAGGGGAAGGGGGAGAAGGGGGAGGGGGAGGAGGAGGACGAGGAGGAGGAGGGGGGGGGGGGAGGAGGAGAAGGAGGAGGAGGGGAAGTTGGAGGAGGACGGGAAGGAGGGGGGATGGAAGAGTAGAAGGAGGAAGGGGGAGGAGGAAGGAGGGCGAGGAGGGGGAGGAGGAGGAGGGGAGAATGAGGGGAAGAAGGAGGGTGATAACGAAGTCTTGAACCCATCGCCGGCACGCCCCCCGCGGCTGCGCCCCAGGCCCCCAGGGGCCAGGCGCCAGGGGCCAGGGGGGGGGGGGCCCGGGGGCCAAGCGCCATGAGCAGACCGCCATCCCATCGCCTCACGGACGCGGAGACGGAGACGGAGAAGGAGAGGCGGATGAGGAAGGAGGAGGGGCAGGATGACGAGTAGAAGAAGGAGGAGCAGGAGGAGTAGGGGGGGGCGACGATGAGGAACAGGAGGAGGAGGTGGAGGAGGAGCATAAGGATAATGAGCAGGAGGAGGAGAGGATGAGGAGGAGAGGCAGCCGCTGCCTGCGAGGCCCCCGGCGCGGATAACGCCCGCCCGGCTGCCCACGGGGCCGGCCGCCTCGCCGAAGAGGCCCCGCATCTTAGCTCGCACCTGGGCCGGCGAGACGGGCGAGAGGATCGCGCGGGGGCGGGCGCCATGGAGGAGGGGGGGGAAGCGAGAGGGAGAGAATGATGGAGAGCGAGGGGGGGGGGGCGAGGGCGAGAGGCGAGAGGGGGGGCAGGGTAGAGCGGCGCGGCACCGAGCGACGGGGGTGGGGGGGGCGACGAAAAGGCGGGGGGTGGAGAGCGAGGGGGGAGAGAGGGGTAGTAGGGCATGCGCGGGAGGAGAGAGGGGGGGCGGTAATCGCTTAGGCCGCCCAACCTTCGAGCAAGCCTCATCCCTCAATGTCTTCACCGCGTCGACCAGAGCTTTGGACTCGGCGCGCGACACGATGGCGTAGACGTCGCATGGGATTCCACCCCCCCTCCTCCCCCCCCCTCCTCCTCGCCCTCCCCCGCCCTCCTCTCCGGAGAGGGGTGGCAAGCCCGATGGCCCGAGCTATCGCTGGGCCCTAAAAGACGGCCTCGTTCTCTTTGCCCCAGTGCCCGAAAAACACCCTCCTGGGAACGGAACATTCAGAAACAACAACCTCGAACGTTGGGCCCCCCAACGACCGGCTCCGCATCGCATCCTCTTCTCCCTCCCCCACCTCCGCCTCGCCCCTCCGTCTCGTCGGGGGCCCGCGGCCTCGACCGAGGCCCAGTCGCAAAGTCGACATCTGCAGTAAGGGCGGAAAGCGAGGGCGCATGGCCCTTGGAAGCCCCAGCCCCATGGGCACACCCCGAGAGGCTAACCACCGAAGACAGCGAAGGAGTAACCCCAGAAACAAGGATGCAAGGAACGGCTTCCTCGAGGGAAGTACTCGTCCTTACTATGGTTTTGACTGTGTACCGTATCGCATTGCGCCCCCCCCCCCCTCCTCCTCTTCCTCCTCCCCCCCCTCCTCCTCCACCCCCTCCTCCTCGTCTTCCTCCTCGTCCTCGTCATCCTTCTCCTCCTTCTCCTCGCCCCCCCCCGTGCCGCTCTCGTCCTGGCCCACCGATCGGCGCGACGTCGAGCACGTCGCCAGGCTTCGTGCACTTGGCAATCGCGTCGTGGGGCGGCCTGCCGACAGAGCTGATGAAGACGCCCGCGACGGCCTCCACGTGCGCGGCCATGGCGCCCAAGAAATCGCGCAGGACATCAAGGAGACAAGCCTTGTCCGAGCCTAAGGCCGCCCTGCGTGCCCCGACGGCGTCGCCGGCCATCGTCGCGAGGGCATCGGACAAGCCGTTGCAGCGAGAGGCGAACTCGGCAATCTGCGTCATCGTAGCATCGGCTGCCTTCGTCGAGTCCAGGTGGCTCGAGATAGCCGCAAGTCCTGATGCGCTGGCGTCGCCGTCGGTGGTGTCGGCGTCCTCTAGCGCTGGGGTCACCACCGCCGGGCGCTGCTTGAGCTTGAACACCCAGGGGGGGCGCGCGATCGCATCCGCAGTCAACTTGGCGCTGCCATCGCCAGCGCAATTCGACACCTCCATCTCGTCATGTTGAACAAGCATGCGGAAGTTAGCGACGGCGGCGCTGGCGGTCTGCATGATCTCGTCGGTAATGATGACCGTTTCGTCCGTCGCGTTGACCATGGCCTCCTCCAAGCTGACGGGGGCCAAGCGCTGCATCGCGATGGCGATATGGCGCGTTCGCTTAAACAAGGGGCTCGCGATCAGGAGCTGCTTGCACTTGTCGGAGATGGTGCCGACGAGGTCGTTCTTGAAGGCAGCATCACATCGAGATATGAGGTTGAGCAGCCCTGCGTCCAAGCCAACAGCGGAGTCGATGCCCTTGATGGCCAGCTCCGCAAGGGCAGTTGTAGTGGCGTCCAGCACGTCCAGCTGCATCGTCGCCATGTCAGTCAGCCCCGCCGTCAGGAGCTTGACATTGGCATCCAAGTGCGCCAAGAACGAGGTCGCACGTGCAATATGATCCGTGTCCGCAATCCGAGCCAAGCCAGTGGCCTTGGCATCTGCCAGCGCACAGCCTGTGAAGCGCGCTGTCGCTGCCCGCGCCTTCTCGACATCGCCCGGGTCGATGTCCGCGTTGGCGACGTGGCGGATGCAGTTCCGCAGCTCGGTGATCAAGGGCACCACGCAAGCGGCGACCTTAGCGATGATGCCTCTGGTGAGCACCTGCGAGCAGCGACCGATGACGGCGGCAATATCATCAATCTATGCCTGCTGGATATTGGCAAACCTTTCGGTCATGCCCTTTGTGAGACCAGCCATGCCCCCGACCAATGGCTCCAGATTCTCTTGGGGGGGCAGGATGCAAGTGGACGTCCACATCGCCATCTTTGATATCCAACTCTTCCGGAAGTATGTCATTGATACTTTGCGAAGTCTTGACGAAATCAGTAAGAGCGACCAGAGAACCCGAGTCATGGGCGACGGAAGCCATTTCACTGTCAACCTGGTCAAGGAGCATGATCTCCGTCGGGAATGCTCTCAGAAGGCGCGCAAACCGAGACTTGTTCTGGCCCACGGTATCCTTGAGCTTGTTCTTGACAGCGAACGCCTTCTCGATATCCTCGTGGCAGGCAGCCTCGGTCACCAGCGCAATGCAGACGAGGTCCTGGACGTCCTCGCGCAATGCCGCATCGATCAAGGAGCCCATGATGCCCTTCAGAGCCCTGACAGGGGAGGTGCGCCAACCCCCTCCCTCTTTGCCCTACTATCTCCCCATCCTCCTTATCCCCCTCCTCGCCCTCCTCCTTGTCCTCATCATCTTCCCGCTCCCCCCCCCCCCCCTCCCTTCCCCCCCTGTCCGCCCCCCCCTCCCCCCGTTCCTCCTCGTCCTCGCCTTATCCGTCTCATCCTTGCCATCGTCTCCATCCTCCTCCTCGGTCTCCCCTTTTTCCTCCCCCTCCTCCCTGCGCGCCCTGGCCCACGCCTGGGCGTTGCTGACATTATCGTCCTTCCGGAGAATCTCAATGGTGACTTCCGCAACGACCAGCTCCTGGATCTTCGTCTTGACGGACGTCTCGGCACGGTCGAACAGGGCTTTTGGAACGCGGTCGCCGTTCACGCAGCAATTCAGCGCCATTTCGCACTTCCCCGCGTCGGCGTGAAGCTTCGCAAGCGGAACCCAACATCGAGTGATCAACCCCGTAGGGAAGCAATCGGCGGCTATACCGTTCAGCGCGCCGACGATCATGTCCTCGGTCACACCCTTGGCGGCTCCAACCTCGATGAGAGGGACGTGCATCGTCAGCTTCGACTCCACGTTCTTCAACTCCTCGAAGACGTCAAGCCCTGTTCGAGACTGACCAGACATCTGGCTATGGAACTCGATGTCCGTGTACACCGGCATGACTTTGTCACTCATGCGACCCTGGAGGGCGGCCAGTCGCGCCTTCGCCTTCTTGAGAAAGCTCACGCGCTCATCCATGTTCGTGTCGTCGTCGAGCTGAGACACAATCTGCTTGGCCGAGAGGATGGCCGTCTCTGTGAGATTGAATTCGTAGATCGATTTGCCAGCTTTGCTGCTGCGGCCAGCGCCCTTGCTGGCGCCCCCCCCCCGCCAGGGCCACCGCGACCAGCGCTGCGCCGTCTGCCGTCATCGGACGACGGACAGCGACAGCGCCCCCAAAGGTAAACGGCAGGTCCGAGAGCTCTATGACATGTTGACTGGGCGGCTGGCAATCTCAGTGAACGTCGACAAGGCCGACGGCGCTCCATCTATTGGCTATGCCGCCCCACCCAGACGGATCGAGGATGACATGATCAACTCTGGCGCCGACGCTGACGATTTCGATTGGCTGTTCTCGTCCGTATTGCGATCGGGGCGACGGCGACGACGACGACGACGCGGGCGGGCCCGCTCCGGACGCCCCCCCCCCCCCCCACCACCACCGCCCCACCGCGCCACCACCGCGCCCCCCTCCCAGTCTGCCGACGCCCGCGGAAGCGCCCGCCAGGGTGGGCCCCGCAGGTCTTGCTTCGGTCGCGGCCGCACCTCCGCGTGGGCGCCGAGGATCAGGGCTCGCGGGCCTTGCGCGGGTTGGGCGGCGGTGCGTTTGAGACCCCCTGCCCCGCAGCCGCCCTTGTTCGCCTCCTAATCCCACGCCCTCCTCCTTCTCACCCTCGCCCCCCCGCGGCCCAGCCCGCCGCCTCGCTCGCCCTCCCCCCCCCCATCCTCAGGATGTGCAGCGGGGGTCTGCGATCATCTATAGGCGCTTCCCGCGCCCCCGCCATCCCATCCAGAAGCGATGCTCATGGCAACGCTCGGGGGTGGGTGGTAGCATTGGCGAACTCATGAACTGTTCAACTGGGCGGGCGGTAGGTGTTTGGGGGTGGAAGAGGGGGGGCAGGGAGGGGCAATGCTGGGGGGGGGGGGGGGGGGGGGGGGGGGGGCATAGGCACGGTTGCCGCCGCGTTGCGCAGTACTTGCGCATCAGGAAAGAGTGCACATCATGAGTCGCGAAACCGCGAGGGGGTGAAGGGGGCTTGCGGCGGGGGGGGATGGGGGGGGGGGCGCCGGGGGCTCGGCTCGAGGACGGGAACGGGCCCCCCGGAAAACCGCTGCGCCCGACAAAATGTGGCCCAGGAGGTCTGGTCCTTTTCGGTCGGGCCCGCCAGTGATGAGGAATGGGCGGGGCAACCCCGCGCAGCAGACCATCCCCACTAGAGGGAGAGAGGGTTCTGGCTGAGCACATGAATGCATCGTTGGGCCACATTGGCCCGAAGGGATGCGGGGGGCATTTTGTTTCACCAACGTTGCTTGTTCCTTTCCTAAACGCGCCCGCCCGTTTCTCTCCCAGGGCTCGGGGCATGCCGCGGTGGCGGGTCCGCAGGGGTTGCGGCACAAGCTCCCGCGCGCGCGCCCTCTCGCAGTGAACTCGGCCCGAAGTTGCGCCTATCCGATGACGGACGGCATTGGCGCAGGCGGCGATGGCGAGCACATGATTGGCAATTCTGGCTTCAGCGATGATACGTGCCAGCAGCAGCTTTGGGCCAGGGCGCCCGTGAATACATGG
The DNA here is from genome assembly GCA_963575745.1 of Prorocentrum cordatum. NCBI lineage: Eukaryota > Dinophyceae > Prorocentrales > Prorocentraceae > Prorocentrum > Prorocentrum cordatum. The sequence goes on from CAUYUJ010015641.1 coordinate 118,682, forward strand.
TCGGGGCCGCGCGAGGACGCGCCGCCGATGGCGATCGACGGCGTGGCCTTTGGCCTGCCCGCGATCGAGGATATGGCCGTTGGCTTGCCCGCGATCCAGGATATTTCCTTTGGTTTGCCCGCGATCGAGGATGCGGCCGTCGGCGCGCCAGACTCCGACGCGCTCGGCCCCCCCGACGACGGGCGCGAGGAAGGCATGGGGAATGGCGAGGCTGACGGCCCCAAATCACCTTCGGCATCGCCGCCCCCTGCCGCGCCAGCGCCTGCCCCCTCGCTGCAGCCGCCCGCCGCGCGCGGGCAGGCCCTGTCGGCCCGCCGCGCCTTCGGCGCGATGGCCGGGGCCTGCGCACGCGCCTTAGCGCGCAGCCGTTCCACGACGGCGCGATTGACGCCTGGCCCCCCCCCCCAGCCCAGGGTCGCAGAGCTGAAGTGGACGTGCTCCGTTGCGTTCGAGGCGCGCGCGCAGTGCGAGGCGGGTTTCGCGGAGCCTGCGGGCGACGACCCTCGCAGTGACAAGCCCAAGGACGACCGCCGCGCGGACGAGGGCGCGACCGATGGCGTCGAGGCGCACGCGGGCCAGCCCGCTGCTCCGACCAGCTGAGCCGGGTTCCCGAGCTCTGTTCCAGTGCGCGGTTGCGCAGCATGCGTTACAGCCTGCGCTGCGCATGCGCAGCTATTGCGTTTTAGGTGCTCTCTAGTATTGCACGCTGTGAGACTCCTAAATATAATGGGCGGGCCCGCCCCGCGAGCCGGTTGCAAGCGGCCTGCTATTGTCGCGGGCGCTCGCGCCCACGCCCAACGGTCGGATGGGCGCGCCTGCCGATGACGACGATTGCAGCGGCGACTGCGCCGACCACGCACTCGACGACGTCTACGTGCAGACGTTGGGGGCCAGAGGGCAGGGTCTTTAACGTCAGCGCTGGGGGGGGGTCTTCCATCGGGCGCGGGGCGGCACTCCTGGCGGCGGTCTTCATATAGAGCAGGGGGCGGCCGCAGCCACCGCCACCGTCGTCGTCGTCGCTTCCGCCTCGGCGTCGCCGCCGACGCCGTCGCCGCCGCCGCGGCCCCCGCCGCCGCCGCCGCCGTCATCGTCGCATTCGTCGTCCTCCTCCTCCGCTTCTGCTTCGCCGCCGATGCCGTCGCCGCCGTCGTCGCCGTCGACTTCGCCGCCGCCGCCGTCGTCGCCGGCGTTGTGGGCGCCGTCGTCGTCGTCGACTTCGCCGCCGCCGCCGTTCTCGTCGCCGTCGTCGTGGACGTCGTCGTCGTCGTTGTCGACTTCCGCCGACGACGTTGCCGTCGACTTCGCCGCCGCCGTCGTCGTCGCCGCCGTCGTCGTGGACTTCGCCGCCGCCGTTGTCGAGGTCGTCGCCTCGACGCCCACCCCGCCGCGCCTGGCAGGTGCATGCGGCCGCGTGCATGATGATCGTGAAGTCGTCTCTGGGCGCGCATCGGCGCGTCTTCCGCTGCCATGCTGAGCAGGGGCTGGCATCTCGCGGAGGCGTGGGAGGGCGATTCGGAGATGGAAGAGGGGGTGGGCAGGAGGGGGGCGATGAGGCGGACAGCGGGGGCGCTGATCGGGGTGGGGGGGTGGGGTCAGGAGTCGATGGGGGAGAAACGACAACTGCGACGACGGCGACGACGACGGCGGCGACGACGGCGACTACGACGGCGGCGGCGGCGACGACGGCGGCGGCGACCGCGACGATGACGACCATGATTGCGACGACGACGGCGGCAACGACGAGCGACGAATGACTGCAGTGATGTCTGTCCCTGGCCAGATCCACCCACGTCATCCTTGCGCGCTGCGCAGCATGAGTACCTGGGCGTTCGCGCCCATCATTGGCTATGCCCTTTGCCCGTGCCCTCCGTGGCGCCTGGCCATCTGCGTTGCGGATCATCTTGCGCGCAGTGTTGTTTAACCAGTTGCATGGCGCGCTCGCTTGCCGACGAGGGCAATCCTCGCGGCCTGACTTGGATGGGCTCGGGCACCACCGCATGTGTGAGTAAATGTCACGTTCGTCACTGCCCCCTCCATCTGGAAGCCATCCCGGGGGTCGCGTTTAGGATATTGTTCCCGACGTGGTGCGCGGGTGGATGCGGGAGGCCGTGGACCTTCAGCATCAGGTTCCTGATGTGGCGTTCGGGGCGTGGAATGACGGTGAGCGCCCTGCTGGGCATCTTGCCCCATTGTGTGGCAGCGACAACGTAGGGCTTTTGACCAGAGGGGCGCGCCCGAAGCCAGTCGCCCTTCCCCCTGGGGGCGACTGTGGGCCCTGGTGCAGAAGTGGTGGGAAGGGGGGCGGGGGCGGGCGCCGCTCGGCCGACCCCCATGGGCCCCTCGCGGGGCCCACCTCGGTGGCGGGCCGAGCACTGGCGTGCCCGAGAGATTCGCCCGGTCGATGGGATGCCCAGCTCGGAAATCTGATGCGTTTCGTGCGCAGCTCCTTTCGGCTACTGTTCGAGCAGCCGTCCGGGCCAGCAAACCAGCCCCAATGGGCCCGCCAGCATGCCTCCGAAGGCGACGGGGGCAAATCCCAACGAGCGCCGCAGGCGCGCCCTCATGCGCCGAGCAGCAGCGCGATCAAGCAGACGACGCGCAGCACTGAGACGCAGGCGGCCAGCAGCAAGGCCAAGCACGCGCCCACGCAGGCGCCCATGGACCAGAGCGAGCACGACGCGATGGCCAAGCTGGCCGACAAGTGCGAGCGCCAGCAATAGAAGGCCGCCGCCTTCAAAGCGTACCAGAAGGAGGTCATCAAGGTACACCGCAAGACGATCCGCGATATGCGCAATACCATCAAGCGTAAGCAGGGCAGGATCGACCGCCAGCAGCAGCTCACGAAGCTCCATCGCGAACAGCTCAGGGAGTGGATGGGGCAGCAGCGAGACCCTCGCGCGCCAGAGGGCCGCCATGCAGGCGCGCCAGGAGGCCATCATCAAGAATCGCATGGAGACGATCAAGACGTCGAAGGGCAAGCCTGCCTGCAAGGGCGCCACTTCGAAGTGCGCCAAGGGCGCCGCCGCCAGGGCGCTCAGACGCACCGCGAGGAAGCCGCATCGAGGCCTCCGAGAAGACAGACCAACGCTCCCTGCAGCCCCGCAACTTCGAGGACATGAGCCCCACGACGCGCAAGGCGCCCTACGCGCCGCCGCACGAGCGCGGATAGAGCATGGCGGCCCGCCCGAAGACGCGCCAGTTCGCGCTGCTGGCCCATGCCCATGCCTCCTCCCGCCCCCCCCAGGCACCCCCTTGTTCCAGCTGCCCGCGGGCCGTCGGCTCTCGCCGTCGCGCGCGTCTGCCGCCGCAGGAGGTCGACGCGACATGTGAAATCCTCCCCCCCTCCCCCTTCTCCTTCGTCCTCGCCCTCCTCCGCCGCCCCCCGCCTGCCCGCGCGGCGGATGTCCTTGCCGGCGCCGCGCGCCGCGCCCTCGCTGGCACTGTCGCAGGTGCCCGCCAGCATCGCCTCGCGGAGGCAGTCTCAAAACGGCATCGGGGGGTCCGCTCGCCGCTCGCTGTCGCCCGACGGTCCCGAGACATGATGAATTTTCGACCCAGCGACCCCGCCGTGGCCTTGCTGTCGGATGAGCGGCGCCAGGACGCAGATGATGCTGGCACTTGTTTCAGGTGGGAGGGCGGCTGATGGCCACGAGGACGGATGGGGGGGTGGCAGGGCGGCGGAAGGGGGGGGGGGGCATGATGATACGATGTGATATGCCATTGCTATGGCTACAATTTGGTTTGCCGGTGCCGGCGATATTGGCCACGCCTTGAGATGGCATTGTTATCGAACGGGTGCGCCATGACATGACATGCAATTGCTATGGATACGCATTGATATGATTGAGGCGTCACTGGTAATGCAAGGCAATCGCGCGCTGCACCGTGCGAGTCCAGGGCGCGGCCCCC
>CAUYUJ010015641.1:122690-182690 GCA_963575745.1 Prorocentrum cordatum
CACACACACCCACACCCACACCCACACCCACACACACACACACACACACACACACACACACACACGCACCCTGCGTGTAGCTCGACGCGGAAATCACGTCTGGGGTACAGCAATGTTGTAGCCGATCCCCGTCTGGACCGCTGCTTTTCCGCCCCTGCTCCAGGGGGTTCCGGGGGGGGGGGAGCGGCCCCCTGGGTGGGCTGCGGCCCACGGCCCGATCCTGGGGGACACTGGCAGGGGGGGCGAGGAGGATGGACGAGGGCGGCGAGGCTGTGCGAGGGGGAGAGGGGCGAGAGCCAGCTTTGCGCAAGAGTGGCCTCTCGCCCCGTCGTTTCAACCATCTGGACCTCGACTGTCGTCTGTCGGTTTCGTCGTCGCGTCGTGTCGTCCCCCTGCACTCTGCCGCTGAGCTCGATTCGCCGGCAAGAGAAAGTGCAAGAGTGGCCTCTTGCCGAGGTGCCTTTGATGCAGGTCCTGGGAGGTGGGAACGTAGCATGGCGCAGGACCCAGCCACATGCAGCTGTGAGTAACGCAGTGGTGAGTGCCGTCGTCGGCGGAGCCCCCCTATGGGGCCACGAAACGTGTGAAGGGTGTGCCGAAATGGGTGGAGGGGACACATCTGGGCACCGCCACTGCGGCTTCTGGTCGAGCTTCATGAGGGACCACGACACGTGTGCAGGGTGTGCCGGCATGGATGGCGGGGCCGCATGCGGGTACCGCCATTTGGGCCTTCGGTGCAGTTTCCTATGTGGTCACGAAGCGTGTGCGGGGTTTGCCGAAATTTGGTGGCGGGGAAGCATGTGAGTTGCGCCACGGGGACCTTTGGTAGAGCTTCCTATGGGACAACGAAACGTGTGAGGGATGTGCCGACATGGGTGGCGGGCACGCATGCGGGCACCGCCATCGGGGTCTTCGGTGGAAATTCCAATGGGGCCACGAAACTAGTGAGGAGTGTTTTGAAATTCGCAGCGGGGACGCGCGCGGGTTGCGCCACGGGGACCTTCGGTGGAGCTCCCCATGGGGCCATGAAGCGCGTGAGATGTGTGCTGAAATTTGTGGCGGGGACGCATGCGGGCTGCGCCACTGGGATCTTCGGTGGAGTTCCCATGAGGCCACGGAGCGTGTGAGGGGTGTTTCAAAATGGACGGCGGAGACGCAAGCGGGCTGCACCACAGGGACTTTCGGTGGAGCTCCGTGCGTGCCCACGAAGAGTGTGAGGGGTACGTGTGGCCAAATGGGTGGTGGGGACGCATGCGGGCTGCGCAACTGGGACCTTCGGAGGAGCTCCTTTGGGGCCGCGGAACGTATGAGGGGTGTTTCGAAATTCGTGGCGGGGACGCATGTGGGCACCGCCACTGGGACCGTCGGTGGAGCTCACCATGGGGCCACGACGCGTGTGAAGAGTGTTTCAAAATGGGTGGCGGGGATGCATGCGGGCTCGGCCAGTCGGACCTTCGGTGGAGTTCCCCATGGAGCCATTAAGCGTGTGAGGAGTGTGCCGAAATGAGGGGCGGGGACGCATGTGGGCACCGCCGCTGTGACTTTCGTCGGAGCCCCTTAGGGGGGGCACGAAACATGTGACGGGTGTGCCGAAATTGGTGGTGGGGGCGCACGCGACTTGCGCCACTAGGACTTTGGGCGGACCTCCATACGCGGCCACCAAGAATGTGAGGGGTATGTCAACGTGATGGATGGAAGGGATGCATGTGGGCACCCTCATTCGGGGCCTTCGGTGGAGCTCCCCATGGGGCCACGAAGCGTCTGAGGGGGGGAGCCGGAATTCGTGGCGGGAGCCAGGAGCGCGTGAGGGTACCGCCACTGGGGCTTTCGGTTGAGTTGCTTATTGGGGCTACGAAACGTGAGCGGGTGTGCCGACATGGGTGGCGGGCACGCATGTGGGCTCCGCATCTACAGTCTTCGGTGGAGTTCCCTATGGGGCCACGGAAAAATCAGGGGTGTGCCGAAATGAGTGGCGTTGACGCATGTGGGCACCGCCACTGGGGTCGTCGGTGGAGCCTCCTATGAGGCCACGAAACGTGTGAGGGGTGTGACGACATGGGTGGCGGGGACGCATGCATGCACCGCCACTGGGACCTTCGGTGGGGCTTCCCATGGGGCCATGAAACGTGTGAGGGGTGTTCCAGCATGGGTTGCGGGGACGCGTGTGGGCACCGCCGCTGGGGCCTTCGGTGGAGCTTCCTATGGGCCGCGAAAAGTGTGAGGGGCATGCTGACATTGTTGTTGTTGGTGATGATGCTGATGAGGGCGATGGTGATGTCGTTGATGAGGATGATGATGATGATGACGACGCTGATGATGATGCTGCTGCTGGTGATGATGATGCCGATAACGATAGTCATGATGATGAGGATAATGCTGAGGATGATAATGGTGATGATGCTGCTGATGATGACGATCATGAGGACGATGATGATGTTGAATATGATTGTGCTGATGCTGGCGATGCTGCTGATGATGATGCTGATGCTGATGATGCTGATGCTGCTGATGATGACGGTGATGATGATGTCGCTGATGATGGTGGTGGTAAGAAGAAGATGATGATGATGATGATGGTGATTATACTGATGATGATGCTGATGATGATGATGACGATGATGATGCTGACGATGATGATGCTTATGATGATCATGATGATCATGATGGTGCTGATGATGATGCTGATGATGATGATGCTGATGATGCTGATGATGATGATGATGATGATGATGATGATGATGATGGTGATGGTGATGGTGACGATGACGATGACAATGGCGACGAAGAGGGCAGAGATAAGGAGGGGGAGGACGGAAGAGGAGGAGGAGGAGGAATGAGAAAAGGAGGGACGCGGGGCGCTGTCTCTTCAAAACGAGGACCAAACACCACAGGACAGACGTTACCTCTTAATTCTTGTGCCCGCTTACAGGGGTCCCCCCCCCTCAACTGGTCTGCACGCTTTGGTTCCGCCCCCCTCCCCCGCCGCCCCCTCAAACTGCGCATCACATGCCACCCTTGCCCAGGATCGCTCGCGTGTGCAGCCGGGAGAGGGAGCAGGACCGACGCGTCGCCAGCTTTGGCGATGCGTCAGTCTCCCTCCCTGATCACGGCGTGCATTTTGGCCTCCGCGGCCTCCGGAAGCAGATCCAGGCAGCCGTTCTTCTCGTTCCCCTGTCACGTGATGAGCCGTTCGCGCTACGTCTGCGCTGGGCGCCTCTACGAGTCGACGGGCACGCAACAAGCAGGGAGGAGGAGGGGGAGGAGGAGGGGGAGGCGGTGGAGGAGGAGGAAGAGGAGGAGGAGGAGGAGGGGGGGGAGGAGGGGGAGGAGGAGCGATTCCATCGATTTCGCATCTCGCACGGTGCGAGGTGCGCGGCTGCGACCCCGCCGCCGCCGCGCGCGCCGCCCTCTCCGCGGCGGCCTGCTTTCCGGAGGTCGCGGCCCTGGGGCCCACTTCCTCTCCACTCGCGTCGTGCGGAGGCGAGTGGAGCAATGCTGGCGAGCGTGTCCTTCGCGGTGCTCTCGATCCGCCCCCGAGATCCTTGACACCCCGCGCGGCGCCCTCGGGGCGCGAGCCCCGAGCACCCCGCGCGGCATGCCTTCCAAGGGTGTCGGCAGTGCCGTAGCCCACGTCCGTGTTCTTGCCCTGCTTTGTGATGTGGTTCTGCTGCTCGTCGTGGTGGTCGCTTTTGTGCTGCTGGCCGACGCGCACATCTGGCCTTCTCCCACGCTGCCGCTGGTTCTCGTGGCTGTGTTGATCTTGTGTTGTCGGCTGCTTTTGGTGGTGGCTGCCGTGGTCTAATTCTTTGCCGCTGGATGCGGCTAGGAGGCGCTGCGTCCAGCGTCTCCGACGGTCTTCTGCATTCTCAGCCATGTTGGTCCTCCGTTGTTCGTTGACTTCGTGCTTTTGTGGATTGCCTGGTCGCTCCTGTCGTCGTTGATCCGTGTGGTTGTCCGTGTCCCGCGTCGGCGGCGTCCCGCTCGTCGGTGCGGCTCCGTGATCGTTGACTACGGCGACTCGCGCACTGGAGGTCGCGGCCCTGAGGCTCCTCTCCAATCGCGTCTTGCGGAGGCGATTTGAGCGAGGGTGACGGGCGTGTCCTTCGCGGTGCTCTCATTCCGCCCCCGAGATCCTTAGCACCCCGTGCGGCTCCCTCAGGGCGTGTGCCCCGAGCAACCCGCGCGACATGCCTTCCAAGGGTGTAGGCAGTAACGTAGCCCAAGTCCGCGTTCTCATCCTGCTTGGTGATGTGGTGCTGCTCCTCGTCGTGCTGGTCAGTTTTGTTCTGCTGGCCGACGCGCACTTCTGGCCTTCTTTCACGCGGCAGCTGGTGCTTGTCGGTTACGTGGTGCTGGTTACGTGCTTGTTTGTGGTGGATGTCGTTGAGTGGCTGTTCTTCTTGCTTGTCTGCTCCGCCGCTGGCGGCGGCGAGGAGGCGCTGCGTCCAGCTTCTTCGTCTTCCTTCTGCGCTCTCTGCCGTCTCGGTCTTCTGGTTGTTGTGGTTGTGTTGCAGGTCGCTGTCGCTTGGTTGCTCGTGGGGTCGGTGACCTATGTATATGCTCGTACCTTGCGTCGGCGGTGCCTCGTTCATTTCTTGGGCTGCATGCTCGGTGCCTTGCACGGGTTGTGATTCGTCTTGCTGTTGGGCCGTGGCGTCGGCGTGTGTCGTCACGTCGTCTCCGTCAGCTTGTGCAATCTCGTTCCACTTCCTCAGTTTGTGATGTAAGCTTCCGTATGTCGGCGTTCTTTTGCATTCCGCTTGCATAGTCTGAGATATGTATTCCGTCGCCGTCGTGCTACATGTCTGGCAGTACCATCTTTTCTCTTTGTTTAGGTACTGTAGTCGGTGCGTCGGGTGTGCTGTGTTGCCTTGTATCTGCAGCTCTGTCCCTTGTCGGGGCGATGGTCCTCCGCATCCCTCCTGGAACCAGGTCGTGATGCTCGTGAGTGCAGTAGTCGTTCCCACGCTTTGTTGGCAGTGACTACACTTCCAGCCCTTCCCGCGTCGTAGGTGTCGTAGTTGGTGTGTCGTGGGCGGTCGGCGTCCGACAGGTGCGGGTGGTCCGTGGGCGAAGTAGTCGGTTTCCTTTATCGATTGGGCTCTTTCTGCGCGCTTCTGTGTTCGTCTTTGTGCTTTGATGTCGCGGTCTTCTGCAGGCCGTCTCTCCAGGAGTAGTTGCGTCGCTGTCGTAATCCGTCTCCTCATTAAGGCAGCCGTCGCATTCATCCAATTGAAGCACTGCATCTTTGTGTCGTCGATGTCGTGCTGCTCCGCTGCTATGTCCATAAACGTGTCTGCTTGTGCAGTCCCATACCATGCGTGTCTCGGGTATCTTTTCGCCCCTGCGTCTTCCCAAATGAGGTGGTTGTTGATGTGGAAGACGTGTATCTCTTCCGCTGGGCCGCGCAGTTGTAGCTCATATTCGATATTCTTCCACAGGTCACTGTTGGTACCAACTTCAACTGGTCGTTCAAATCGTCGTCCTGTCCAGCCTTTGAAGACGATCTCGCTGTCGGTCCAGTAGCGCAGTTGCTCTGTTGTGCTTTGTATTCAGTCTAATAGGGCCCACACCTTAGCTCTGTTGTTGGTTTTGCGTCTACCTGGGAGTGGTCCATACATGCCCGCTGTGATATCCATATCGACTCCACCCAGGCGTATCCAGGCCCAGCCGCAACGTCTGTACCTCCAGTCTGAGCTGTGCTTGCCCCCTGAGCCGTCGCCGTAGGCCACGATCGGGGAGCCGTCGCTGGTTGCGATGCGTCCGTTGTGGATGGTGTCGCCGATGCAGTTGACTTCCTCCTCCGTGTCGCACTCTGGTGGCACCGACCGTGCTCTGGGGGTGATGCCTCGCAGCCAGAACACGGGCGTGTCGGCGTTCCTGTCTCTGCTTGTCTTCGCAATTGGTTAGTCTTATTGAAGGTGTCGTGGTCGTCGCGTGCGTCACAGTGCTTACAGATTCTGTGATAGTCTGTTTCTTCGGCTCCGCATTCGCAGTTGTCGTCGCATTTTCCCCCCGAAGCATGCTCGTTGTCTTGCTCGTGGCCAGGTCCCTGCACATGAAGCCAGTAGCAGCGCACCGTACTCTCTGTACTTTCCGCGTTTCATTAACCACTCCAGGTGTCTCCGTAGGTCTGTGGTATCTGCTCCGCTCTCTTCAAGTCCTTTCCCGTTGTAGTGCTGCGCCGCGGACTTCCAGAGTTGGTAGGCTACATCTGCCATGAGCGCGTCTATGATGTCTGTCGGGTCTCCCTGCTCGTTACCTTCCGGATATTTCCATCTGTTCTTGTGCCTATCGATCCAAGTCTCGGGCCCGCGCGAATCCCATCCGATCTCCCAAAGCGTCAGGATGATGGCGGCCACGGATGTTGTGCTGGTATCTTCAGGAGTCGGAAGTATATGCGGAGCCATGCTCGTCGTACTTGTGCTCGTAGGTCTGGACTGCGCCCCCAGCAGTTGAACCAGTTTGTGACGGGAATCTTCAAGATGGTGTAGGCGGGGTCGGTGCCTTCCACTGCCAAGTGGGTGGTAAGGCAGCGTCCCGGCCAAAGGGTCCGTAGGGCTTGGGCGTACCTCCGTCGTGCTTGAAGTAGAGTATGTGGTGCCATGCTATGGAAAGAGGAGGATGTCCCACCATTTGAAGAAACAGATGGTTCCCCAGGGAGGCCCGCAGCCACAGGTGCGCCCAGTGCCCGCGGGGAGGGGGAGGTGCACGCTGCTCTCGGCGCGAGGCATCCTCGAGGAGCTCGTCTGAGTTTGTGTCAGCTCTTTGCGGGGAGCGGCAAAGACATTCTCTTCACTAGAGTGCAGTTCAGGAGGGGAAAACACACAGACACATGTCATCGCCGATTCGTAGGAGAATGATGGAACATATGGACAAGGGGGGGATATGGAACATATGAACATATAAACGAAAGCCCATATGATATGAAAACATCCGGGGACTCCTAGGATTTGCGTCTATTTCTTGTTGCGTCCCTGGGCCCCTTCAACAGTACAGCACACCACGTGGAGCTCCTCACCCCCTCCTCCTCCTCCTCCTCCTCCTCCGCCTCCGCCTCCGCCTCCTCCTCCTCCTCTGGCCCCCCCCGGGGCCGCCGCCGTGGGGCGGCCTGCGCACCTCCTCTGCCGCCACCCGGCCAGGGCTTCGACCCCGCGGGCGCGAAGAGGCAGGGCGTCGATCCCGGCCATGGCTTCGGCGCCCCCGCGGGGGCCCCGCTGGGCCCGGTGATTCGAGGAACAAATTCTCAAGCAGTGGCGAAGCGTCCTGGCGTGCCTGTAGGCCCACAAAGCAATCTTCTAAGAACCTTTCCTGTGGCTTCTGCGAATTGCTCTTAGAACATTTCTGGCTGGAACTGTCTCTTTCTAGAACATCGGGTCTATGATCTAAGAACATTGTTTTTGTTATCATAACATTTTTGTGATCTAAGAACATATCGTGGTAGGCGCCCCTGCGGGGACCCCGCTGGGCACGGCGACTCGAAAAAGAACAGCAGAAGGCATTTCCCAGACACGACCGCGTTGGTAAAAAAGTCAGGGCGGAAGTTTTTTCTGCACTTTCGACCCCTGGGGGCCCTCGCCGGGCCCCGGGAGCGTGAAAAAATGATTCAGGATGAAAACTGGCCTGGGGAAAGGGTCTGGACTTCCAGGGACGACAAAAGGCATTTGGGAGTTCAGTCAAGGGGGGCACAAACCACCCAGACCCGATAACTGGCGTTTACGAAGCGGCCCTGAGCGTTTACGAAACAGCCCTGCCCTGTTTGATTCCCTCTGTGGGTGCGTTTGCTAAACGGCTTGGCGTGTCGGGGTGATGATTATGGGGGTGGATTTACTGCCCTCTACTCGGGTGGCGACCTGGAATCCTCAAAACGTCACAGCCAGGTTTGGGAACACGGGTCACCGCCGGGTTTTGTGGCTCCTGGGCCCACCATCGTTCGGGACATCTTCGAAAGACCACAGGAGTCTCCAAACCGGGCGGTGACATCAAATCGCCCGACACTCGCCGCCGGTTGCTGCCACGTTTGGGGACTGCCCAGGCAAAAACAGAAATTGTTGGCAGTCAGCGCGGCTTTCCTGTATCTGCCTGGGACCTCTGGCGCCGCCCCCGGCGCGCTCCGCGCGGCCAGGGGTGGGTGGTCCAGCGCAGATCCAAGAAGTCCGCGCGGACTGTCAACAGTTTCTGTTTATACCGTTTTCTGTTCCCCTGGGTTCTAGGCCTCCTGGATGGGGTCGGAGTAATTTGATGGGGTCGGAGGGTCCGCGCCACCTCGCCGATGCATCGGCGGTGCGGCTCGATGTGGAGTCCGATAGTATCCACGTCGGCGTCGCCAGTGCATCGCCGGTGCATCGCCGATGCATCGCCGATGCACCGGCGATCTGGCGCGATCCCCCGACCCCATCTACTCGGACCCCATCTGGGAGGCCTCCAGTTGATGCTGTCGGCGCCGATGATGCCGCCGCAGCAGCTGGGGATGCCCCCCGCGCCGCTGGCCCCCGCGGGGCAGCCCCTGCAGCCGTTCCCAGGCCCTGCCGCCGCCGCCGCCGCGCGCGCGTCCCTGCCCTCGGCTCGGCTCCTTGCGCCCTCCGCGCAAGGAGCCGAGCCGAGGGCAGGGCGCTCTCCCCGCCTCCTTGCGGTCGGCTCGGCCGCCTGACGCCCTCTTCCTCCTCCTGCTCCTCCTTCTCCTCCTCCTCCTCCTCCACCTCCACCTCCTCCTCCTCCTCTTCCTCCTCCTCCTCTACCTCCTCCACCACCTCCTCGTTCTCTTCCTCCTCCTTCTCTTCATCCTCCTCCTCCTCCTCTTCCTCCTCCTCCTCCTCCTCCTTCTCTTCCTCCTCCTCCTCCTCTTCCTCCTCCACCTCCTCCTCCTCGTCTTCCTTCTCCTCCACCTCCTCTTGCTCCTCCTCGGGAAGCGAGAAGGAGAAGGCCCTCCCAGAAGGCGACGACTTCCACCTCCCGTCACTCGGCGGCGCGAGAGGGGGGGGGGGGGGAGTTTTCGGGTTCGAGGTTTTGGGAGGCTCTCTTGGGAGCCTCGCGTCGGTTCTCGGCGGCTTCCCCGCCTCGGGGTGCGCTCCAGCGGCCGCGCCTCGCCGAGAGCGCTCCCGGGGCGAAGGGATCGCCCCCAGCGGCCGCCGGAGACCCGAGCGGTGACCCAGGACCAGCTTCGGCGGCGCGCCCGGGAGGGAAGTGAGTACCGTCGGGGCCCTGAAGAAGGAGCCCTTTTCGTGGGGGGGGGGCTCCGTGTTCCTTGATTGCTTCACAGTTTGCCCTGGGTTTTCCTTGTGTTTCCGACGGGAAATCGAAGCTTGACCCATGGAAAAAAGGGGCCTCGTTCCCTATATAGGGTTCCTTGGGTCAACGCCCCGACTGTAGGAGGAGGCCGTCTCTCAGGAGGCGGCCGTGTCTCTCAGAGGGCATGCGGGTTTCGGGCAGATTGTCGGTGCTTTCGGGGAGGGCTGGGAGCATTTCTCAGAAGTCAGGAGGGAAAACACACACAGACACAAATATGGGAAGTGGGGGGGAAGACCAACACCCAGAAAATATGGGAAACTAACGGGAACCCTGTGATTTGCGTCTGCTTCTTTGTGTGTGTCCCAGGGCCCAGGCCGGGGGGGGGGGCCCGAGCCTGCTAGGGAGGGGCCGCCCCCTCTCTTCCCCGCCGGGCGCGCCGCCGATGCAAGGGAGGTAAAGCCGCCCCGACCCCGATAACCGGCGTCAGCTGAGCGGCTTCGGGCGTTGTCTAGGCAGCCCTGCACTGTTCCCAGACATGCTCGCGTCGTAAAAAAACAAGGCGGCACGTTTTTCGCTATTTTCGACCCTCGGCGCCCTTGCTGGGCCCTGGAAGCGTCACAAAGCGACTCAGGATGAAAAACCGGTCCCAGGGAAAGGGTCGGCACTTCGAGGGACGCCGTCCTGAAAAAATCAGGACGTCGCATGTTTGGGTTCGATTCCTTCGTCGGGTGCGTCTGCTGAATGGTTGCATGAGAGTGGGGTGGGCTCGTTCTGGTTTCAATCCCTGCGCCCCGGCCCCCCCCCCCCCCGACCCTCTCAGCAGCACCCCCCAGGGGCCCAGCTTCCACTGTCCGCTAGGGGTCCTTCTGGGAGTGCCAGGTCCGCTATGACACGCGTTTGCGGATAGAGACAGAATCAGCGCAATGGTAAGGGACAGGAGGGAGGGGTAGGACGTCAGACATGGCCCGAGCGCACCTGTCTAGGCCTCCTAGGTGGGGTCCGAGTGGATGGGGTCGGGGGATCGCGCCGCATCGCCGATGCATCCGCGGTGCGGCTCGATGTGGAGTCCGATACTATCCACGCCGATGTCGCCCATACATCGCCGACGTCGGCGATGCATCGGCGATGCATCGGCGTTCGCGCGCCCCTCGCGGTGCTGGCCGACGACGGCGGCGGCGGCGACGACGACGACGACGGCGACGACGACGACCACGACAACGACAACGACAACGGTGGCCTGCCACGACGACGACGACGACGACGACAACTACAACGACTGACAACGACGACGACCGACCACGACGACGACGGACCACGACGACGACTCCTCTGCAATTGCGCACTGTAAGTACTGGTTTCCTCGCAAATGGCTGTGTCTGGAAGGTGATTCGCCCCCTCCGCGTATCATCCAGTTTCACATGTCCAGCGTCGTTAATTATCTGCAGGTGCACTCTGCGCGATGTCGCGCCAATTATCTGTCGCTGTGCCCCAGCCTCGGTCACCCCGCCTTCTGGACTTCTCCTTGCGGGCCGCGAATCAAACAAATATCATCCAGTTGCCTGCGGCAAGTCCCGCCGCCGTGCCAGCGCGGCATTTTGGCCGACGGCCGTTCGAGGGGGCACGAGAGGCCGTCGTGTGTGACACTTCGGGTCCCCAGGTTTGGGGGAGCTGTGATGATGCCACCGCTGTTGCCGATGTTGATGATGCTTTGTCATGGTGACGGTGATGGTGATGGTGATGATCATGTTGGCATTGACGATGATGATGTTGAAAGTGGTGATGATGATGCTGGTGATGGTGATGGTGATGATGATGATGATTGTGGTAGTGATGATGATGGTGGTGATGATGATGATGATAATGGTGATGGTGATGTCGATGATGATGATGCTGGTGATGGTGATTGTGATGATGGTGATGGTGGTAGGGGCGTTGGTCATGATGTTGCTGCTGCTGAGTATACTATCATGACGATGTTGCTGATGATGATGACGGTGATGATACATGATGATGCTGCTGATGATGATGGTGGTGGTGGTGATGCTGCTGATGATGATGCACATGTTGATATCATGATGATGGACGTGGTGGTGATGGTGATGATGAAGAGGAGGGTTACGATGAGGACGAGACAACTGATGAAGATGATGAGGATGATGTGAGGAAGGAGGAGGAGGAGGAGGAGGAGGAGGAGGATTACGAGGGAGGACGGCCGTCACATGTGTCTCCTTTCGTCTGCACTAGTCGAGGGGCCCTCATGCAACTCGCTTGGGCCGTCCTGTGGCTGCCCCGGCCTCCTGCGAGGCAGTCTTAGGGGCCGCTGGGGGCCCTCTTGGGCTGTTTGGGGGCCCTCCGAGGCCGTATTTCGACTAGGAGATCGACTTCAGTATTGATATACCCCAGAGCTGATCCCCCCCATCGAGTGTATGACAAATGCGCAGAATTTTCGTGCGGCACTTTTTTGTTCGTGCGGCACTTTTGAGGCGCAGAAGGATGGGGCGGATGACCACGGCCGAGGAGGTGGAGAGCAAGGACGAGGAGGGGGAGCAGCAGGTCGGGTGTTTTTTTGAGCCGCCTCGGGCGGGGGGGGGGTCGGCAGCAGCCCGAGAGGGCCCCCCACGGACGTTGGGGCTCTCCTGCCCGCGGGGGGGGGGGGTTCTTTTGGGCCACCTCGAGGGCTCCTCGAGTACTGTGAGGGCCTTACTGCCGGTGCCGCCGACCCTGCAGAAGACGACCTTGACCACGACGAGGTAGGAGGAGTGAGGAGGAGGAGGAGGAGACGCGGGAGGAGAGACGGAAGGCGACGTCCAGGAGGTGGGGGAGGTGAAGAAAGAGAACGAGGAGGGGGAGCAGCAGTTGGGGGGGGTTCTTTTGAACCGCCGATGTATCGGCGATGCGAGAGGATGCATCGGCGATACGAGATGGGATGCGAGGAGGTGAGGTGAAGAAGAACGAGGAGGAGGGGGCAGCAGGTGGGGGGGAGGTTCTTTTTGACCCGCCCCGAGGGCTCGAGCACTGGGCTGCCGTTGGGGCCGCCCCGGGGGCCCCTTTTTGCCGGCGCGGCGGGTGCGCCCGGGGGGGCTGCCCGTCGTGTGGGGCCGTCTCTCGGCGCCGTTTCCCGGGCAGTCGATGGTGCTCGCGGGCGATTTTTCTCCCCCAATCCCCGAGCTTCGCCCGAAAAGTTTGGCCACTCAGAAAAATGGGAAAACCCTGGGATACGCCCCAAGAGGGCTATTCGGACGCACCCGCATCGAGGATGGGCACCCCCCCGTCGTATATCCCAGGGTTGGGCCGCAAGTTTATGGTCCATTCGGAAACCCCACGAAGCCTGGGATAGGGGTCGGCATATCCTGTGTCAGGTGCCCCCCGGAGGA
This sequence comes from Prorocentrum cordatum, assembly GCA_963575745.1. Classification (NCBI taxonomy): domain Eukaryota; class Dinophyceae; order Prorocentrales; family Prorocentraceae; genus Prorocentrum; species Prorocentrum cordatum. Next base: position 135,293 of record CAUYUJ010015641.1, read on the forward strand.
AGGCCGCCTTGGGTCCCACGGGGGGGCCTCCTGGCAAGCAGCGGCGAGGCGTCCTGGCGTGCCCATAGGCCTACCAAACAGTGTTCTGGGCACCTTTTTTCTGTGGTTCCCACGAGATGCTCTTAGAACAGTTCTGGCTGGGACTGTCGTGCTGTGACGCATCGGGTTCGTGCTCTAAGAGTATTGCTTTTGTAATTCGAACCATCTGGGTTCTAAGGACATTCCGTGGCATGCCTGTAGGAATGCCGGGACGGTCGGTCCCCGCTCAATCCTGGGCCGTCCTGGGATCTGGGAGGGAGGAGAACGCGCAGGCCCGAGCAATCGTCGGTTCCCAGGAGGGCACGGGAAATCATCTGGCAAGTGGGGGGCAAGACGATGCTCGAAAGTTTGTGAGAAGAACAGATGCGGTGGGTTCGTGTCGTGTCGATCGGCGGCGACCCCGCCCGCGGCGTTTAACGATGAACGCCGCCGCCGGCCCAGAACCAGTCGATGTGGAACGATCGGACGTTGCGAAAGCGGCCGATCGTTCAGAGTTGGACGATCTCCGCGGTGTCAGGAACCAACGCTGGGGTCGACGCGACACGAATTTGCCATAGGGAATCCTGGAATTTGTATGTACTTGCTTGTGTGCACATGTGCCCCTCAGCGGATCCATGCGTCGGGGGATGATAAACCACACCGACCCCGATAATTACTTGGAGATTGCTACGGTCCTGGGCGTTTCCTAGACCGCCCTGTCTTGCTCGCTTCCTTCCTTGGGTTCGCTTACCAAACGGCTTCGCTTGTCGAGGTGGTTGTTATGGGGGTGGATGTTCTGCTCTCTTATCCTTGGAGGCATATTGACCTCGGGAGCGCACATCCGTTTGCAGTTTACGCGGCAGGTAACCCGGTTCATGCAGAGGCATGCGACTACAGAGGGGAGGGCTTTAGAATCTTACAAATGTGAGGGAGGAGAAACTACCCCGACCCCGACAATTTGCGTTTACTACACGGCCCTGGGTTTTGCTAAATCTTGCCCGCTTCGATTCCTTCCTTGGGTGCAGTTACTAACGGCTTCGCTTGTCTGGGTGCTCATCATGAACGTGGATGCTCTGTCTACTAGAACCACTGATCAGGCAACACTCGGCATTACGCGGTGTGTTTTCTGTTTCCACGGACGCGCGTTTTATCCGACCAGCTGACCTGGAACTCCTAGATAGACCCCGCCGTGACATTCGTGATTAGACCATGGTAGCTGCGTGCATAAGATGAGAGGGATGGGGCTGAAGACCGTATACAGGCCTGGGTGTTTCGAATGTATCTGCGCTGGAGGCCTCTGGAGGTTTCCTCTTGCGGTCTCAGCTTCGCACCAGAAGTCCTGAAGCAGGAGTTGCAGGACCCCCCCTTAAGATTAGCCTGGCGGAGTGCCCAGCCTCACGCAGTCATGAAATGTCGACAGTGTGAGCATTTTCATGAAATGTATGCCGAAGTGGATGCTCCGCTAGCTCCCGTACGTCGACTTCCGCCCAAGCCGACGGGATCCCAAATACGACGCAGCATCCAAGACAGTCACCGCAGCCCACACCCCCACCCCAGCCCAGGATGCCCACACCAGCCGTCACAACCGACGTGGAAGCAACGACCCCTGATACGACCTAGAAGAAGGCATCACGGATGGACGTGCACCTACCTGTAAACCCTTACCACCGCACCCACACCATGAGTTGCATTGTTCGCGAGGGTGGGCAGCTTACGTCAGCGAAGGTATCAACTACACCACGGCGGCCTACCAGAACGAGCCCGACAACACGTACACTTCCTGTCCCAGACGACCATCTTTTCATCGACAAATGGCACAGGCATTTAGACACATTCGACAAATAATGTTTCACCAGCACACTATACCCGCACAAGATCCCACACCCACCGCTTCTACGAGTCAATCAATGCACCCGGCGTGCATCTTACGGCGAACTCGTAGCTAAACCTATTACATACCGACTCATGTTCGACCTAAGCAGCGTCAGCCGACCAGTTGTTACCACCACCGGCGCCGACCTATTTCCAGAAGAGTACGTCCACCGCTGGCACCGACCCCGACTTCCGCCTCGACGTAGCACTGCCCACACAGTGCATCCACGACATGATCCATCGACCTGATGCACACAATACCAACCACAATTGGACCCCTGCACTCAGGCAAGTTTCGCAATGGCTCTTTCAATTTGCGGGTCGCACATGGCCCCAGGATCTTCCGAGGACCGAAGCGACATTCCACATAATCACTTGGACATACGACGCATTCACCCAGACCATCCAAGACGACACCAGCAGTTGCCTTCTATCATACACAGCCGACAGCAGAACCAGCCCACTGACGCTCTCCGACCAACACCAGCACTCGCACGACATCCAAGCTCCACCAGCAGCAGAGCCCACAAACCACCGCGCATCCGAGAGTCACGGCATACCGTGCAACTGACCTAACGCCACCTCCACATCCACCGCCACGACCCAGCAGACATGTCATATGCCCACCACCGGGCCCTTCGACTGCCAAGTACGAATGGCTGGCGGACATCCCCCCGAACCAGCGTACCCAGCAAACGCAAGCGACCATCACTGCGCACTTCCCACCCAAAGCCCCGCCACCCATGCTCCAATACCAGCAACCGTCCACCCAATACACCCAGAAGACGGTCAGACGGGCTCGACCCCAATAACGACCACACAGTAAACGACGCAAAAAGTTATGGCGAAACAAGCCGAACAGCAAACCTCGACAGAATACGAGACACCCAGCACCAACACACAATATTTGGTAACAGTGCAGCAACGGCAAAAGGCCGAACTACTACGAGAACCAGTCAAGCTACCACCCATTGACAAGCCTAAGTAGGCATCTAGACCAAGGAACACCAAGACCACGGACGGGGCATGATCACTACCATCACGCCTGGCATTACTTGCCCCATACCCCACATGGGAGCCTTACGGGGCATGTTTGGGGTAGGGGCACAAGGAGATCGGTGACCACAGCATGTTCTTTCTGATCCTCAGGGGACCAGGATCACTGAGGATTAAAACACAATTTTATGACTGATCCTCAGATGTCACTCCCCCCTCACTTCTTCCTCGTTTCCTTTTTTCTGCGCACGCATGCCAGTGCTTTCAAACCAACCCTCCCCACGAGTCTCTGTGCACGGGCCCTCTCGGTACCCTGGGGACCCCATGCCGCCCGTGGAATTGCTTCGCGCGGACGCCAAGCTGCTCACGTTGCCATTCCCACTTTTCCCAGCGTTACTAGTGCCAGCAGTTGCCGCACAGCTCTCCCTCGCGTCTTCGCACACCTCCCACGCTGCTGTTACGTGTCCTCCCGGCGCCGTTCGTTGCAAGACAAGGCCATTCTGGCCAGGACTACACCTTAGGCGATGCTTAAGAAAACCTAAGTTTTCGGCCAGAGTCTCGATTATTCTTAACGTTTCAATGTAAATCCTACGATGTTCATGGAAATGTTGGGTTTTAATTCAAATTCTGAGACTATGAATTTCTTAACCCATGATTTCTTAACCATTTCGCGTGGTGTACGCACAACTACTTGGGACGAGGGATCTGTTGGTGGAGGGGAGCACTCGGGGATTGGGAGGGGAGCACACCCGGACGCCCACTTCGCCAAGCTGCCAAAGGCACTGCAAGAAGGAGGCCGCAGATCACACACGTATCATATGCTATTCCCAGTCCGCTTGGTGGGCTTGATATTCATTGGCAGGTTGCGCCTACAGCCAGCAAGTTTATTTGCGCTAGCCTGACAGCTTACTCAGCAAGCCAGACCCATCAGACCGTCCGTGGTACCTGTCTCCAGCCTCACGGAAGGCTATCCGCGGTGCTCCCCAACGGTCGAGCGTACTACATGCCCATATACCTCCAACCACCGCCACCCATTCTTGCGCTACCCCCAGATCATGGCACGGCTCATGTCAGTTCCCACCAAGGAACCGACGAGCAGGCCTAGTGTTGACAAAATTTTCAGGGACATTTCCCAACAGCTCTACTACATGTTCACCGCGCCAGCCTCACATACTATAGGATGAAGGGGGCTTTATCGTTTGGGATGGTTGGGGAGGGGTTGGAGACGAGATGAGCATTGCCGTCAGCGTATAGACGTCTTGACCAGCCTCTCTTTTATTTCAGCAGAAGTCAGTTTCAAGCTTCATTTGTAAATGCAGTGCCGACTTGTACCCTCTCACGTGTTGCTAAGCCCTGATTTATTGTTTCACCAACAGGCCAGCCAAGACAGCTTGCGCTAGCCTCTGCAGAGCGTCATCCAAACCTTCACTGTCGTTACATGAGTCCCATTTCAATCTACGCTTGCATACTGCTCCAGCCTGTCATGCTTCTTGAAGGCTATTTCACCAGCCTGCTTGACCTAAGGGATGGGGGACGTCAGAGGTCTGGAGTTGGGAAGCAGAGGGACCCACACAGCGTCTGCTCAGCTCTGTGATGGCTGCCTCGCTTACTTACCCATGTGGTGATACATACCACTGGGGTACTCTAGCTGAGCAATTTGCTGACAAGCCTCTTTACTCCATTGCGTTTTTTTGCGCATTCGTAATTCGTCCTCTCTCGGGCGGTGCCCCCCCGTCAGTACGTTTCGTTTCATGTGCTGTGTATTGGTTCAGTGCTCCCCTTCTCCCACCGGTGGCATGCTTAGTTACTCCGCGCCTTCATGGGCCCCTCGTGTTTAACGACTTCATTTGGCACTACTTACGTCCGCACTGGCAGCAGCCGCAGGTTCTTCTTGCATGCCAGAGTCGGCGCACTTCGCGTTGTTTTTCTCGGGGGGCGCAGCAAGCCGTGCCTTCAGATCCGTCCACTGTACACAGGAGGAGGAGGAGGAAGAAGAGGAATAGGAGGAAGAAGAGGAAGAAGAGAAAGAGGAGGAGGAAGAGGAGGAGGGGGATGGGGGAGGGGAAGGATGAGCATCTTGGCCCCCGCTCGCGCCCAGGAGCGGGCCCCGCCCCGAACGTCATGGGCCCCCCGCACATGGTGCCGCTGCAGCTGCAGATGGCCGCCCCGCCTCCCGGGGAGCTCGCCCGCGCCCCGGCGCGGTCCTCTTTCTGTTCTGTGCCTCGCCCCTCTTCTGCCCCCCACGAGTCAGCCCCCCTTTCGTTCCTCCTCCCTCCCCCCTTCCTGCCCATGCGCCGGAGCTGCGGCCTTCCTCCTCCCTCCCTTCCTCCCCAGGGGTCCTCCCCTTCCTCCCTCCCCCCTTCCTCCCCAGGCCCGTGCCTTCCCGGCCGCCGCGTCGGAATTGCCTCAGCAGTTGTCGATTTGGCGGGCGGAGGGCAAGGGTAGCTGCCGTAAGTCCGCCTCGCGCTCTCGGCGAACGTCGGCTTCCCGCCATCGTTCGGCGGCGAGCCCAGGGGGGAAGCGAGAGAGGGGGGGCAGGCCCGCTCAGAGGGCGGCGGGGCTTCTTAGAAGTCCTCCGGCCGTCTGAGAAGCCGCCCGTGGCTTCGGAGAGGGCCCAGAGGACTTCTCAGGAGGCGCGAGGGCTTCTGAGAAGGCCCGCCGTCTCCTGAGAAGGCCTGCCCCCTCTGTTCTCCCCTGGGCTCGCCGCAGATTCTTGCGCTGTCGTAACCTGACCTCCCTTCATATCCCCGACGTCATGATTCTTGATGGTGGGCGGCAGAATCGGTTCTGGGCTAGAAATTGTCGGGCGGGGGGTCCCATGAGGAGAGCTCCCAGGACGGCACGGGGATCGGACCAGGTGGGCGGCAGGGTCGGTTCCGGGCGAGAAATTGTCGGGTGGGCGGCCCCAAGAACAGAGATCGCAGGACGGTGCGGGGTCGGACTAAGTGGGCGGCAGGGTAGATTCCGGGCCAGAAATTGTCGGGCGGGGGGTCCCAATAACAGATGTGGGCGAGGTGGGCGCCAGGGTCGGCTACGGCGCAGAAGTTGTCGGGGGGGGGGGTAGCTCCTAAAACAGAGTTTCTGAGACTGTGCGGGGGTCGGATTAGGTGGGTGGCAGGGTCGGTTCTGGGCGAGGGGTTGCCGGGTGGAAGGTCCTAAGAACAGAGCTCCCAGGACGGTGCGAGGGTCGGACCGGGCAGGCGGCAAGGTCATTTCTTGGTCAGGAATTGTCAGGGGGGGGCCCCGAGAGCAGATTTCCCAGGACGGTGCGGGGCGGGCGGCCCAAAGAACAGAGCTCCCAGGACGACGCGCGGGTTGGACAAGGTGGGCGGCAGATTCGGTTCCGGGCCAGGAATTGTCGCGTGGGGTGCGACAAGGCCAATGTTCCGAGGACGGTGCGGGGGTCGGACGAGGTGGGCGGCAGGGTCGGTTCCTGGATTAGGAGGAGGAGGTGGAGGAGGAAGAGGAGGAGGAAATTTGTGCAGGGCGGTGCGGGGGTTGGACCAGGTTGGCGGCAGGGTCGGTTCCGGAGCCATGATTTAATATATTGTCGGGTGGGCGGCCCCGATAACAGAACTCCCAGGATGGTGCGGGGGTCGGACCAGGTTGGCGGCAGAGCCGGTTTTTGTCATCTGCGCGCAGAGGGGGGTAGGGGGAGGGGGGACGGCTTCTTCGAAACACCCCTGCTTCTTAGAAGGGGTGAGCCTGATCCATAGATGTAAGGGTGGAGCCTTCTAAGAAACAGCCTCCATCTAAGAAGCCCTCCCCCTCCCTCTGCCCCCTTGTGCGCACCGCCAATCTTGGGCTGAAGATTGTCGGGCGGGGGGTCGCAAAAACGAAGTTCCCACGGCTGTGCCAGGGTCGGACCAGGTGGGCGGCAGCATCATTTCTGGGGGAGAAATTATTGGGTTGGGGGTCCCAAGGACAAAGCTCCCAGGAGGGCGCGGGGTCGGACCAAGTGGGCGGCAGGGTAGGTTCTGGGCCTAATATGAAGCTGTTGTTTAAGGATCCGGCGATGGCGCAAGGAATTCGCAGGGAGCGCTGTGTTCAACGGTGCGGTGGTGTTCGCCACATCATGCTGGTGTTTGGATGCACGTTGGCGAATCGTTGGGGCTTGGAGTGGCACAGGGAGACGACGACGACGACGACGACAGACGACGACACACGACGACGACGACGAACACAAACGACGAAAACAGACGACGAAAACAGACGACGACAGGCGGCGATGACGACGGCAACGACGACGACCGACGACCGACGACCGACGACCGACGACGACCGACATCGTCCATAGGTACTGGAGGTGCACGTGAGCAGCGCGTGCACAGGCATTGCGTTGTGCAAAGGCAGCGAGGCGATTTGGTGCGCGAATTTGCTGTCGTTGCAGCATGATCTATTGTGCACGCAGGCGTGAATGTGCGCGCAAGCATAAATGCACGTATGTCACGCGGTGCACGCGGGCATCGTTTTGCACCAGGCTATAAAGAGAAGACGTGCCTTGTGGTGTGCACAACTGTTGCTCTACTGTCAGTTACCATTCACGTGGGCATCCCGGGCATGGTGGTTTACAGAAGCACAGTGGTGCACGGTCATTGCGGTGTACCACACGTTGTGGTGTACATAGGCGCTGCGGTGTACACATCCGCTGCTGTACACATTCGCGATGGTGTATACAGGCGTTATGGGCCCAAGACGGGACCGTTCCTTGCGCGAGAAAATATCAATCACACATAGATTACACATAGGATTTGATACGTTTGGACCCCCCGCGTTTTTCTGGAGTTCGGTCCCGCCGGGGGCCGCGGAAGTGTACGCAGTTTTGTGGTGTGCGCAAGCACTTTGGTGCACCAGAGATGTGGTGCACGATTATGGTGAAGCAGCAACCGTGGTGCACATAGGCGTCGTCGTGTACATAAGCAGTGTGTGTGGTGTGTACACAGGCGCTGCACTGCACACGGCTGCTGTGGTGTACGCAGGCATTGTGGTGTACACATACAATGTTGTGTAGACAGGCGCTGCGGTGCACAGACAAGCAACTGTGGTGTACAAAGGCGTTGTGGCGCACGCTAGACAGGCGCTGTGGTGTACACAGACATGGTCGGCCAAAAACTGGGGGCCGACACCCCGGGCCAGAAAATTCAATAATCACAAGTAACTTACATATTGAAGTTGATACGCTCGGGCCCCTCGGGGTTCTCCAAATTCGAGCCCCGGCGGGCCTTGGAGGTGCACGGAAACGCTGTAGCGCAAATGTTCGCCATGCGTTGTGGTGCGCAAGCACCGCAGCGTACACAGGCGCTGTGGTACACACGGCAGCTGTCGTGTTCACAGGCACTGTTGTCTAGCCAGGCACTGCGGTGTACACAAGCAGCTGCGTTGTACAAAGGCGTCGTGGTGTACGCTGGACAGGTATGGGGAATCACGATGACAGAGCTGCAAAGACGTCGCGGAGGTCGGACCATGTGAGCGGCAGGGTCGGATCCAGGCCAGGAATCGTCGGTTGGGCGGCCTCAAGACCCGAGTTGCCAGGACGGTGCGAGAGTCGGACAAGGTGAACGGCAGGGTCGGTTCCCGGGCCAGGAACTGACGGATGGGCGTTCCCTGGAGCAGAGTTCCCAGGGCGGCGCGGGGGTGGGACCAGGTGGGCGGAAGGGTCCTCTCCTCGGGAGAGGTTGTCGGGCGGGGTGCCCAAGAACAGAGCTCCCAGGACGGTGCGGGGGTCGGACCAAGTGGGCGGCAGGGTCGGCTCCGGCCCAGATAGTGTCCGGGGGGGTCCCTAAAAGTCAGTTTCTGGGATTGTGCGGGGGTCGAGCCCGGCGGGCGGCAGGGTCGGACCGGGCGGGCGGCGGGGTCATCTCCGGGCGAGGGATTGTCGGGTGGGCGGCCCAAGAACAGAGCTCTCCTGGACGGTGCGGGGGTCGGACCAGGTGGGCGGCTGGGTAGGCTCCAGGCCAGAAGTGTCGGGGGGGTGGTCCCGAGACTTGAGCTCCCAGGACGCTGCGGGGGTCGGACCAGGTGGGTGGCAGGATCGGTTCTGGGCGAGACACTATGGGGTGGGTGGTCAAGAGCAGAGTTCCCAGGACGGTGCGGGGGTCTGACCAGAGGTGGAAGGATGAAGGTTTGATCTCACACGCCTCTGGGGTCGTCGGACTCGCAAAGTTTCTGGAAGAGTTTTGCCTCTTGGGTGGCCCAGGGGAGCTGCGAGAGCACTTGAAACCGTTCTTGTGGACCCCGTGAGGCTTCTAGGAAGCATGTCAGAAGCTAGCCTGAACCTTCTTCTGCTATCCAGTGCCGCCTTGCAGGCCATCTTGGAGTACGGGAGTCCGTCTTGGAGCCATCCTGGGAGGAGGGAGGAGGGAGGAGGAGGAGGAGGAGGAGGAGGACCTCGCGACCCCCCCCCCCACCCCACCACACACACACACACGCACACACACACACACATTCACACACACATTCACACACTCACACACTCACACACACATAAAAACCTGGTGGAGTGGAGGTGGAGGGCTCCCCGCCCCGAGCGGGTGTTGGCAGAGGAAAGGATGTGTCATCGTGAGGCTTTTGCGCTCAGAAGGCTGGTCGGATTCAGCGTCGACGCGAGTATATATCCGTGGTCGAAAACCGACATCATCCGGCATACTCCCTCAGAGTGGGGCATAATCCCGCTGAGTTTCTGGCTTGATGTATCTGAATGGCTTCTTACTCTAGCCTAGGAGCCCTTGAGTTTTTTCGAAGACCACCGAGCGCGTTCCACTACTCGCAAAGTGCCGACTCGCAAACGTCAGACAAAAAAATGTCTGCTTCGATGTGATGTATCGTAGATCCTACGCGGGGGATCCAGACTATTTGCGAGTAGTCACTTTGCGAGTAGTGGAACGCGCTCGTCTAGAAGACCTACCAGGAGCTGCTTCCTAAAATAGTGACACGGCGCGAATCTCATCTATCGAACTCCATCGCTCCCGCTCGCAGAGGCGCCCTTTGGCCCGCTCGCGCGAGCTCCTCCGTTCGGCGGCGCGATACCCGAACCCTACCTCCCGCCGACCATCGATTCCTCTGTTTTGTTGGGTGGCGGGAGTAGCGCTAGGATGTCTCCATGAGACTGTTTTTTTTTGAGTCTGGCGAGAACCCGGGTTATCGGGCTTGCCCTCCCTCTCCGTCAACCCCCAGGACAGCCTAACTTTGCCGGTTGTGCAGGTCCGGGGTGGGGGGGGGCGCGGGCATATGCAGGGCTGCCCACACCGCGAAGGTTAGGTCATCGGCCAGCCCCTTCCCCACCCGGATAATCCGGGGTATCGCCGATTCAATGAAAACGGTTTCCATTTGCCCGTCAAGCTCCTAACTGTAACCCCTGCCGCCCAGCGAGCTGCCCGAATCGTAGATCGGCGGGGGTATGGTTCGGATCTCGCCGCCGAACGCCCGCGCGGCCGCGCAGCATCCCGAGGCAAGGCCGCCAGCGCCCTCGAGTTTCTCAATATCGGCAACACCCCAACATACTTATACTATATGTGCGTCGCCCCCCCAGGGGCGACGCGCGCACCGAGAAATCTTATAGTATATGCGTCGTGGCGGGCGCTTTCTGGCCACACCGCTCGGGAAACGATATACTACAAGATGGGTATACTACATGTTCGGGTCGGACGCGCGCCTCCAAGGAGGACATATAGTACTAGTATGTCTTTGTGCTTCCCATCAATACTACGTGTTTCCAGGAGGCCTGGACCTTTTGACCAGGGCCGGCTCGTCATCCGGGGTCGTTTTCGGACGGTCCGGGGGCCCAGCGAAGGCCCCCCGAGGCTGAAAACGGCCAGACATCAAGGGCTCCCTCGGGGGCGCGAAGTTATTCGCGCTTCGCGCTTCGCGGTCCTCGTTCCTTCTCCCCTTCCTCCTCGTCCTCCTTTTCTCCCTTTGGGGGGGCGGCGCGAGAGCGCGAAGTTATTCGCGCTTCGCGCTTCGCGCAGCGCGAAGCGCGAAGTTGGGAGCCCTAGAGACATTTTCCGTTTTGAGTTTCTCGAGACGTTGGAGGTCTGGGTAATATGACGTCCCCGGACATCCGGCGTCTCGATTTGTTCGAGTCACGGGCCCCCGACCTCTCGACCACTTCCCTGGGACGGGCTCTTCATCGCGAGTCATTTTTTGCCGGTTCCGAGGGGCCCCGAGAGGCCGGAAAAAGATTCGCGTACACGTAGGAGTGACCTTTCTTTGGAGTGACTTTTGGTGCGGGCTCAGCGGGGCGATGCGATGCGATGGTGGCTGCCTGCGCGCTTGGGTTTGGTTCCCTCACACCTCCCAAAGCCGCGCACCAACGGCAACGTTTGCATGGGGCCGCTCTTATACATTCAGCCGAATGATGAAAACCTCCGTTTCGATTCTGTCGAATCGCCAGGATGTCGCTGGGCTCCCTGGGCAGAGCGGGAGGAGGAGGCAGGAGGAGGAGGAGGAGGAGGAGGAGGAGGAGGAGGAGGAGGAGAGCGGGGGCGGGAAGAGGGAGGCAAGAAGGCGAGCAGGAGGAGGAGGAGGAGAAGCAGGAGGAGAAAGAGGACGAGGAGGAGGAGGAGGAGGAGGAGGAGGCGGGAGGCGGGGGGCAGGAAGACGAGGAGGAGGAGGAGGAGGACGTACGAGGGGGAGGAGGAGGACGGAGGAGGAGGAGGACGGAGGAGGAGGAGGACGGAGGACGGAGGAGGAGGAGGAGGAGGACGTACGAGGAGAAGGAGGAGGAGGAGGAGGAGGAGGAGGAGGAGGAGGTTTGCCCGTACAGGACCGCTGGGAGACCTGCTGGGAGTACGTGCAGACGGGCTGCTGCCCCCGGGGCCCGACGTGCCGGCGCGCCGCCGCTCCCGCCGCGAGAAGCGCCCCCCCCCCCCCTCCCCCCCGGCGGTTCTATTCGGGAGACTCTCCATGGGGGGGGATCCTATGGGTCCCCCCCCCTGGGATCCTATCCCCCCATGGGATCCCCCCCCATGAAGAGTCTCCCGATCTATTGCGACCAGCGGTGAACTCTCTCCGCGTCGTCGTCGTCGTTGTCGTCGTCGTCATCGTGGTCGTCGAGGTAGTCGTCGAGGTCGTCGTGGTCGCCGTGGTCGTCGTGGTCGCCGTGGTCGTCGTGGTCGTCGAGGTAGTCGTCGTCATCGTGGTCGCCGTGGTCGTCGTGGTAGTCGTCGAGGTCGTGGTCGTCGTCGTCGTCGTCGTCGTCGTCGTCGTCGTCGTCGTCGTGCGCGGGCGCCCCTCTATCTCCGCCGGCTCCGGGGGCAGCCGAGTGCGAGGGGTGCCAGTGGCACGAACAGGGGCAGCAGGCGCAGCTGCTGGAGACCGCTCAGGGGTGAAGGCCTGCACGAGCGTGGGCTTCATGGGCGTGGCCTGCGCGGTCGTGGCAACGCCCGCGTTGTCAGCATCGCCGACTCGCCAAGTTTTCACCAACGGCGAGCCATCTCCTTCCTCCGACCTTCCTATCAGATCAGCTGGAAGCCCGCAGGACAAGGGGCTCAGCAAGTATACCTCACCACGCACTGCCCCCACGCATCGACCCCCCCCCCTTGGCGGAGCAGCTCATTGTACCTGGTGAGGAGCGTATCAGGCCACAAATTCTTCAGGTGTCGATGGTAGGAATTTCATGCGTGTTTCACCACATCGTTTTTCGCAACTGCAAAAGCTCACGAAGCAAACCTCGGCGCCTGCGCCGATCGTGAGATTATTGTCACTTCGCGCATCCCCACCAGCCCAGCCAGGAACGATCAGCAGGGGAGTTGGTAATTCAGGGACGGCTGGAAGCATGCAGTTGCGCGGCCGTTTTCAGAACAACAGGGATCACACATAGCTTCCCGCAGTGAAGCTTCAGATGGGAATCGGTGCAAGATGCGACGTGGTGTTCCCCGTGGTATTCGTCTGTAGCGCAGGTGGTTGTATCCACTTTGGGCCATGATAAACAAGGATCACACATAGCTCCCCGCAGCGAATTTTAAAGTGGAAACCAGTGCAAGACAAGCTAGGATGTTCCCTGTGGTATTCGTCTCTGGCGCAGGTGACTGTATCTATCATGTGTTGCCCTTGTCACGCAGTCGAGAGTCGCATCCCCGTATGCATCCTCGATCTCTGCCCCCGCAACGGCATGTATCTTAACCTCGCGTGCGGCTGCTGGCGCTGGTGGTGGTGGTGGCGGTGGTGGTAATGCTGCTGGCGTTGTTGCTTGTGGTGCTCTGTTGCCCTCTTGGAGCCATCTTGGAGCAAATGGTGTTGCTGGTGCTGGTGATGCCTGGGGCCATTTTGGGGGTAAGAAGACGAGTCATAGGAGGAGAAGGAGGAGGAGGAGGAACAGAAAAGGAGGACGGGAAGGAGGAGGAGGAGGAGGAGCAGGAGGACCGCGGCTCGAGGAGGATGAAGAGGAACAGGGAGGCGGCAGCAAAGAAGCAAGGAAGGAACGGACGATCACAAGGAGAACGATAAGTCGGGCTTTGGGCATATGTCTTGGCGAGGGTTTGTTCGAAGACTCGTAATGCCATTTGGGCGCCATCTTTGGGCTCTCTTGGGGTCTCTTGGGGCTCTCTTGAGGCTCTTCGGGGGCTCTTTGGGGGAGTCTTGGGGCCGTTTGGGTTTTTTGGGGAGGGGTCTGGGAGGCCTTTTGGGGCCGTCTTGAGCCCATCTGCTCAAAAAGATGGGGGTCTTAAATTTAGGTCACCCCCTTCGAAGACCCAAAAGGGGTGTCGTGGGGCCCTCGTGGACCGCTCTTGCGGTGCTCTTGGGCGCTCATAGGGCCGTTTGGAGGTCAATATGGGCCTCTCTTGGGGCTATCTTGGGCCGAGATCATCGGAAGCGAAAACGCGAAAAGGCACGAAACAATGATTTTCCGCAGGTTTTCAACCCAATTTGACCTATTGGGGTGGTCCTTGGAGGGTTCGGAGGGCACTTGAAACCGTGTTTGGGCCGTCTTGGGGCCTCTCGGATGCGTGTCGGAGACTATGTTGAGCCATCTCGAATAACCTTGGACCATGTGGGAGGCCATCTTGTGCGATCTAATCCCTCTTAGAACTACCTTGGGCCATCTTGGACGCTCTACCCCCTCGCCCCCCCCCGTCCAGACCCAGGGAAGGAGGGGGGAGGTAAACCTCCCGAGCAGGGAAAGGAAGGAGGTTGGACAAGGAAGCGCTGTAGACCACCTGCGCCCAGAGGGCTGGTGAGATTCATGAGATTTAAACACGCTAGCTAGCGGCAGTGCGTCAACGGTGCAGTTGGGCGACGTGAGCGGCTTGCAGCACTCGGGGCGGCAAGGCAGCACCTGCAGCATTCGAGCCGGTATGGGCCAAGGAATCTACAGTTCGAGCTGCCGCGCGTGCCACGCTGTCTGGCGCTGGCGCACACAGGGGCCGCGCTGAAGAACCACCCCCTGTGCACCCCTCTGGTCCGAGAGTGTGCCACGCCTGCCACACTGCTCGACGCTAGCACGCACAGAAGCCGCGCGGAGGGACCACTCCATACGAACCCTCTCTCGCGTCGACCAAGTTCCACGCGTGCCACGCTTTCCGGCCTTGGCACGCATAGAGGCCACGCAGAGGGATCAACCCCTGCGCATCCTCTCTGGTGTCGACAGAATGCCGCGCGTGCCACAGTTTCCAGCCCTGGCACGCATGGAAACCGCGGTGAGGGACCACCCCTTGCGCACCGCACCCTCTCTGGTGTCGACAAAATGCCATGCATGCGACGCTTTCCGATTAACGCTCGCATAGAGGCCGCGCAGAAGGACCACCCCTTGCGCACCCTCCCTGACGTCGACAAGGTGCCACGCCTGCCACGCGTTCCGACCCTGGCACGCCGCATGGAGACTGCGCTGACGGACCACCCCCTGCGCACCCCCTTCTGGAGTCAAGAAAGTGCAACGCTTGCCACGGCTTCCGACCCTGGCACGCATAGAGCGAGCGCTGCGTGACCACCCGCGTGACACGCGTGTCGAGAATGTGCCACGCGTGTCACGCTTACCGACCCTGGGAAAAGGGTGCATGAGAACCAACAACCGCGGATGAGCGGGAGAAGGAAGATGGGGATGGGAGAGGAGGGGGTGGTGTTGTGCTGCGTGGTGTGTCTGGTGTGTGCTGCGTGACTGTGATGTTGACGGTGTGGAGGAATTGGTGTGACACTCGTGGGTGTGACGCGGGTCAGTCCAAAGATATCATCCCATTGGTCGTGGGGGAAAAAAAGAAGGACGGCATTTCTGCAATATCGGTTTTTGGGGACTCTCGCTAGGCTTGTGGGCCGTCAAAACAAAAAATTGGGATAATTAGTTAGTCCCGGTGAGTGGGTCGAGAATTTTGGTGGTCAGCGCCATGAAGCAAACATGACGTCGGGCGTCTGGGAAAGAAACTGGTTTTTGGCATCCGCTCGCGATATCGCGTGACCAGGGGTGGGAAAGGGGGCTGGTCACGTGACGATTCGCGCCGGTACAGTCTGGGAATGTTTAAGAATGGCTAGATCCCAGACGGCGCTTGCGCGAGTCGTCACGTTACCAGAGGGCGAGGGCGGGGCGGTGCGGGGCTGGTCATGGGTGTCATCGCTGAAGTTACTGCGAATCATATCCAGTTGCCTCCTGCAATTCCGTCACCGTGCCAACGAAGCGTCATGGGTGGCAACAGTTCGAGAAGGCAAGGGGGGTTGCTGGGGGACCCTTGGGACAAAAGGCTCGAATTCTTGGTTCGTGATCCCACTCTTGGGCCTTTTGTTGGGGTTGTCTTGGGGCCATATTGGCCAGTCTTGGGCGCGTCTTGCGGCCGTCGTGGAGACCTCTTGAGCCGCGTTGCAGCTCCCCTGTGGGCCTCTTGAGTTATCTCGAGGGAGTTTCTGGGGCCCCCCCAAGCCGATTCAAGCGTTGAAGCTCGAGGAGCCAAATCACATTGAACAAGTTGCGGGGTCTGTGGTTTGTACCCCTCGGGGCCCTCGTGGGGCATTGTGGGGGCGTCGTTTCTTGAGCCCTCCTGGGCGGCAAGCTCAAATTGTCGGTTCGCCTTCACCCTCTCGAGCTTTTTTTGGAGGTCCGTCATGAGGCCCTCTCGGGCGTTTTTGGGCGCCCCTCGGGCCGCCACGGAGCCCTCATGAGCCGCCTCGGAACCTCCTGGGGCCTCGTGGGGGCCTGCCTCGGGCGGCCCTCGTGGCCTTGGGGGTCGCCCAGGGACGTCGGAAGCGCGAATCGGCGGGAACCCGGAAACATGGAACATACAAAACATTGGGCGTCGCGTACACCTTAGGCGATGCTTAAGAAAACCTAAGTTTTCGGCCAGAGTCTCGATTATTCTTAACGTTTCAATGTAAATCCTAAGATTTTGATAGACATGTTGGGTTTTTATTCAAGTTCTGAGACCATGAATTTCTTAACCCATGATTTCTTAACCATTTCGCGTGGTGTACTGGGGGGGTCGTAAATGGGGGGGGTGGCGAGGGTGGTCCGAAAAGGTACCCAAAAGGTACCTAAACGAGCCCCCTGGGGCTCCGGACGGGCCCGACGGGGCACGAAAGGGGACCGTTTCTGACCCCCCCGTTTATGACCCCCGTGTTGAGTCACGCCCAAAAACATCCATGGTGATTTGTTCCGTAGCAGCCGTTTTGGCTCAATGATCGCGAAGCAGTGACTCTGCATACGGTAGGTTCGCGCGGCGTTGGCGCGCCGGCGACGCCGGCGAAGGCGTTCAAGGTTGAATTCTGCGACGCGGAAGCACCGAGAGACACGATAACGCCATTGGGCCCAACGGAATTCAACCTTGAACGATCGGCCTTCACGTTTTTCACCTTGGTGTGAAAAACCTTTGCGCGTGCCGACGCCGCACGAACCTGCCGTAACCATTCCTTTTTAGCCAGACCTGGTACCGAACATCTTTCAGACCATGGGCCAGTCTCGTACGCGGTGCGCTTGGGGTGGGCGCGTCGCTCGGGATGCCCGTTCGGATCCCCCTGACATATCGAAATATCACATGCGAGTACACCTTAGGCGATGCTTAAGAAAACCTAAATTTTCGTCCAGAGTCTCGATTATTCTTAATTTTTCAATGTAAATCCACAGATTTTGATAGAAGTTCTGGGTTTTATTCAATTTCTGAGACTATGAATTTCTTAACCCATGATTTCTTAAGCATTTCGCAGGGTGTATCTCGTCGACCATCTTTGCCAGCAGTGCCGGATCGGATGTGTTTACAATTTTGGCCACGAATGCGACGTATTTGAGCACATCTTTTGGCGTGTCGCACTTGCCGACTCGGATGGAGCCGAGGGCGATCATGAAGAGAGGACGCGCCAGGTGAACATCTGTTGGCAATCAGATCCTCTGTCTTATGGACGGCGTACGAAATTGATTAGAACGATTCACCGTCGTTTCCCATGGGGGAACCTTAGGACATCGAGCTGAACACATAAACAACAGCATGTTCTACGCCTGCCGCGACAACGCGCCCGGCACCGGGGCCGCGTGGGACTTTTGGCGCGACGGCAACGTGGGACGCACTTTCAATCGCATCCCACATGTTGATGATTCTTTCCATCGCCACAACGAGTACCAATGGTTGCTTGTGAACGGGGATGGAGCGATTCGCAGGTGGGAAAAGGAGCGAAGGCCAACTTTCCGCCCGCCCTACCGAGATCCCAGATTCAGTCGCCCGGCGCCCGCCCCTCGGCGCCGACGCCGCGCGGGGCTGCTGGCGTCGCGGCAACGGCGAGCAGAAGAACAACACATTCTACGCCAACCGTTGCCAAGTGCCCGGCGCCGAGGCCGCGCGGGACTTCTGGCGCGACAGCCGCCGCGAGCACGCTTGCCACGCACGTGGGGGGGCCTTGGGGCGGCGAGCGAGAAAATCGCATCATTTCCCGCGCCAGCCGCCACCATGCGCCCGGCGCCGCGTGCGCTCGGGACTTTCGGCGTCGCGGCGACAGGGGGCGCATTCCCATGCGGGTGGACTTTGGCTTGACCATCCTTGGCGCGATGCTATCTCCGAGAACACAAAAACAAAAGCGGACAAACCGTCATGAAATAAATGTTTCTGCCCTCCCGATCGAAGTTTTCGCGGGTGTCTTTTTGGGCCGTTTTCGGCCATCTCGGGTGTTTCTCGGGGCAATCGCGCGCAGCCTCGGGCCTGCTGGGAGGCCGCTTCGAGCCGTCTTCTGGCCCTCTTGGCCCCAACAGGCCCAAATCGTTTGTATCGAATAGTTTGCTTGTGTTGTTGGGCGCCAGAAGGGCCCGGCATCCTCGGGCCCGCGAATGCGACGCGGTTCCGGTCGGGGCTCGAGGGGGGCGCACGTCGCAATGCGACGCGCGATGGCGCGCGTGACTGGACGCGCAGGACACGTTGCATTAGGGCCTGCGCGGGAAATGTCGACGTTCAGCGCATCGCCTTCCGAGCGCGGAGTCGTCTGGCTCGCGCGCCGCATCCGCCGATCCCTTCGCGGGGACAGCAGAATCGGGGCGCGGCGGGCCCCATACAAGGAAACCGACGCGCGAATATTTCGAAACGTTCGGCAGGGGGGGGGGGCAGTTCAGCCCTTTCGGAGGCGAGCTGAAATTCCTAGGTGCGCGCGCAGCACCGTTCACGGCCGTCTTCGATGCCATCTGGAAGTTTTCGAGGATCCATGGGGCGCGACAAGGGTAGTCGGAGGTATCTTGGTCGTGGGGCGCGCTGCGGGCTTATCGGTGCAAGTTGGGCACTTGTTTATCCGCAAGGGTTTCGCCCCCGAGTCCACGGCTTCGGATACGCGAATATAGTGTAATTTGCGCGGGTGTATGGTTTCGGGGACGCGAATGTTAGATTATGTACCATGGTTTCTTGCGTCGGGAACGCAAATGTCGTGTAATTCACGCGGGCTTGTGGCTTCGGAGGCGCGAGCATTGCTTGATTTAGACGGGTCTATGGGTTCGGGAATGCGAACATTGCACGGTTTTGAAACATTCGTGGCCTCGGGGATGCAAGCATAGCGCAATTTGCGAGGGTTCATGGCTTCGGGGGCACGAACGCGGTGTAATTTGCGAAGGATAATGGTTTCGGGGGCGCGACTATTGTGTAATTCGCATGGTTTTTTGGCCTCGCGGACGCTAGCATTGCGCATTTTATATATGGTTTCGGGGGCGCGAGTTTCTAGCCCTTCTACGTGTCCCGCGCCCCCCCCCAATCTCGGCAACGCGAGCGGGCGCGGCAAACTGGACGTTTTTCGGCCCCTCCCCCCTCGCGCGGCCCATCAACAAGGAGCAGTAAGCAGCAATAAGCAAAACTGTAGCGGTGGAGACCGGAAGCTGGAACAGGCGCAGGGAACAGCAAACCCTAGCCCTACAGCCGGATGGCCCTTCGAGGGGGCCGGCTTGGGCGTTGCGTAATGGAGGGGTCATAAATGGGGGGGTGGCGAGGGTGGTTCGAAAAGGTACCCAAACGGTACCTAAACGAGCCCCCTGGGGCTCCAGAGGGGCCCGAAAGGGGCACGAAAGGGGACCGTTTCTGACCCCCCCATTTGTGACCCCCCCATTAAGCCACGCCCAAAGGGAACAGCAAGCCAGAGCCCTACAGTCGGATGGCCCTTCGAGGGGGCCGGCGGATTTGTGGTTCTTTTTTGGGTTGGGGGGGGGTCCTGGTGGGTGCCTGCGCGTCGAAGCCAGTGGGGCCCAGCGTGGCGGCCACCCTCGGGCGGATGCACGGACGCAGGGCTCGTTTCGATTCCCCCGATTCGATTCGATTCGATTTCGATTATTTCCGATTCCGATTCGATTCGATTTCGGAATCCGATTTTGGCTCCGATTTCTTAATGGAGGCGTACTACGCTGCCGATTTCTGCCGATTCGACTTTTCCCGATTCGGCTGCCGATTGCCACCGATCCGATTCATTTCGGTCGCCGATCCGATTTGTCGATTCGATTCTGGGCTCTCCTGCGGACGGTGACGCGTCGGCGATGATGGGGGTGATGGCGGGGGCGGCAGCGGCGCAGAGTTCCTCGGTGGTGGGATTCTCGGAGCCCGCGGGGCCCTGCGACGGCCGCCGGGACTCCGGGGAGAATGCCTGCGGAGTTCTGACAGGCGCCATGGACGTGATGTCGTCCTGGGGGAGGGGCGCAGAAGGGCGGCAAGGGGACCCGCCCAGAGCCCAAGGACACCGCCCAAGGCCGAATGGACATCGCCCGGAAGGGACTCGCTCCCCAGACACGTTTCAGCACGGAGTGTCTCGCCTGGCGATCAGAATTAGCGACGGGGGACCTCTGCCAGCATTGCTGCTGCGGCCGCTGCTCGGTACTGGTTTGTTGATGGGGTTGTCGCTGATGTGGATGCTGTTGAAGTCGCCACTGTTGCCCATGGTGCGGCTGGTGCTCAAGGCGCCGTTGCTGTTCATGTGGCTGTTCAGATGTTGTTGTGGCGTTCTTGTCATGGGGGTGCCCCCCACCCCTGGGCCAGAGGCCTCTGCCGGCTCTGTGGGCAAGCTGTGCGCCGTGCGACTTGGCCTTCGAAAAGTGGCGACCTTCACGAGGGTGGCGTTCCCCCCCGTGGCTTGGGGGGCCATGCCAGCTTGTGGGCCAGCTGTGGGCCCGGCGCGCTGGCTTTCGAAATGCTGCAGCCTTCATTGGGATGGCGCTCCTCTCAGCGGGCTGCAGGGCTCTGCCGGCTCTGCGGGCCAGCTGTGGGCCAGGCGCGCTGGCTCTTCGAAAAGCGGTGGCAAAAGCGGTGGCCCCATGGTGGGCTGGAGGCGTCTGCCAGCTCTGTGGGCCAGCTGTGGGCCAGGCGCGCTGCGCTGCGGGGGGATTATTCTTTTCATCACATGATGGGCCCCGGGGGGGCCATGATTGAACGCGTGCTTTTCCGGGGGGGTCTGGGGGGGTCCCATTTTTGTTTTTGGATTATCCAATTTGGGGGTGGCACGTTGGAAACGGCGTTTTCGGACCCCGCGCGCTAGGCTCGGGACCCGCGGCGTTGAATGAAACAATATGGGGCGGGCCCGAGGACGGATTGCATTTTAAGAGCGCGGGGATTAACCCGGACGCCCTCAAGGAGAGACCGCGGAAATGGCGGCAACGAGGAAGTAGCGGGCGCGGGCGGCGGCGGCGATGTCTATGGGAGCGGCGCTGACGAAACCGGCAATGAGTCACCACCCACCAAACCACCCCAACCCAACCCGAAGGCTCAGATTTACCCTCGATTTCCAGTGGGGGGGGGGGTCGGGAAACATCGAAAAAACACATGTGGAACCCTTACCCCCCCCAACCCGAAATTCGGGTCTTCGGGTTGGGTTGGGGTGGTCTGGTAGGTAGTCAATGAGGAGCGGCAAGTCCTGCGATTGCGGCGGCGCCACCGACGGCGGCGAACGGCGGACGGCGGCAGCCATCGCAGGCGGCGGTCTGCGACGCCGGCGGGACGGCGCGCGGGGCTCGCCTCCATGCTTTGAGAAGTGACCGCGGGGGCCTGTCGAGCAGAGTCGCGGGCCCCCGGGCGGGGGGGGGGCGGGGGGGCGCTCCTTCTAGGTTCGCGCTATCACCCACCAAACCACCCCAACCCAACCCGAAGGTCCAAATTTATCCTCGATTTCTAGTTGGGGGGGGTCGGGAAACGTCGAAAAAACACGTGTGGAACCCTTACCCCCCCCAACCCGAAATTCGGGTCTTCGGGTTGGGTTGGGGTGGTCTGGTAGGTAGAAAATTGTGGGGCAGGGTCAAGCATCTAATCCTGCTCGGGGCCGCATCGCAAATTGTCCCACCGTCGCCTCGACAAGTGCGCCTCGCTCGAAAGCCAAGCCGCGAGGCCCGCAGCTGGCCTTCGCGAAGGTTGCACTCTTCAAAACCGAAACCAACCAGCCGACTGCTGGCCCACGGGGTCGGTAAAAGCCTCGCGTCAAAACGACTGGCCCACCGAGCCGAAGGAGCCTTCCAGCCCAGAGTGGGGAGTGCCGCCCCAGCGGGGCGCCCAAAGTGCCTCGTCCACAGCTGGCCCGCAGATCTGGCGGGCCATCCAGCCTGCTACGATTGGCGCCATCCCCCGCGAAGGCCGCCACTCTTGGAAAGCCAGAGCGACCAGCCGACAGTTGGCCCACAGACGGCAGAGCCTTCCATCATGCTGGCCAAAGCCCCATCCTCGCGAAGATCGCCACCATTCAGATGCCGCAAACGCCCGGGCCACAGCTGGCCCGCAGAGCCGGCAGATGCCTCCAGCCAACCATGGGTGCGCCGCCCTTGCTGTGTGTCCATACGGTGCGTGTGTGTGTGTGTGTGTTGCTGGTTGTGTGTCTATGTGTTTGTGTGGTTGTGGGTTTGTGTGTGGACGTCGCATGTGTGTGTGTGTGTGTGTGCGTGCGTGCGCCCGCGCGTGCGTGCGCACTTGTGCGCGTGCATAGGTGTGTGCATGTGTTTGCTAGTGTGTGTTTACGTGTGTGTGTGTGTCTTTGTATGTTTATGTGTGTGTGTGTGTCTGTGTTGTGATGTGTCTGTGTATGCGTGTGTGTTTGTGTTTGTGTGTGCTTGTGCGTGCTTGTGTGTGTGCTTGTGTGTGCTTCAGTGTTTGTGTGTTTTTGTGTGTGTGAATGTGTTTATGTGTATGTCTGTATGTTTGTGTGTGTTTGTTGGTGTTGTTGTGCGTGTGTTTGTGTGTGTTGGTGTTTGTATGTGTTTGTTTGTGTGTTTGTGTGTGTGTTTGTGTGGGTGTGTTTGTGTGTGCTGGTGTGTGTTTGCGTGTGTGTAGGTAGTTGTGTGTGTGTTTGTGCGTTTGTGTGTGAGTTTGTATGTGTGTGAGTGTGTGTGGTTGTGTGTGCGTCGGTGTTGTGAGTTGTAAGTGTTTGTGAGTGGTTGTGTGTTTTGTGTGTGTGTTTGTGTGTGTGTGTGTGCGTGGCTGTGCTTGTGTGTGTGTTTGTTTGTGAGTGTGTGTGTGTTTACGTGCGTTTGTGTGTTTGTGCGTGTTAAATGTGTGTATTTGTGTGTGTGTGTGCGTGTGTGTGTGTTATGCGTGTGTGTGTGTGTGTTTGTGTGTGATTGTGTGCGCTTGTGTGCGATATTGTGTGTTTGTGTGTGCTGGTGTGTGCGTGTGCGTGTTCGTGTGTGTGTGTGTGTGGTTGTGTGTGTTTGTGGGCTTGTGTGTGCGTGTTTGTGCGTGGGTGTTTGTGTGGGTGTTTGTGTGTGTTTGTGTTTGTGTGTGTGGTTGTATGTTCGTGTGTTTGTGTGTGTGTGTGTTGTGTGTGTTTGTTTGTGTGTTTGTGTGTGCCCTTGTGCGTGTTTGTGTGTTTGTGTGTGCGTGTTTGTGTGTTTGTGTGTTCGTGTTTGTGCGCGTGTGTTTGTGTGTGTTTGTGTTTGTGTGTGTGATTGTGCTGGCGGTCGTGTGTGTGTGTGTTTTTGTGCGCACATGTAGGTAACTTTCGTCATGGTTGCTGGGGTGCAACCACTGAAAGGAAATGCCGATGGCAGCGCAACGCCGTTTTCGGCAACGTGCCCTTCTGATCCTGGCAGAGGCGACATGGGAACCCTTTTTGAATCGAGACTCTCTGCCGGCGGTTCTTGGAGGGGCAGGGCAGGCGCGGATGTAGCTGCTGTCCCTTCGGGTGGGGACGTTCCAGTTGGTGGAATGGGGCGGGGTCCAGGCCACATCACCTATCCATCGCTGGATAACCCCGCGAGCTTCCCAGCGCGCTCTGGCGCCGCAGTCGTCGCAGCAGGGGCGCTCGAAGACGGCGAGGGCGGAGACGGCGGACATGGGCGGGGAGAGGGGCAGAGACCGTCGGGAGGCCCTGGATACACGTCACCAGGGCAGGTCCCTGCGCACCCAGTCCCGTCACCGCCCGGCAGGTGGATGGATGGGGCCGGAGAAGAAGCAGAAAAATAGTTCGGAGCCGGCACCACTTCGGCCCAGCCCACGTCCTCGTCCAGAATCCTGCCAAGCAGCGCTGCTCCACAGTTGCTGCCTCCCTCCCCCGTCTCTCTACATACCCTCTCTCCCTCCCTCCTTCCTCCTCCCTTCCTATCCCTCCTTCACTTTTCCCTCCCTCCCTTCTCCCTCCCCTCCCTCGTCCCCTCCCTCCCCTCTTCCTCCTCCTCCTCCTCCTCCTCCTCCTCCTTCTCCCTCTCCTCCCCCCCCTCCCCCTCCCGCCCCCTCCCCTCCTCCCCCTCCCCTCCTCCCCCTCCTCTCCCCATCCGTTCCTCCTCCCTGGCGCTGGCACGTGGACTGCCGGCGCCCGGCCCGCTGCTGGCACCCGGCGACCGGCCTGGCCGCGTGGCCTCGGCCGTCCGCGCCGCGAGGGTGCCGCGCGCCGCTGGCCGCCCCCAGGTGGGAGCATCCTCCGCTGGGGCCGATGGCCTTTGCACAAGGCGCCCGCGCGCTCTTCTCTCGAGGAGGGGATCGGCTACAGAATGGCTTTGCCCCGAAACTGACTCTTTGTCGCATCCGGAATCCGAGGAGGAAGCGGTGCCCAGTCATGCCTCTGCTCTCCCCCCGTTTTATCCTCTTTGTGGGCCTCCTGGGATGCCCTCGTCGCCACCGCTGGATTCGCCCCGAAATCCTGGTCAGAACGCACCCCGGGAGAGGTCCGTGGAGTAGCGGTATCGGTACCTTTTGGTTTCCTCGTAGAGAGGGAAAAGTAAAACCTTCGCGGGCTGCGGCGCATTCCTTGGACGACTCGACGAAAACAAATTCAGTTGTTGGGGTGAATCAATTCTGCATTTGTCAGGAGGGAAAGAAACACACAGACACAATTAATCGTCAATTCCCAATAAAATATGCGAAAATATAGGAAGTGGGGGGGAAGACAAACACCCAGAAAATATAGGAAAATATGGAGGATCTTTGTATTTGTGTGTATTTATTTGTGTGTTTGTGGGCCCCTTCAATTTGATCTCCTGCTTGACTCTGCGGGCTGGCGCGCTCGGAGCAGGGGCGCCCTCGAGGGCTCCGCTCGGCCCCAAGACGGGGGTCCCGCGAGACGGGTGCTGCCACGGATTTCGGGCGTGCGGTGCATGCCAGTGCGCCAGGGTATTGCTGGGTTTCTCGTGGGAAAACAAACCTACCTCGCTTTTGACCACCCTCGCTTCCAAGAGATACCAAACGATGCCAAATTGCGGCCTGTACTGGTCAGGCCGCTTGACGAGGAGGCGCGTGGTATGGCTTGGTTTTGCCTGGAAGCGAAAGCGGGGGAGGTAATTCACGCTCTGAGTTTCCGCGTGCTTTACAGGAGTTGCAGTGCAATGCAATACAATTCTTAGGCGCAATTTGCAGTACACTTGCCCCATGCCTATTGCACCACCCCCGTTCAGCTGGAACCCTTTTCGGCCAAACAGAAGGGCGCGAAGTCATCCGCGCTTCGCAGTTCAGCTCCGATCGCCCTATCTACACCGACCCCATCTAGGAGGCCTCTAGATGTTGCATGTGTTCGCAACGTCGGATCTCAGGATACAATTACACTGTGTCGTTTGATCGGCCAGGGAAGCCAGGGAGTTCGACAGAGGAGTTTGGTGCACTGACGCTGTAGCGTCCCACGGGTGTGGCGTCAGCGTGGTGTCTGGGCTGGCGGCCTGCGACGCTTTGTCGGGTGGCGTCGGTGCACTGGCGGGCCAGAGCTGAGGGAGGGATACCTATAGGGGGCAGTGGCCAATAAGGTGGTTATGCTCGTGCTTCTCGTTCACTGGGAGGTGGCGGAAGTCGTGGGCGAGAAACATATCCGTATCCGTGGCCTCGCGGGCCGGGCCCCTGGGACGCGACGCCGCCGATACGTTTTTTTGTTTGTCCGAACCATCCTGTGGTGTTGGGTCTTCGTTTTGAAGAGACAGCGCCCCGCGTCCCACCTCCTCTCCTCCTCCTCCTCCCACTCCGCGCCCGCGCCACCAATTTCGGCACCCCTCACATGGTCCGCGACCCCATAGGGAGCGCCACCGACGGCCCCAGTGGCGACGTTCCCACGCGTCCCCGCCATCCACCTTGGTACACCCTTCACTCGTTTCGTGCTCCCATGGAGAGCTCCACCTAAGGCTACAGTGGCCACGTTCCCACGCGTCCCCGGCACCCATTTTGGCACACCCCTCACACTGTTCGTGGCCCCATAGGGAGCTCCACCTAAGGCTACAGTGGCGACGTTCCCATGCGTTCCTGCCACCCATTTTCGGCACACCCCTCACGCATTTCATGGTTCCATAGGGAGCTCCAACTTAGGCTCCAGTGGCGACGTTCCCATGCGTCCCCGCCACCCACGTTGGCACACCTCTCACACGGTCCGTGGCCCCGTAGGGAGCTCCACTTAAGGCTCCAGTAGTGACGTTCCCATGCGTGCCCGCCACCGATCTTGGCACACCTCTCACACGGTTCGTGGCCCCATAGGGAGCTCCACCGAAGACTCCAGTGGTGACGTTCCATGCGTTCCCGCCACCCATTTCGGCTACCCATGTGGCACACCCTTCACACCCATTACGGCCAAGGAAGAACTATTGCAAACATATGTTGGTCAATGACAAGCATCTGGCTGAAGCGTATAGTGGCGGGTTCTGCGAAGCCACCGCCGCGTTCACAGAGGCGCTGAACTTGGACTGGCACGCCAAATACATCAAATATACAATGGAACATGCAGCTGACATACTTCAACTAGCTGGGCGGGAACAGCAACGACCATGGATCTTTACAAAGACGCTCGGTTTATTGAATCAACGAGATCATGCTCAACGGCAGGGCAATATGGCAGAACAGAAGAGGCTGAACAAGTGTATCAAAACGTCGATGCAGGAAGAAAAAAAAACGTCGATGCAGAAAGATAAGCGCGATTGGTTGGATAACCAACTGGCTGGAGGCCATTGGAAAGCAGCGCGTGCGTTACACGAAAAAAATACCGAAACGACCAATTCTAATTCAAGATGAATTCTGGGCAATTCGTGGAGAGGGCCAAGCGGGCTGATACTCTTGCGGGTTGTTTCGAATTGGTGCAATGGCAAGTTACTGATGCAACCCTTTTACCCAGTGGGCACAACGACATGGCGGAGACACTGCCAATATAATCCGGCAGTTTCGGAATGCAGGAGCTTCAGGATGCACCGCGGGTTTTAGTTACGGGGAAAGGTGCAGCCGTAGACGATGTACCCCAACACATTGGAACGCATTGGCTCGCTCTCCAGAAGCATGCAAAGAATTGTTGACATTATTTCAGAGGTGTTGAGGTGAAAAAGATATCCCTCATGAGTGACATACATCACCTCACTTTTACATAAGAAGGGCGACGCTAGTTCGCCAGATAACTACATGCCGATTTCTTTATTGACGATTGGGTATAAGCTCCTTGTTTGGATGCTTCAAAAACGTAATCAAAATGGATGCGCCGAGAACAAAATACGATCCAGCCAGTTCGGATTTCGTCCTGGCGGAGGCACGGCCCAGGACATTAGCATCGCTCGGCGGATGTTCGAAGCAGCGCAAGCAGCGCAGGCACCTGGTTTGATTGCAGCGTTGTTGGACTGGCCCAAGGCATTTGACCCGGTAAAACATGATGCGCTTTTGGACGCTCTTCGTAAATTTGGCCTGCCTGTGGACATGCTGGGCATGGTGGCGGCGATTTGCAAATGTAGGCATTTCATATTTAAAGACCCAGCTGGGAAATCAAGTCTGCGGAAACAAGCAGCAGGAATTGCCCAAGGCTGTCCTCTTTCGCTTTACCCGTTCATTATCGTGCAAACCGTGATGCTTCTCGACGTCGACAAGCGCATGGACGGCCTCCACGCTGGCATCCAGGAGCCGGAATACGTGGTATGCCGTGACCTTCGTTACGCAGGTGACTCCATGCTCATAAGCAGCGGATCCGGGAAATTACACACGTTATTCGACATTGCAATCGACGAAGGCAAGAGGTACGGTCTGGAATTGAATTTGGGCAAGAGTGTACGCATGAGAGTGCGCAATGATGGCGCGATTGTCTCCCCATTGGTGCCCCACTGGCAGCGGTGGAGCAAGCAGTGTATCTCGGTGGCCAGTTGAAATTCAAGTGCGTAGCAAAGCTGGAAGTGACCAGGATAATCGGTGAAGCCAAATCCGCCTGTCAGAAATTATACAAATGTTGGTCTCACGCCGTCATCAGCCGCGCCAGGAAAATATAATTGTACAAAGCGGTCGTTTTGCCAAACTTGCTGTATAAGTTGGAAAAGCTTTGGCTGCTGCAGGAAGGCAAAAACCGTTTTAGACAGCTTCCGCACGCAATGTCCAAAACGAGTTTCTAAGAAGTCCAAGCACATATGTTTCACGAGTGTCTAATAAAGAGGTTATGGACTGAGCGGGGGAACGCCCGCTGAGCTCCACACTTCGCTGGCGACAAACGGCGCTGTACAAGAAAATTGCAGCGTTGCCCGGAGACGAACCTCTCAGACTTTAAACTTGCCAGCCTGGCGCCGACCTGCCCAGAACATGGGCGCACCGGCGACGCAGGGGAAGGCCTGATCAGCAGTGGGCCCGTTGCGTGTGTAGTCTTCTCTTGCACCTACACGTTCGCTATGTTTGCAGGTGAATTTGTATCGTTCTCACTGCCCGCATTTCGTTGCCCGGTCCGAGCCCGGGGTTATTGCTGGTGTCTCCAGTCACGCGCATAATTGTTTATTTTGCCAAAGCGTCGTCTGTGCGCCAGGCTGCACCTCGCGTTCGCAAGGTTCGTCGCCCCATCGGGAGCTCCACCTTTGCATCAGCGGCGACGTTCCCTTGCGCCCCCGCCACCCATTTTGGCACATCCTTCACACGGTTCGTGGCCCCAGAAACGATTTGGGCGCACTTTTCGCGCGGTTCGCGGCCCCAGAGGAAACTCCACCGAAGGCCCCCGTGGTTTTCGGCACGCCCCGACACGGTTTGTGACTTCATCGGGAGCGCCACCGAAGACGATATCCACAATTGCAGTATTCTCATCTGGGAATGGTTGGATCTTTTGCTAGGCTAATTTTTCTCGGATGTCCCGCGCGGGCGTATTCGTGCGACCGCGTATCCGCGGGATCGCGCCCCAGAATCCGGACTGCGAGTGCGTGGGTGCGGATATGTTCGCCGGTCGTGCGGGGAGGCGGACGGAGACATTCCGCACATGTATTTTCGAGCCCAGGGGGTTCGGGGCGAATCATGGAAGTTTGGTGTACCCTCTCGATTCCGTCCTTAGCGTCGATTAGCGTCTGGGAGTCGGCGAGATAACGCCGGTTCAGCGTCGGCTCGTGTAAATTAGTGTCAATTCTGCGCCCGTCGATTCAGCGTCGATGTGGCATCGATTTAGCGTCGACGAGCGCCGATTCGCAAGAACCGACAAGATTGTACGGACAGAGAGTTCGGCAGCTGGCAGCTCATCAAGGGCAGCGACAGGGGGGGGGGGGTCTAGGGGAGGCGTGCGTCGACCTCCGATCGCCCGTCCATCGCCGAGAGGCGCCTGATAGCCCACCCCGCCTTTCGATACTTGTTTTGGGACCTTCCTGGGGCCCACCTAACATATGTGTTCGACCTCAGTTCGACTCAAGTTCGACTCAGGTTCGGCTCAGGTTCGGCTCGGGGTCGACTCAAATCGACGGACGTTCGACGCAGTTTCGACGCAAGCGTGGAGCGAGTGTTTCCAGGAAGGTCTACATCATGAACATCAAACCGCCTCAGGATCGCGCGGTTTCGCCATCGGGGGCCTGTCGCTGATCAATTGGTGATGTGTCGCCGATTCCGGGTTGCGCCTTCCCCCGTGATCCAGTGTAGGGCGACGAGATCTATGCATATCCACTGCTCCTGGCCAGGCCCATCCTGGGCCCAGGAGCGGTGTATATGCCTCCCTGGCCAGGCCAGGAGGGCGTATACACAGCTCTTGGGCCCAGGATTGGCCTGGCCAGGAGCAGTGGATATGCATAGATCTCGTCGCCCTACAGTGCCCCCCATCGTTGCCCTTCAAGCTTGGCGAGAACACCGAGCTCGGCAGCCCGAAGAAGACAAGCGACGCACGCCTCAGGAGGTCCGCGCAGACGATCTCCTGGGTCGGCGCTGGGCTGCCATGGCGGCGCCTCCAGCGCCGCCCCTGGCGCGCTCCGCGCGCTTGCGAGAGGGCGCGCGGCGGTTGCCTCGAGGAGCGGGAGGAGGAGGAGGAGGAGGAGGAGGAGGAGGAGGAGGAGGAGGAGGAGGAGTCTGGGCCAGTCGCGCTGCTCTCTGCGCTCGCCCCCAACCCCGCTTCCTCCGCGGCCCGCGCGATGGTCCGCCGCGTGAGTGACGACGGCGATCGTAAGCTTAACTGCGCCGACATTCGAGCGTACACCTTAGGCGATGCTTAAGAAAACCTAAGTTTTCGGCCAGAGTCTCGATTATTCTTAACGTTTCGATGTAGGTCCTAAGATTTTGATAGAAATGTTGGGTTTTTTTATTCAAGTTCTGAGACCATGAATTTCTTAACCCATGATTTCTTAACCATTTCGCGTGGTGTAAGCTTCCCGCGTGAGGTCGCGAGCAGGCGCCATCATTCCCGATGTGGCGCGCCGCGCCGGCGGCCCGCGTAAGCCACCGCGTAGCCTCGCTATGCCTTCGCGCGCAAGACCCGCTTCATGTCGTCGCCCACGTGGGGCCGAGGGAGAGGAGGTGGAGGAGGAGGCCCCCTTGTTCCTCCGTCAAGGGCATCGCTCGTGGAGAAGGCCCCTGGCCCAGTGTGAGGCAGGCGCTTCTGCAAACCATCGCCCCTCGAGTCGTGCTCCTCGCTGTGATGAGGTCGGGTCTGGTCCCCGTGCGCGGGGTCGGCCACACGGCATAGGTACCTCGGGGCGGTACGGTTGAGACAACGGCAGCTCCTCCTCCTCCTCTTCCTCCTCCTCCTCCTTATCATCATCCCCCTCCTCCTCCTCCTTCTCATCCTCCTCCTCATTCTCCTCTTCCTCCTCCTCCCTCCTCCTCCTCCCTCCTCCTCCTCCTCCTCCTCCTCCTCCTCCCCCTCCTCCTCCTCCTCCACCTCCTCCTCCTTCTCGTCCCCGTCCTCCTCTTCCTCCCTTCTCGCACATCACACGCGTGTTTCGTGAGGATGGCCCGCCCATTATGTTCGTAGTGTTGGGTTGTCGAACGGTTCTAATTTTGAGTCGGGCACATCCCTCTACAGCAGGAATATTGAAATATCAGCCAGCGTTGACTCCAATTATGTTGGACGACTCAAATCAAGGAATCCGAGGAATCAAGCATGCTTGGAATCCGCAACTCAGCAAGCACGCAAGCGTGCAAGCAAGCGACATTGTGTCCGTGGTTCCACCGAGCTCCCTGGCAGCATCGTCTCAGCTGTCAGTCGCTCTCCTGTCGCCGCTGCCCCCCCCACCCCCGCCCACTGTTACGAGTACTAGTAGCTGTCGCTTACGGAGGGGAGGCGGTTGGCGAGCTCGGCGGTTCCCCCCCTTGCGCCCGCGCTCCCCAAAGACTCTCGAGCCGCCCCCCTTTCCCAGCTCCACGGTGATTGAGAGCGTCGGTGACCTTCTCGTCCTCGCTGCCCGCCGTCCCCTAGCCTTAGGTCGGGCGTGTCCCTCTACAGGAGGAGTTATCAAAAATATTCAAACACATAGTCTGGGGACGATCGTGTTTCAAATGTTGTTTCCACTATTTGGATGTTTTTTTTGAGTATGTTTCATTGTTCGTCCAAAGTCCGCCTGTAGGTGGACACGCCCGACCTAGTCCTGGCCCTCGCGTCGCGCCACGAAGGCATTCAGTTCTTCCCCGGCGAGATGAAGGAGGCGTGCGCGCTGCCTGCTGGCCCTCGCTGCCGCCTGGGCTCGGCCGGCCCTCGGCTGCCCCCTGCTCTGGAGACCAGCCACCCAGCCTTACGTCGGGCCTATCCCTCCACAGGATTCGTATCCAAAAATAGTCAAAAATAGTGTGGGGACGATTTGTCCACCATGTCTGACTATGTTTGTGGTATTGCTTGAGTATTGTTTCATGTTTCGTCCAAAATCCGCCTGTAGGGGGACACGCCCGACCTACACCCAGCCGACTCTGACGCAGCATGCCCGTTTGATGCGCAATGCAAGTTGCCCCTCCATGATCCTCCTTTGCCGGCGAGGCCTCTCGGCTTGCCGATATGCCCATCAGAGCATATTAGAATAACCTTTTGTCGTCTGAACGACATGTTCCAAGAGCATGCCTAGTTGATATTGCTTAATGAGAGGATGCTCGGGCAGCGGCGAGGCGTCTATATATTCAGGCGATCGCGAACGTGGATCAAGGGGGAGGATGAGGAGGAGGAGGAGGAGGAGGAGGAGGAGGAGGAGGAGGAGGAGGAGGGCCTCCCCCCCTCAGCCACGCGCAGAGGGGGGCGTGGATTAGCGATGGGTGCCGTTTCCATGGGAAATCGCGGATTTCCGCCGCCGAGCGAGGCGGCACTGGCCGCATCATGGGGAGGGCACTTCCGCCGATCCGTGGATTCGGCGACCGCGCACCAAACCCATGGATCGCTAATCCATGTTTGCGCGCCCCCGATATATGCCCATCAAAGAATGTTAGAATAACCTTTTTGTTGTCTGTACGTTATGTTCCAATATCATGCCTAGCCTACATTGCCTTGTTTAAACACTTTGAGTTTCTGTTCTAAGAACGTTGGCTTGTTTTTGAGCATATTTGGATTCTAGGAACAGCTCGTCGTAGGCCTATAGGAATGCCATGACGGGTCGGTCCCTGTTCAAGACGCACCCCCAGCGATCCGATGCTTTGTTTGTTGCGCAAAAAGATTTTAAAAAGGCCTGCCGATGCCTGTTGTTCTGTGCAATCAGATTACAGTGTTTTTTTTTTGTAAAAAAAGGACCCAAGCACATGCAGCTGTGAGTCCCGCAGTTGTGGGCCTCGTCCGCGGCGGAGCTCCCTGTGGGGCCACGAAGCGCTGCACTGGTTGGGAGGGACGCGTGGCAACATTGCCGCGGGGCACCGTCGGTGGAGCGTCGCATGGGACCACGAAGCGCTGCACTGGGTGGGGGGGGCGCATGCGGACGGTGCTGTTGAGGCCTTGAGTGCAGCCCCGTATGGTATGGTGTCACGAGACGCCGTATTGGGTGGGGGAGGCGCATGCGGACGGTGACACTGGGGCCTTCGGTGCCACAAAATGCTAAACTGTGTTGGGGAGACGCATGCGGACGTTGTCACTGGGGCCTTCGGTGGAGCTCTTGGGCAACGGAGCGCTGTACTGGGCGGGAGGACGCATGCGGACGGTGCCACCGGGGCCTTCGGTGGATCTCCTTTTTGGGCAACGGAGCGCTGTACTGGGCGGGAGGACGCATGCAGACGGTGCCACTGGGGCTTACGGAGCGCTGTACTGGGTGGGGGAACGCATGCGGGCGGTAACGCAAGGATCTTCGGTGGAGCTCCATCTGGGGCCACAAAGCGCCGGACTGGGTGGGGGGGACGCACGCGGGTGATAGCACCGTGGCCGTCGGTGGAGCTCCGTATGGGGCCACGAAACGTTGTCCTGTGTGGACGCATGCGGACGGTAGCACTGGGACCTTCGGTGGAGCTCCTTCTGGGGCCACGAAGCGCTGTAGTTGGTCGGGGTGACGCATGCGGGCGGTGCCGCTGGGACCATCGGTGGAGCTCCCGATACGGGCCACGCAACGTGTGAGGGGTGTGCCGACATGGTAGACTGATGCGAAGAGCAGGGGCAGGGACGGGAGAAGGCAGGGGGAGGAGAAGGAAGGCCTAGGAGGAGGAGGAAGAGGAGGAGGAGGGGGAGGAGGAGGAGGAGGAGGAGGAGGAGGAAGAGGATGAGGAGAAGGAGGAGGAGGAGGTGGAGGCGGAGGAGGAGGAGGAGGAGGAGGAGGAGGAGGAGAGGAGGAGGAGGGAGGAGGACGAGGAGGAGGAGGAGGAGGAGGCGAAGGAGGAGGAGGAGAAGGGGGAAAAAGGGGAGGAGGAGGAGGAGGAGTTGGAGGAGGAGGAGGAGGAGGAGGAGGAGGAGGGAGGAACGCGGGCCGCTGCCTTCTCAAGGCGAGGACCCAACAGCACAGGACTATTTGGGGAAACGTGCGGGGCTCCCAGAAGTCCCGACCCGTTTCCCTGAGCCAGTTTCTCATCCCGAGTCGTTATTTGTTGACGGCCACGGGGGCCCGGCTAGGGCCTGTGTTGGCCGAAGGCGGAGAATCGCCTTCGCTCTGATTTGATTATCCCTAGCAGCGTTTTGCTACCCCGCTTGCCTCCAGGGTGCCCATGGGTTTCCTAGGTTTCGATGGTCCTGCGATGGAGAAGGGGACGCTCCCACACCAACAATCAGTGGACGTCCCGGGGTCTCAGGGCTGGGTTTCTTGTGGAAGGTTCCTTGTGGACTGCCTTCCACTGCAGGACACGAATGGGGGTCAGGCAGGGCTACGGAAGAGTCCCACAAGGGGCACAGGGGTGCCCGAGACCGCCCAGTTTGGCAGCCGTTTCGGCGGAGGCTTCCTTTGCGCTTTGCTTTCTTCGAGGAGTGCTCCCGCCTCACCGCCGGCTGCACTTCTGTTCCGGACGGCCACGGGCCCTTGCTCACACGTGTAGGAACACACACACACACACACGATGTGCATATGACCGTGCGTTTCCGCGGGGCATCCCAAGGGATTCTTTGGAGTGTGCTCGTTTTGGAAGCCGCAAGCGGAGAAGAGCATCGATGCTAAGGGCCAGGACGAGGATGCACCCGTTCCAGACCGTTCCGGAGCGCTCTCAGATCGCTCCGGAACGCTCTGAAAGGGGCCGCGGCGCCCGAGACGTCCTCCAGAGCCGCTGGATCTCAGAGATTCCCGATTTGATTCATCCTCACCCGATTGTATCATTGGTTTGTTCTACGCCGGGGAGGAAGTGGAGGAAGAGAGGAGGAGGAAGGGAGGGAGGAGGAGGAGAGGGAGGAGTAGAAGGAGGAGGAGGAGGAGGAGGAGGAGGAGGAGGAGGAGGAGAGGCCGGGGGATTGTGGAGCCCCTCGTCGTTGTCATATGGTTTTTACCGAGTGAAACGCTCTTTCACCCTGAAGTGTCGATTGTTGTTTTGTCATTTTTCTTTTCGCCGTGATCCCCTCATACTAATCCTTTCTCGTTATATCGTTCTCTAGTGTTCTCTATCTCTCTCTCTCTTTATCTCTCTCTCTCTCTTGGTGTATCTCCTGCACCAGGCCAATGCATGCCGATGCGAGACAAATCCATTCCCAACCAACACCAATGCCAATGCAATGCCAACGGGATAATCCTTTCGCTCGGTGGATTTCAATAAGAATACGTTGTGCATGATGTCAATACGAGTGCTTCTTCGGAGGATTTCGATAGCAATGCTTATGTGTAGGGTTTCGATAGGGATCCTCATGTGGAGGGTTTCACTAGGAACACTTCACTTGGGAGAATTCAATCGGAATCGTTCTTGTGGAGGGTTTCAATAGGAGTCCGTCTGCGGAGGGAGCCATTCGGACTCGCCAGCGCAATGCCTACGCAATGCCAACGCTTTGCCATCGCAATTCCAAGCCAATGCCAAGGCGATCCCAATTCAATGCCAATGCAATGCCAATGGGGGGTATCCTTTGTGGTAGATTCCAAAAGGAATCCTACCTGTGGAGGGTTTCGATTGGGACCCTTCCGTGGGGGGTTTCAGTATGAATATTTTAGGTGGGGGGCTTTCAAAAGGATGCCTTCTTGTGGAAGGTAAGGCATCTTTCTGTGGTGGGAGCCATTCGAACTCGCCAGCGCAATGCCGAAGCAGTGCCAACGCAATGCCAAACCAATGCCAATGCAATGCCAATGAGGGGAGATTGTTTGTGGTAGATTTCATTCGCAATCCTTCTAAGAACCCTTCTTCGGGGGATTTCAATAGGAAACCTTGTATGGAGGCTTTCGCGTGGAACCCTTTGTGTTGAGGATTTCAATTTGGATCCTTCTTGTGGGGGGTTCAACAGGCATCTTTTTTGTGGGGGTGTTCAATAGGAGTCCTTCTGTAAAGTGTTTGAGTAGGACTCGCCATCGCAACGTCAACGCAATGCCAACGCACTGCTAACGCACTGCCATCGCAATGCCAATGCGATGCCAATGCGAGGCCAAACCGTTGCCAAAGCAATGCCGATGCAATGCCGATGGCGGGATTCCTGTCTTCTAACAGATTTCACCAGGAATCCTGAAGTGGATAATTTGGTTACGAATCCTTCCCCGGAGAATTTCGATAGGAATCCTCCCGTGGAGGGTTTTCATTGGAATCTTTCTGTGGGGGGTTTGACTTTGAATCTTTCGTGTGGGGGCTTTCAAAGGGATCCCTTCTTGTGCACGGTTTTCATAGGAATCCTTGTGTGGGGGGAGCCACTAGAACTCGCCAGCGCAATGCCACAGCAATACCAATGCAATGCCAAAACAATGCCAAAGCGATCCCAATTCAATGCCAATGCAATGCCAATAGGGGAAATCGTTTGTGGTCGGGTTCAAGAAGAATCCTTCTATGGAGGGCTTCGAATGGAATCCTTCCGTGAGGGAGTTCCATGTGAACCTTTCTTGTGAGATGTTTTAATCGGAATCCTTCTTGTGGGGGGTTTAACAGGAATCATTATGCGAAGGGGTGTGTTGGAACTCGCCAGCGCAATGTTAGCGCAATGCCAACGCAATGCCACACCAATGACCAATGCCAAGGCGATCCCAACCCAATGCCAATGCACTACCAATGGGGGAGATCCTTTGTAGTAGATTTCAAAAGGAATCCTTCTGTGGAGGGTTTCGCATGAAATCCTTCTGTGGAGGGTGTCAAGAGGAGTCCTTCTTGTAGAAGGTTTCGATCGGAGTCCTTCTGTGGAGGGTTCCATTAGGGCTCGCCAGCGCACTGCTTGCGAAATGCAAACACACCAGCAACGCACTGCCAAGCGCAATGCCAACGCGATATCAATGCGATGCCAAACCATTGCCAAACCAATGCCGATGCAATGCCAACGAGGGTTCTTTCTTTCGAAGCATCTCAATATCAAGCAAGGTTTTGATAGGCATCCTTCTGTGTGGGGACCAATTAGAACTCGCTAACGCAATACCAACGCAATGCCAAAGCGATCCCAATTCAATGCCAATGCAATGCCAATGGGGGAAATCGTTTGTGGTCGCGTTCAAGAAGAATCCTTCGATGGAGGGCTTCGAATGGAATCTTTCAGTGAGGGAATTCAATGTGAACCATTTTTGTGGGATACTTCAATCGGAATCCTTTTTTGTGTGGGGGGCTCAACAGGAATCACTATGCGAAGGGAGGTGTTGGAACTCGCCAGCGGAATGCCAGCGCAATGCCAACGCAGTGCCGACGCAATGCCACACCAATGCCAAAGCGATCCCAACCCAATGCCAATGCACTGCCAATGGGGGAAATCCTTTGTGGTAGATTTCAATAGAAATCCTTCAGTGGAGGGTGTCTATATAAACCGTTTTGTGGAGGGTTTCAATCGGAGTCTTTCTCGTAGAAATTGTCGATCGGAGTCCTTCTGTGGAGGCGTTCATTAGGACTCGCCAGCGCAATGCTTTCGAAATGCAACTGCACTAGCAACGCACTGCCAAGCGCAATGCCAATGCAATGCCAATGCGATGCCAAACCATTGCCAAACCAATGCCAATGCAATGTCAACGGGGGTTGTTTCTTTCGACGCATATCAATATCAATCGTTCTGCGGGTGATTCCAATAGGCATCAATTGTTTGAGGATTTCAATAGGAATCATTCCGTGGAGGGTTTCAATTGGAATCTTTCTGTAGAGGATTTCACTACGAATCCTTCTTGTGGGGGCGTTCAATAGGAATCCTTCTAGGGGGGGGAGGGCAGATGCGGCCACGTCGCATTCCTTTTATTTCGCCGCCGACCCCCCCGAAACAAAAAAACAAAATCAGGGGGGAGAGAGAGAGAGAGAGAGAGAGAGAAAGAGAGAGAGAGAGAGAAAGAGAGAACAAACAAACAAGGAGGAGGAGGAGGAGGAGGAGGACGAGGACGAGCAGGGGGAGGCGGAAGGAGAGGAGGACGCCACAGAGTACGCACACCACTGAAAGACGCACGCGCGAACTCAGTGTGAAAGCCTCGCGCGCGCGCTCTGGAACCCCGAGGGGCTCCACAATCCCCCGGTCTCGAGAAGGAGGAGGAGGAAAAGGAGGAGGGGGAGGAGGAGGAGGAGGAGGAGGAGGAGGCGGAGGAGGAGGAGGAGGAGGAGGAGGAGGAGGAGGAGAGGGAGGGGGAGGAGGAGGAGGAGGATACGACGCTGTGGAGCGGCCCGCGCAGGAGGAGGAGGAGGAGGAGGAGGAGGAGGAGGAGGAGGAGGAGGAGGAGGAGGAGATGCGAAGATCCTCGCCCAGGCCTCGTCTCGCCGTGCGCCTCCTGCTTCTCGCTCTGCCCCTCGCGTGGGCGAGGCCTCGACCCCCGGTGCCCCGCCGCCTGGGCACCGCCCCCGCTCCCAGGGTTCCCCGCCGTCGGGCCTCGCGATGCTGCCGAGGCCCGGGGAACCCCCGACCTCTCGGCCCAGACACCCGTCGGCGTCTCGGCGACAGCGAGGCGGAGGCGTTTCGTCGTCTGCGGCCTCCCGGGGCCCTCGCCAGGCCCCGGGACCTTCAACGAGAGCGACTCGGGAGGAAGGAGCGGCCTTGGGAGGAAGGTCGGGACTGCCGGGGGCCCCGCGCTTTGGCCGGCAAGCCTGTGG
Source organism: Prorocentrum cordatum (assembly GCA_963575745.1). NCBI lineage: Eukaryota > Dinophyceae > Prorocentrales > Prorocentraceae > Prorocentrum > Prorocentrum cordatum. The sequence goes on from CAUYUJ010015641.1 coordinate 173,707, forward strand.
TGTTGGGTCCGCGTTCGGTCCAGGGGATGCGGTCGAGAGGTCGGGAGTCGCGTCTCGGTGCAATCGAGACGTCGGATATGTCTGGGGGCCACTTTCCCCCGGCACTGTTTCCTTTTTCGCCCCAAGTCGTCTTTCGACGGGCCCGCGAGACACGGGCCATTGAGTACAAGAGAACCCCTAACCCTAATAACACGATGATGATAATTTTCTTATTCATTGCTTTGCCGATCCCAAGCCCCCCCCTCCCCTCCTTAGACTAGATCTTGGCTGTTTTCGGCGCCTGATTCCAGCATGTGGAGTCTCCCCCACAGGACGCACTGTTACAAATCGTCGCACAAAGCAGAGGTCTGGAGCCAGACCCCCCCTCCCCCCCTTCCGCCCAATGTCGAAACGCCGAATGAGAGAACGCTCGCATGAAGATGTGGCCTCACTGAAGGACCCCCGTCTCCGCATCAGGGATCATAGATCCTGGGCGGTTTGGTCGGATGCATCTTCAGAAACGACTCGGTCCTCATGTTTTTGGCCCTCCAGACTGAGGGTTTGGCCTCAGGGTTGGCCTCCTCCTCCTCCTCCTCCTCCTCCTCCTCCTCCTCCAAACAAGAACCCCTAACCATCCCAAAAGGGTTAGGGGTTCTTGTTTGGTTCATCCACGGGGCCCCCCGACCTCTCGGCTCACTTCCCCGGCGCCGGTCTCTGTGCGCCCCGAGTCGTCCTTCGACGGTCCTGCGAGAGGCAGCGGGACGGCGAAGAACCCCCTTCTCGATTTCGAAGGCCTCACGGCCGGTGCCGCCGACCCTGAAGGGGGACGACGACCACGACCACGACCACGACGACGACGACGACGACAAGAGGCCGAACACTGTGAGAAGCACCCGTCCCCATTCCTTCGAGACGCTGGACGTCTGGGCTGAGCGCCAGGCCGCCGGGCCGCCCCCAGGCACAGTGCCGCCGCTGCCGACGGGCGGCGGGGGCAGGGTTCGGAATGCGTCGAGCGGGTGGCGAGATCCGAACCCTGCCTCATGATGTTCCAACCTGCTCTAGCCTTGATCACCAGAAAGAGTTTCGAGCACCGAGAAAGTGCCGAAACTACAGGATTTTCACGCGTCAGGCCCTTGGAGGCGATACTCGCTCGACACTGTTTAGATACTTTTCTGGGTGCTCGAAATCATGTCTGGGATGTCGTCCTTAAAGTACGATGGGAGCAACAAAAGCCCTGCCCCGCGTCCCAGCGATTCAGGAGAATCGATGGTTGCTGGGGGTAGGGTTCAGATGTCGCCCCCCCGCCAAAGCTCTTGGCTGGTGGCAAACTCTGCGCGTCCCCCGATTCGACCTGTCGTTCGTATGATGGCGACGGCACGGCGGCGGCGGCGGAGAAATTCTTTGCCGATGGTGGTTGGGCGCCAGCCACCCTCAACTAGCCCTCGAACCAAAGGATAGCCATCTTGTCCCTCACTGGAGGTGGGTTCCGGAAGACCTCTTGGGACATCCGCCGATACGATTGGCTCCCTCCGCGGCCCCAGAGGGATCCCGACCCCTTCCCCGCGTCTGGCTTCTGCTCCCGCCCCATGTGTTGGATGGTCTCTGGGCCCGGCCACGGGCTCTGGAGGCCGACGTCTGAGAAAAGCGACGCATGGCCTGGCGGGGGGTGCTGGGCGGTGACCTTCAGATGGGCTTGCAGAGGAAAGGGCTCCAGAGGGGGCCCTCCAGGGCCCCCTTGGGAGCCAGCAGGGGCCCAGAGGGGGCCCTACGGTGCTCCTTCGGGGCCCCTTTCTCGTCACCCCCCATCTGGGCCACCCCCCACTACCGCCCGCCCGAGAGATTGACGGTTGCCCGCGCCGGCGCGGAGCGCGAGGCCGCCGGGCCGCCCCCCTTCCTGCCGGGCAACGTGTCGCCGCTGCCGCTGGGCGCGGGACCGCCGCTGCAGTTCCAGCCCTGCGGGGCGGGGCCGCCGCCAGCCGGGCCGGGGCAGCCCGGCGGCGGCGACCTCGGCGAGCGCCAGGCCCGGCCTCGCCCCTCCCCGCGCCCATTGGTCGGTACGATCGCGATGGGTACGGAAAGAGAGGGTACCCAGACATCTTGATGTCTCGACCCAGACATCTTGATGTCTCGAACAAAAATCGAGACGGAGGTTTTCCCGTCGTTGTCGGCCTCCTGGGGCCCTTCCTGGGCCTCGCGGCCGTCAAGAAACGTATTCGGATTGAACAACCGGTCTTGGGGAAGCGGTCGAGAGGTCGGGGGCCGTGTCTTGAAATTGATTTGGCATGCAGTTGTGAGGACCGCAGCTAACCCTGGGAAGCAATCAGTAACCCCCCCCCCCCCCCTCATCAGGGGAAATTATAACGCTTCCGGCACCAGGGCCGGGGCGGAAGCGATATCCCCCGCAGGTCACCAGAGGTCCGCGGAGGGGAGGTCCCCAGAGGTTCCCAGGAGGCATCCAGAAAGGCTTCCACAAGCCTCTGAATGCCCGGCCCCCTTGTAGTCCAGAGCCCAGCGACAAGGCACACCTGCCCAAAGTCGTTTCCTGTGATTCTGTGCGTTTCTGTGAGATTCCTTAGAGATTCCTTTGATACTCCGATTGGCTTCTTTTGAGATTCCTTGCCGTTTCTATTGTGATTTTTTGGGACTCCTTTGAGACTCCTCTGGTGTTCCTTTGATGTTCTTCTGGGGGTCCCTTGAGGTTCTTGTCATATCCCTTTGATGCCCCATTGCTTAAGGGAGCATCACATCGACATCTGGGGCCGGTGGATTATTTTATTTTCAATAAATGTGCTAACATATCGCGGGGGGGGTCGCGGAATCCGTCTGCGATATCTCTCCGTGGACTCTCCCATATGATCCCCTGAAATAATCAATTTCCCTAGTGCGGTCGCAATGGGGATTGCTTAGATTCCTCAGATTCCTTAGATTCCTTTGTGGTTCGTTTGAGCTGCCGCTGAGATGCCTTTGCGATTTCTGTTGGGCTCCTTTGAGATTACTTTGAACTTCCATTGGTTCCTTTGATATCATGCGTGGGATCATTTGTGGTATTCTTATGGGATTCCTTTGGGGGTCCTTTCAAGTTCCTTTGACATTCCTTCGACAATCCCTGAAGGGAGCATCACATCGACCTCCAGTGCCTCGTGCGCATTGGTTCTTCAGGCTGTCGCCTCACGTTTCCGCCAGCTTTGGGCCCGGGGGGGGGGCACATTAACTAATTATTGTATTTCATTTTTCATGTGCTAACGATATCGCCGGAGGGCGCCGCCCAAAAAAAAAAATTATTTTATTTTCTGTGCTAACGATATCGCCGGGGGGGGGGGTACTGTTTGCTTCCCGGGGTTATGGGTATCGTCCTCGGTGCAGCTCCTTATGGGCTACGCAACGCTGTACTGGGTGGGGGAGACGCATGCGAACTTTGCCACTGGGGCCTTCGGTAAAGCCTCCCTTGGGCCACGAAACGCTGTGCTGGCTGGGGAGGACGCATGCGAACTTTGCCCCCGGGACCTTCGGTGGAGATCCTCATGGGGTCACGAAACGCTGTGCTGATTGGGGGGGCGCGCTTGCGGGCGGTGGCACTGGGGCCGTCGGTGGAGCCTCCTTTGGGGCCACGAAGCGCTGTACTGGGTGGGGGGGATGCGTGCAGGCAGTAGCACTGGGGCCGTCGGTGGAGGGGCTACGAAACGCTGTACTGGGTGGGGGGGGGGGGCGCATGCGGGCGGTAGCACTTGGACCTTCGGTGGAGCCCCATGTGGGGCCACGAACCGCTGTACTGGGTGGGGTGGACGCTTGCGGGCGGTAGCACTGGGGCCGTCGGTGGAGTTCCCAAGAGGGCCACGAAACGATGCACTGGGTTGGGTGAACGCATGCGGGCGGTAGCACTGGGACCTTCGGGGGAGCTCCCTCTGGAGCCACGAAGCGATGTATTGGAAGGCGGGGCGCATGCGGGCGGTAGCACTGGGTCCGTCGTTGGAGCTCTGGGATCTTCGGTGAAGCTCCCTATAGGGCAACGAAACGATTTACTGGGTGGGGGGGAACGCATGCGGGCGGTAGCACTGGGATCTTCGGTGGAGCTCCCTATGGGGCCACGAAGCGCTGTACCCGGTTGGGGGGACCGCATGCGGGCGGTAGCGCTGGGGCAGTCGGTGGAGCCCCCTGTGGGTCCACGAAACATGTGAAGGGTGCGCCGACATGAAACGCTGATGCGGAGAGCAGAAGCAGAGATTGGAGGATCGGGGGGATGAGGAAGGAAGGAAAGAGTGAACGCGGGGCGCTGTCTCTTCAAAACGAGGGCCCAACACCACAGGATGGTTGCGACAAATCGAGACGTCGGATCTCTAGGCTTCCCGCGCCCATTGGTCGGTACGGTCAAGATGGGTACGGAAAGAAGGGGTACGAAGACCGACAGCATATCCAGTCCACTGCGAGCAGGATTCGCTGTCGGCGCCGCTGCGGACGTGGTCTATTTGAAACAGAGCGCCGCTTGCCCAACAGCGGCCGCTGTTCCGCTGTTTTTTTCTGAGCAACGTGAAATAGCTGTTGGGCATCGTGTCCTTTTTCCCTACCGTCCCCCGCGTCCAAAATTGGGTTTCGGGGCGGCCGATTTTCACGGTGAGTGAGAGTTGCTCGGCCCAGCCTCTCCCCAGTTGTTTCTGCGCCCTTCCTCGCCTCTTTCCGCGCTTGTCGTTCTCTTGTGCCACGCCTGCCCCTCAGGGACCGCTCCGCCGGAGCTGGCACGCAGGCTGCTGAACTGTACTGAGCTTCGTCAGAAAGGGGAATCGGTACGATCAAAATGTGTACTGTACGGAAAGAAGGGGTACGAAGACCGACAGCAGTTCCGCCCATTTGGAGCAGGATTCCTTGCCGGCGTCGCTGCGGACACAGAAGGCCTCCTGACCAACAGCGACCGCTGTCGGTTTTCGACCACACTTGCTGTTGCACATCGTACCCCTTCTTCCCGCGCCCAATTCAGTGGCCATGGAGTCGGATTGAGCCCAGGATGCGGCCGAATTTAGCGGGGTAAAGCCAGATGAAGCGGGACTACGCCGGATGAGGCCAGTTTCCGACCAGGGATATTCCAGCGCCGATGTTTGATTTCAGCTCCCAGGAGTTGCATCTTCATTCCCATGGGCTGAGGCGGTGATTGATCATGCGGAGGATAGCGATTCCGCGCCTCGTCCTGCAGCAGAGCACCCGGAAGATTCTGGTCAGAAGGCGCTCGGGGAGGCCAGGCAGTAGAGGAATTTTATTGGTGCCTGTCTGTCCCCCCCCAGGTAGGGACCGCATTGTTTAAAGTCGGGATTTGGTTCATGGTGTGAGTCCGCGGCTGGATTCTCCCCGAAAAGTTCTGGTCAGAGTGCGCTCCGTGAGGCCAGGCAGTAGAGGCACTTGTTGGTGCCTTGCCTTTCTGTCCCCCCAGGTACAGACCGCATTTTTGAGGTCGTGGGGTGATTCTCGTGTGAGCGCGCGGGCTGATTGTAGGAAGGGCTCTGCCAGGCCCCCCTTGCCGGCGCCCCCCCCCTTTTCCATTTGGTTGCCTGCATGGCTGGCTTTCTTGGCGGATTGGTTGACAGGCTGTGGCATTTCGGCTGATTGGCTGAGTGTCCGACTGACCAGTTGGCAGATTGGCTGGTTGAATGGATGGCTCGTTCGCTGGTAGGTTCGCAAAGGAGGACACGAAATCACAAGAGGGGACGGAGCCAGGAGCGTGTACTATGAGGGATCGTGGCTGCTCGCGCGCAGAACCGCTTTGCTTTTTGCTCAAGGGACCGTGGTTGCGCGAGTGCCAACCCATAGTCTTTGCAAGGAGTCATGTCCGAACCAGCGCGAATCCATCTTATTCCCACGTTGCAACAGTCAGCGGCGAGCCCCTTCTCAGAACGCGGCGGCAGGAGCCCTCGCGCCTTCTGAAAAAGTCTCCGGCTTCTTCGGGGAAGGCCGAGAAACAAATTCTCCGGAAGCCGTGGGGTTTCCGAGCCTGCCGTGGAGGCCTTCTCCTTCTCGCGTCCTCCCCTCGCTCGCCGCCAACACATGGGGTCATTGTCAAGTCGGGCGTGCCCCTCTACAGAAGGAGTATTCGAAAATAGTGAAAAATAGTCTTGAGCCGATTGTTTTACTATTTTTGAATATTTAGGGAATATGTTTTGAGTATTTTTTCATTTCTCGTCCAAAACCCCCTGAAGGGGGACATGCCCGACCTATGGTTATTGTTCTCCAGTTCCCGAGCTGGGGTTCCTGTCATCAGTATGGCGGCTCGCACCTGTCTCCTTCGTGCCCGACGCGCCTCCCTCGCACGCTCCTGTACAACTCCGATGCGTCTCGAGTCGGGCTCGTCCCTCTACAGGGGGGAATCTTCAGGAATCGTAGAAGAAGAGCCTGGGAACAGTTTTTTTTTGCTCGTGCTCTTGTGACTGTTTCTTGAACCTGTTTCTGATGATGGCTTTTTTCCGAAATCCGCCTGTGGGAGGGCCCGACCTAATGCTCAACTCAGATCAGTCGTATTCGTGCCCACTCATACCAGGGCCTCGGGCGCCGCCCTTGGCGCGCTCCGCGCGCGAGGGAGGGGGGTGCGGCGCTGGTCCAAGAAATCCGCGCGTACCTCCAAGAGATTATTTGAATGCCGTGATGCGTTCCCCCCACATTTTCCATCCACCCTCCTTCCCTTTTCACTTCTCTCCACCACCCTCCCCTCCTCTTGCCTTCCCCTCCTGCCCTCCTGCTGGTGGAATTGCCGGAGGAACGGCTTCGCCAGAACATGCCCGGCCGTGCTGCGGCCCTCCGCAGAAGCTGACGCAGAGGATCGGCTGATGGCCGGGCCTCGGCTGCACCCGACGTAGCCCACCAGATCGACCAGCGGCCCTGCCCTCCGTTCCAGGAGGGCGCAGCACGGGGCCTCTGGGAGCGGAGGCGGTGAGCACCGCGCTGGGGAGCGCGGGCGCCCACGCCCAGGGGCCGTCGCCGGGTGGGAGGGGCGGCGGCGTCCAGGAGCCCGGCTGCACAGCGGGCTGCTCCGACCCAGCGGAAGGCGCTGCAGGCTGAGGCGGCGAGGGGAGCCGGTGGACAGGCGTCATGGCGCCAGCATGAAGTCTGACCTGTCCCTCTACAGGGGGGATATTCAAATATGTAAAAAATAGTATGCGGACTACTTTTCGAGTATTTCGGAGCACTTTTTGATTATTTGTGTTGCTATTTTCTTGACTTGCCGTCCAACGTCCGCCTTTAGGAGAACCGGCCCGACGTAACGCCAGCATCGCAGAGCGGATCTGTTCGGAAAACGATCGGATGGGTTCAGAGTGTCCTGGAGAATGTCGTTCCGGGTGTCGAGGTGGATTTCGTGCGTTTTTTTGCTGGCCAGGAATGAAGACTAAAACAATTCCACGCGAAATTCACTACGTTTTTCTCTCGCCGACGCGAAAATCCCATGCAGCACGTCTGCAAGGTCGGTGCAATGACAGGTGGCTCCGTCTGGGCCTCTTAGATGGGGTCCGAGTTGATGGGGTCGGAGGATCGCGCCGTATCGCTGATGCATCGACGATGCGGCTCGATGTGGAGGCCGTGTTTCCCCACGCCGACGTCGCCGATGCATCGCCGATGCATCTGCGATGCATTGGCGATGCGACGCGATCCATCGACCCCATCTACTCGGACCCCGTCTAGGATGCCTCTACTCCGCGGACCTGCCTCGCCGCATCCGACCAGGGCGGTCGTCGCCCGGGCTGGTAGGGGTCAAGACGGCCCTGCGCCTGCGCTTGGGCGACCGCAGGGCAGTGTCCGGGCATTTGTTGGACAGGGGGCCATCAAAACATGAAGTGGGCGTAAGCACGTCGCGCCGTAAAATTCAAGTGCAGCAGTCATAGGTACCTTCGTTGCGCGTCACGCGTGCTGTGCGGCTCGCTGGCGTATATTGAGCATGCCAGGTGGGACAGCCATAGCCTAGGTGACACAAGCTCGCGCTTGTGAAGGCAGCAGTGGTTTGGGTTAGAAGGCCCACGCGCTCACATTGCGCTCACTGGGGCCCCCGTTCGACCATACTCTTCCTCGCGTGGCATGAGATACCGATCTGCTTCTGTTCACGAGGCCGTCAAGAGACGACCAAGGAAGGGTCCTCCTCAGCCTCATCCTCATCTGCTCGTTTTCCCTCCTCCTCCCCCTCCTCCTCCTCCACCTCCCCCCCCTCCTCCTCCTCCTCCTCCTCCTCCCCCTCCTCCTCCTGTCCCTCCTCCTCCTCCTCCTCCTCCTCCTCCTCCTCCTCATCCTCCCCCTCCCTCTCCTTCCTCCTCCTCCTCCTCCTCCTCCTCCTCCTTGCCATACCTGCTCGTGTCATGCCTCCCCGCCCGCACCTCCCCAGCGCGCCGCGATCTCGCGCCCCTCTCGCCGCGACCGCGTGGCCCGCGCCCCGGCGCCTCCCGAGGCCCCGGAGGCTGCCCGTGGCGCCGCGGAGGGCGCCGGCGCGGAGGCGGAGGCGGAGGCGGGCGAGGGCGGGGCGCGGGGATGCCCTCCAGTCCTCCCCCCTCCTCCTTCCCCTCTTCCCCCAACTCCTCCCCCTCCTATTCCTCCTCCCCCTCCTCCTCCTCCGCCTCCTCCTCTCCTCCTCCTCCTCCTCCTCCTCCTCCCCCTCCTCCATCTCTTTCTCTTCCTCCTCCTCCCCCTCCTCTTCCTCCTCCTCCTCCTCCCCCTCCTCCCCCTTCTCCTTCCTCTCCTCATTCCCCTCCTCATTCCCCTCCTCCCCCTCCTCCTCCGCCTCCTCGGCCTCCTCCTCCTCTTCCTCCTCGTCCTGCTCCTCTTCCCCCCTCCTCCTCCCCCCCCCTCCTCCGCCTCTCCTCCCGCCTGGCTTCTTTCAATCTAGGCCTCCCAGATGGGGTCGGAGGGCGGGGAGCGCGATGCCTGTCCCTCTACAGGGGGAAATTTCAAAAATAGTTCAAGGAAAGTAGTCGGTGGACGATATTTTTTTGTATTTTGGAGCACTTTTTGAATCTTCTTGGAATTTTTTTTGCATTTTTCGTTCAAGA